>JARQTC010000387.1:3165255-3191286 GCA_030142495.1 Cephus runcator | reverse complement strand
AAAAAAAAAAAAAAATTTTTTTTTTTTTTTTTTTTTTTTTTTTTTTTTTTTTTTTTTTTTCAACAAGATCGATCACGTATCGCGTGGTGATAAAAATTCTCCCCTATATAGTTCGAGCCGAGATTTAACGTCGTTTAAATTTAACGACATCCGGAACCGTGCCGGTTTACTCGAACCACCCTTGAAACTTGACAATAGCGGATAACGACGCATGCCGACGCCGACGCCCAAACTAATCCACGGGAATAACCTACGCCGTAAGTGGGCGCGCGTGAGATGCGTCCTGTACGCGTGCCGAACTCATCGTAGCTACTTCTTGGGTTTACGAGTAGGGACCGTTCAGGCAATACGTGAAAAGGTGGCTGAGTTTTGGTTTACTCTAGGTTGGTACCTACTGGGCTGTCTACCATTCCGGATGGCTCCTCCGGACGCTGGCAACGTCGGTACGGGAGAGCCTGGGAGACGTATAGCGGGCATGTGTTCCAGCGATGCGAGTTAATCCCCAGGGACAACTGGGAGCCACGCAGGATGGTTCTGGTTGGGGTGATGGAGACCGTGAATATACTCCCTGCTCCTTGACGACGTTATTATTATGCTCCTTCCTACACATTATGTGCATAGTTTATGTTACTCTTTATGAATGTTTCATACGTTACGCGGCCGACGCTCCGCTATTAGATCGTTTCGCACGTGTCTCTATGGGAAAAGGGCGGCTATAATTCAAACAGATTCCGCGCGACCTCTTACGCGAACGCGCGCGGTCTTTAGATAGGAGTGCAGAGACGTGGTTTTTAGGTGTGGTGGGCGTGTAGAAAAAAATTTTTTTTTTTTTCATACCTTGCCAATTTGATTTTGATATGAAAAAGGGGGCAAATTTTTCGTGTGGAATTTTTTTTGAGAAAGAAAAAAAATTTTACAGATGACAACGCACACAATGAACGATTTAGCTTCGTTAATTAAATGTTGATCGCGATCCTTAATGCTGTAGACGTTTAAACGGTAGGACGTCGCTTTTACCGGGAGTTTCGTAACGGGGCCAGTGTCTGAGGTCCACCGGTAGGTACCAACCCTGCTATGAATTTTAAGTACAGTTTCGGATGGGACGTTCGTCTAGGGATATATAATAAAAGCGTTCAGGAAGTACGCGTACGCGTAACCCAGAAAATACTGGATTTATCGCACGGATCCGATGATAGCTCGTATAACGGTCTAGGGACTTTTATCCGATAAGAAGTCCCCATAAAATTCCAGAAGGCACTAGAAAGATTTCGGAAGTGTCTCCTGAAACAAGGTTTGCGTGGAAGGTTGGTAGTATGATAGTGTATGTATATATACGAAGTTGGCAGTTTGTCAAAACCTCGAAAACTTTTGTCGTTAAACAGTAAAGTAGCTCTAGGTGAAAATATTAATTGCCGTTATACGAATAAGGAAGTGCGTTTAATTTAATTTGTCTCGCGGACAGGATTAAGCGCAGTTCGCAACCCACGTCGAAACTTTTGACACGTGTTACTCAGCGAGGGTTATGATTTCGTCTAATTAAGAATATCACACATCCCGTTATACGCTCCCGTATTATAAATCTACGGAGTTTACGTGAAATCCCCGCGCGAGTGCGCTGGCTCACGTTGACGGGATAATTTACCTCTTGCGTTCGTAAAGTCTACGGGCCCGTTCGTAAAGTACCCCAAGACCGAATAATTATGTAGAGACATCTAAGAAACGGAAATTACGGGCGTGCCACGTTACTCGGTGATGAGTCGTATCGCGCGGTTGACTAATCGTTCTAGAAGCTCTGATTTACGGCGGGCTTTTCGAAATTGCATTCGAACTATTACCGCGTACAAAGGACCTATAAGTATTGTGCTAACGGACGGATCAATTCGAAAATACGAAAACCGAATAATTAATATCAGCACGTAAATTATGTATAATAAAAAAAAAATTAATAAAAATATATTTAAAAAATCAACTAAGATTTTCTATATACCCATTTAATTCCGCTGACATTGTACGATAAAGTAGAGAGAGAAAAAAAAAAATTCAATTTTTTTTTTTTTTTTACGAACACCATATCCTTTCCGCCAGGAACGAAGGAGCGCGCGTGACGATTCCAATTTTGATTTCGGCCCTTGAGGCAGGTATTCGACTGTATCCAAAAAAAACCGAGAACGTTTGTTTGCCGTGCCGCGTGGAAATTCGAGCGTGGGCCCCGGGGCGGCAAACGTTGCGCAATGCGCGTTGGAAATGGAATATTGAGAAAAGAGAAGGAAAGAAAGAAGCGAGAAAAGGAGACCGGGCTGAAACAGAAGGTAGAAACGTTGAAGTGAACGCGCGGGGTCGTATCTGCGAGATGAGCAAACTCCCTGCACAGATTGTTTAGCCATCGCCCTGGGCGATTTCTGATTGCTTCCCCATCCTCGCACCGGCGCGATATTATACCGAGCAATTGAATTTCTTTATTGTATTTCTCGACTGGCATTCCCGATAGATACGGTTACGCGTGTCCCAGGAGTTTTCGCGCCCGTGAAACAAACGATGGCCGATCGTTAAAGAAATAACGAGCTGACAAGCTCCAGGAGCCAGCGGGCCATCAGACAGCTGGTCGTGAACTTGGCTTAAAGTCAATTTAACGAATTTTTTTTTAAAATTGATACCTCTTATCACCACGTATCGCACCGTATCGCAGCATCGTGCAATGCGTCACCGTGCCTTCAAACGTGCTCGTGCATCTTTAATTCCGGATACGTAAATAATACCAAGCGTTAATCTACAGCTTGTTGCCACCGAGACGCGTAAAGGGCTGCTGACTCGTGAGTAAAACTGTATTATTCTCCGAGCCGGTAAATATAACGTCCCAACAGAGAGTTCAGCCCATTTAACCTCTTCGTCAGATATACGACTGTTTATGAATCCAAACCACGGCAGTCCTCCTTGGAACCGGCATCATTAATCAAACCGTCATCCATTAAGATCGACTCCCTTTGAGACGGCAACTACACAGCTCGACTCTTATGCCGGCTTGGATCCTGCTATACCTACAACGTCGCCTGCTACCCTTAGGACGACCCGAACCTCTAACGATACAATTTGTCGTCGCGACAACTCTTGCCACCATCGGGGCCCCATCCACCAAACTGTCTCCTATAAATACTCCGTCCCTGGTTACAGAAATATTTCACAGTAAAAACTCAGTCACCTACACTACTGTTTTACGGGCTAAATCCGTATGGTTCATTCGACCGTCTAAGATCGCGACACGTTGTACTTTGACAATCCTTGTTTTTGACTGTCTTTGTTTCTCGTTTTTTTTTTTCTTTTTTTCTTATAATAACAATATGGCCGAAATTTATAGTCTGGTGTTAAATTTTTTTTAAGCTAAAAAAAATTTTTTTTTTATACCAAAATTTCGAGAGGTCGACACTTCAGCGCTCTTTTGACGTTAGCATCTACACTGTGCTGTATGTAGATTGTACAAATAGCGTGTACACTGTGCTGTTTCTTGCTAATGTATACTGTGGGATTTTCTGCGGGTAAAGCAACATCCATAAACAGTCGGTCGTAAAAGGTGGTTTTATCAGCTCTTCGTTTTCTCTCCTGACTCCGAAAGATCCTATCGGGTTGACGGTCGTCGGGGTCGGTCAAGTGTCGCCTGATCTTTCGTCATGTAATTTGTAAGCCAGTCGAATGGAAGTCTTCGCATGCTATTTCGCGGTGTAACGTGCAACCAATATGTCACGTGGTCGGTGTTTGATCTTGTTGCGTCATGGGGTCACGTGGGATGCTGTCAATGGGATTCCTAGCGAGCTCCGGGGCTGTGGCCCTGCCCATCCTCCGATGACGATACCCAGGTCGAGTACAGCCTCTGTCACAGGACCGCGTGTGTCTGCATTGTTGCGGGAACGATCACCCTTGGGACAAAGTACGAAATTTCATGGAATCTCTCGTAGCTTCGACATTAAGCGCGATAACAGCGGTTGATCCGGATCAAAATCCAAAATTGTATAACTTGATCGTACGATAAATATCCCTTACAACCATACGTACGTTATTTGCATTGAAAATTGGGTACGTTAAAAATATATGTATTTTAGGTAAAAACAGCACTGGATATCCGTTAGCCTTCGATCGCTTTAAATTGAACCTGTACTTGACATCGGACCAGACCCGGTTTACTGATAAGGAGCTGATATTGATGATAAAAAATAATTTGATAATTTTGCACGGTAACAATAATAATAAGTCACTAAATAGTACAAATTAATTCAATTCATTGTATATACAATTAAGCTTGTATACACACCGGAAGCCAAGCGGAGAGACAACGCAAGATAGGTTAGGTTACCATTTAAATAGCAATGGGACCGACTTTACTCTGGAGCTTTCCGAAGTCCTAGGTAAATACACTGCGACGTTCCAAGGATGCAGGGTGTTTCAAAAGACACGAGTAACGTTGTGTCCGCGGGACTATAGTTTACTCATTAAAATGAATGACCGTGTATCTTGGCTATTTTCCTTTTCGGATTGTTATACGCGGAAGCTGGGAGCGGGGATTTCTAAAAATAATCAAACCTTATACCCACCGGTAGCAAGGGCAATGAGTAACAGCCAGCAACAACATGCTATAAGGCTCAGCCAACTTTTTCACCGGAGCTCCTGGCTTCCCTTCGCCTCCCTTCGCCCTACTACGCGCTGGATGACGTACGGCCGGTTGTTAGCCGCGTGGAAAAGCTAATTAAAGGACCGTAAAGGAAGTAACACATATAGAAGCACTCACGTGGAAATCGACTCTGCATTCCTACGCGGATGCCACCGCTTATACCAGAATAGAATTATCCCCGTCTACTATGCCGGCCAGATACCACTGAGAACCACCACCACCCTTTGCACCCCTCCAGATCCAACTTAACTATACTCCCACCCTTCGAGCGAAAGCCACTCGATCGGTGCAACCCCTTTTATAATTACCGCACATTCTACGAGGGTGCAAGCTAATCGAGTTGGAAACTAATTTGGAATCCTTCGTGCTCCTACCCTTATTCTCGGCGAGTCAACGATCTCGCTCGGAGATTCAAATCTCGACTTGCTCTTGTCGAGACGAAAATTTTGAAAAATTTTTTTGGAAATTTTTTTGAAAAATTTTAACTGTGATAAATTTGATTTTTCGACCTGGGTCACGATTTTTTTTTTTTTGTGAATTGTAAATTTTTTTTCTACGGAGTCATGTTAACGACCTTGCTGCTAGTCAAGACGACGTAATCGAGACGAATGGTCCAGGAGGAAGTCGCGCTGATGGAGATGGCTTTCGTCACGAGGGCTGGTCGGATGACAAATGAGTGCGGGTGGCTTCACGCCGTGGAGCCGCTAATTGGGTGCGCATTATTAATAAACGCTTCTCTCGCCCTTTCGACCCCCCTTGTACCAACCCCCGTTCACAGCATCCAACTCCGCCCTCACCTTCGGTCCACGTACCAAGATTGTCTCTTGGATCCCCCCACAGCCGGGAAATTCCTGACGAGATGCGCCAGGGACTCCCGAGGATTCCAGGATTTCGTGGACTCCCAAACCGCTAGTCTATTTAGACGTTATCAGGATGAGATTGTAATTGGGGGAAATAATTAATGATGAAAATAATGATTAAACAAGCTCGTTTGACGTTTATACAGATTTTCATTAATTATATTTTTCGAGATTAATTTTCGCAAAAAAAATTTTTCTCATTTTTCTACTCGCACCCGCATCCTTATCTTCGTGTGTTATCGCGCAGACCTTATCGGCTACATATGTCACACCTTGGTCCTCAGATATTCCCGATAATCATTTCGTCCCTTTGTTCTTGAAATTCCTTGGAACTTTGCGGGACTCCGCAAAATGCATCATGGCGTATCAGTGAGAACGTAGCGAGTGCCCGAGACTAGCGCTGGCTGCTGCTGATAAAATCTTTCCAAGTAAAACGTTAAACGACGCGTATAGGCCTTTGCGCGGGCTACGCGCACGTATAGGATTCTTTGCTGCGAGGGAACGAAGCAATTTGTATGCACTTTTGGACGAGTGTAAAAAGAGGAAAGGAATAAAAAAAAAAAAGTTCCTTAATCTTCTTTTTTTTCCCCCGCCGCGCGCGAAGGTCAACGCGTGTATTTTTCATCGTGCGAAACGAGCCGACGAAATTTTCTCCGCAGAGATATATGAAGATAAATTGTGCAAATTCCATGGGGTGAATATTTATCGGACCGGCTATAATGTTTTTCTCACAATTATCCGGCAGATCGGAAACAATGTTATAGAAATTGCAGCGATCGTCATACGACGGATATTATACTATGGTTTCCTATAGCGAGTGGGTACCAAGGTAAAATGAGCCTTTTGTTCACTTGACTATACTAGAATGGGTTTCTTCGCTATATTACGGTGGATATATATATATATATATGATATAAGGAGGATAATATTCCTTTTTCGTCGGTTCTCACAGAACAGATATAACGCGCGAATCGAGCGTTTCTCGCACCATAAAGGTTGATAGGAAAAAGTTCACGCGATATGGGACACGCTTGTGCTCTATGGCGTGTGTGTGTCTTTGAGCTGTAAAAAGAAGTTTGAAAAGTCATGACGCTCCTTGAGGAGTATAAGGAGAGGAAATAAGTAAACCAGGAAAAATCTAGAGAATTATTAGAAACTCGTGGGGCAGTGAAGTTTACGTGAAAGTATTGAACTTGAAAATTTCAATGAATAATTCGTATTCCGATAGGAGCGATGCGGAGGAATATATTTTTTTCCCCTCAATATTACATATCTAAAAAAATTTTTTTATATTTTACCTACAAATTCGCGATTCGATTTCTGGTTATTTCGTCACTTTTTTCGACAAATTTATCATTACGATCATCTACAGGGAAAAAATTTAATTTAACACTTACGAAACATCGTTCCGAGCATATAGCCAGTCGAGCACTGCCTGGATTGTTGGCTAAACTGGAAGAAATATAAAGTTTGCACTTTGAACTTTACATTCTAGAAAAATTGAACTTTCCGAGTGACCTGGTCTAGAGATGAAGTCCGTAATCGGTTCGAGGAATATTGTTTAGTCGCCGTAGTCTCCCAGCATAGCGAGGTAAGGAAACAGAAGGTACTGGATGAAAACCGTGACAATGTAAATTGAAAAAGCTTGACAGTCGATAGCGTAGAATATATTTTCAATTCCGGATCCGGGTAAAGAATCGAAAAAAAAAAGAAAAAAAAAATTTACAACCAAAATTTTTATTTTCTCTGTATCATCGCAATCACCGTATACCAACTTAATATACAATATTCCAAATAGTTATTTTTAATAGGCGCACTATATATAGAGTATTGCCTAAAAGACAAAATAGTGCATGCGTTTACTCCACAAGAAACAGGATGAACATATATATACATATATATGCACCAGGTACAAACCAGATGTCGGCTACTGTACGTTTCACGCCTAATTAAAGGACCGTTCATCCGAACGTTTGCCCACGCATAAATATGTATTATGTTGAGGAAATCGTAAAGTCGTTGAATATGCAAGTCTGTATAATCACCATGCATATGCATATATATATATATATATATATACAGACTACATATACGTTCACCATTGGATATTACGAGTCAATAGTTTGTCAATGGTTTTTTCTTTCGCCTTTTTGTTTATCTGAAATATTAAATCAGGAGTTTCGATGCGCCGACTGGCTATGGTGTTTGATGGGAATTCCGTTGGCAGCCCTGTTAACTTGACTGTGAAATGGCATACGAGTTTTTTGTTCGCCGGTGTAAACGACTGACAAAATGTTAACAAGCTGCATAACGACAGCGAGGCGTTTCTGTCCAATTAAGGAGGATATAATAAGAACTGTCAAAAAAAATGGCAATTTTATGTACGACGTTCGGATATGATTTATAGATTTTATTTTTTTTATCTCTTATTCAACGTGAAGCTGTGTCGTTTCTTTTTTTTTTTTTTTTTTTCATCTTTTTGATTATCATCGCGCATCGGTTCCTTTAATAATTTTATGCAATATATTCAGCAGTGTAAAACCAATCGTAGTCACTGGTTTATATTCGCAATATCCTCAGGCCATCGTATTTGAATTTTTTGTATTATCGATATTTTTCAACGGGAATTATTTTTCGATTTTTTTTTTATTCCCGGTATCTGTACGCGTAGAGAATTTGTATTTTGAGTCAAAGGGCATTAACACTGTTAAAAAAAAAAAGAGAGAGAGAGTATTCGCCCTCATAAATATTTTAATTTCCAATTTAATTTCTAGCTGTAAAATTATTTTGGTTTTTTTTTTTTTCAATCGAATGCAATTTCATATTTTCCAGTACTTCTCCCTCCCACGACAATTTGTTTTAGGAATTTTCAATTTTTGTATTTTTTTTTTTTTTTTTTTTTTAGTAACTTTGTTATCTTATTCACGTATATATATATATATCGTGTGTTTATTCTCAAGTGTCACGCGCATGCGCAGGAAGTCGAACTTTTTTAACTACACGCATATGGTGGACGTTATTAATAAATCCATTGATTTTATCCCCCGTAGCCAACCAAGACGTATGCATATGAAAGTCATTAGTAAGCTCCAAGCATCCAGCTACGATAATACAATTACGTTGAGCTAATATCCAATAAAGCTTTCAACAGCATGGCGGGAAAATTCGAAAACAAATAAAAAATCGATCATAATTTGAATCCGTTCCAAGTCGCTGAACACTTTTTTCGCAGCAATCCCGCTAAACGTGATTTTCAAAATGAAATTCCAAGTTGTATTTGAAATTTTTTTTTCAAAATCTCGACACTTATCCATTATCCATAAGGCACAGCATGGATATTGAAACTGTGTTTTTCTTAGTAAAATCGAAAAATCAATCCGGTGTCGCCATCTTTCTTTTTTTTTAACCCAACGATTTATGATATCCCAGACAAGGATTTCCAGCCTTGTCTGATCTCCGAAAATTCGATCCCAGCTCGAATCGGACTTGACTTTTCAATATGGAAAAATTGTGATCGTAAAACGAAACTCATCCGTAAAAAGGATCCTTGTATTGCGTCAAATACACAGAGGAAAGGATATTCGAAGGATTTGCCGTATGATTACGTGTACTCGCTGGTTCGATCCACGAACCGTCGCCCGCAATGGACAAGGGATAACCATGGCTAAGGTAACCCAAAACAGCCTAGTCCAACCTAACCTAACCTAACCTAGTCCAAAGTAGAATACAGAGGCTCTGATATTTTTCCAGGATTTACGCGAGCCTCAATCCCTACGGCTAGACCGGATATGATTGAGTGAAAATTGGCGTAAGGATCAAACAAAAAAGATGGCCTCCTTCGTCTATCGTCACGATTGGCCGGACTAGGAAGATTTGTCAAGAAATAAAAAAATTTTTTTATTTTTTCCTTGAAATAATTTTTCAGCAAAAACTATTTGTTCGAAAATTTTTGTTTTTTTTTCTTCCGTGATAATACATTTTTCGGATCTTGTCTTTTGAAATTAGGCTTAACCAAAGGGAGAGATTGACATAAATTAGCTGGGGGATTGGTCGTTGAAACAAAAAACGCGGGGGCGGTTTAAGCTAGTATTTCGTTACTTAGCGTAGGTACAGTCCACGCAGACCTAATGATAATCTGACTAGTTAGATTATCCGGAACAATGGGCTTCCAATCAGGCGGGAATTACGAACTGTGCGTAACGCGATGATCCACTTGCGTCATGGTCCATTAACTATTTTAATACCTTAATTGTCGCCTTATACGACAACCCTGCGATCGTCGTTTGTACGTTTTGAATATATAATTATTTTATGACTTATCGCCAGAGCTGATTAAGAAGTCAGCAACTCTGGAAATCAGCAACGAAGAAATAACTTTAATTTTCTTTTTCCTAAATACAATTGGTTATGGATATTTTCGATAATAAAACCGATAACAATTAATATGCAAAACGGGAACGATAATCTTTCGTGATTTATAAATACCGATATCGCGCAAATTAGTATCTTGGATTCTAAAGGGTTATCACCGTACGGAAGACCGTGTCGGAAGTTTTAGCTAAAGTAGCAAAAATTTTAATGCCCACCTTCCATTGATTAATTATGGAAACGTTTAAAGCCCCGTTATCGTAACGGGTTTCCCAGTAAAAAAGAAAAAAAATAAAATATAATACAAAGTTACGGTTTTAGGTGACTTTGTCACGTGAGAAGATAGTGGGCCGCGTGGTTGGACGAAAGTTGGTGCGATAACAAAAACGTTAATGTGGTTACTATCAAAAATTAATATTTCTTCCCCCGAGAGTATCTAATAACAAATTTTTAGTATAGTATATCTCCATAGGAACTTTAATAATTCGAAGTGTACTCTTGAAAAATCTGAAAATTAATTTTCAAAAATCTACCTCTGTCTCTTTTAAATCTCTCAGCCTCCCCCGCGTGGTCCTTGGTCTCTGTACAAAATACACAAGGACGCTCAAATATTTGTTAGCTATGAAGAACATTCCATTAGTAGACAATAAATATTATCGAAAGGCAAACAAATCTTGTAATTTGTACCTGAATTTCGTTGAGGGTGCCTGAAACAGTTGGTAAAGTTCAGGTACAGGGAACACTCGGTCAGAACGGAACACCCGTTAGAGTCCTATGCAAATAAGGAAACCTCATCGTTTCAACTTAACCAATTTGCTCTTGATTCAGCGGTAGCCAGTGTTTTCGAACGGTCACAAAGGCAAGTCCAAAATAAAAGAGCAAAACCGATACTGGATACAAAACGAAACAAATTTTTGGGACCCATTCAAAGTCCCGTACAAAATTGAAGATCCAACAAATTAATTGGTAACGCGAAACCCGCTCTGACAATCGATTTCATTTCGTTCCACATTCCTATTGTTTCCATTGTTCTAGCCTATTCGTAACAATCATACACACCAACCATACAAAAAAATCCCCATTCATTGTATCTGTACAAAGAAATATTCAAAAGTCCCTAAAAGAAAATTGCATGAAAAAGCAGCGTGTATCTATAAAATCCCAAACGCCATAGAGTGTCGATAAATGGTCCACGAGATGATTTTTATGCGTCTCTTAAAATTCCAATATCATCCTGCTCAAAAAAAGTGCCGCGGAGTTATTTCACGGAATTTTCAACGATCCGGAGAACAAATAACGTGGCAAAGTGCGCGTTTTAATATCCTTTCTTTTATTCATTTTTTACTTTGTTCTCGTTAGAGGACTCCCATCGATAACAATGCCGACCTGCTGGGGTATATTAGCGCACGCGGCGTTGATAACGTGGCGTGTCCACACCTCGTTCTGAATATTTATCACTCGCCAGGGGCTCGCAATGCGTCCCGTGCGTTTAACCCTTAGCCGTTGCTCTACTTCACCCTGTCTCTCGTCAACCCCCGACCCTTACCGACCATAGAGAATAATAAAGACAGTCAGAGGCCAGTTCTTGATCACAGGGGAAAACTATGGTGTCTCATTGTCAGTCGCGCGTAGCATTTAAGGTGGACGTAGAAATGAGCATGAAAGCAATATTATCATTATTATTGTTATTATTATTATTATTGCCAGTAAACCCATCAGCCGGTAGATAATATATCCTTATCAAAGAACAATGAAGTTTTATTTATTTTCCTCGTATTATAATTTTGACACTGCGTATACAAAAAAAAAAAATAGAGGGTTGATGAACGAAAATCAAGATTGAAGATCTGTTGATAAAACGCTGATAATGAGGTATGACTTTTTTATTTTACTATGTTTTTTATTCCCTTTGATCGACTGTCAGATGCTGATAAGGAACTGTCACGTGTTTTCGTTGACTGTTTCGGAATTGAAATTAACCCTCGCTCGGGGTTTTAGGATACCGATTTCGCTGCGGAATCGAGGATTTTAGTTTTTTTTTTCGGTCGCTCGGTTGAGCGCCGGCAATTTTATCAACCCCTGCGGGTTTTGAACGGGGTGCGGTGTGACTAAAAGGTCGCAGTATAGTAGGTCGCTGGCAGTGGGGGTTGAAAAAGGACGGGGAAAAAAAAAGAGTGAAGGAGGAAACAAGTTCGGTCGTACGGTGGAAACGCGCGTTGAGGATCGGGTAAGGCTCCGCGACGAACCCGAGGGTCGCACTATCAGGACGGCACGCGAGTTTCGATTTATTTCCGTGGAAAGAAACACTCCCGGGCTCCGCGCTATTTTAAGTGAAACGCCCGGGTCCCTGACTGAGAACTTTTTTTTTTTTATTTATTTTTTTTGTTACTCCGTCACTTTCCACCCCTGGCGACCTTCGGGCGTTTCCGTTTTCCAGGTTAACTGAAATTTCGGTTTAACCAAATCGTATGGTTAATTGGCAGCCACCTTGACAGTCTATATGGACCCTGTCAATTACTAATCTTCCGATTTGGTCCATTGGGACTTGTTCCGGGCCCTAAATATCTTTATTCCCATTTTAAGTGAAACGCCCGGGTCCCTGACTGAAAACTTTTTTTTTATTTATTTTTTTTTTTTACTCCGTCACTTTCCACCCCTGGCGACCTTCGGACGTTTCCGTTTTCCAGGGTAACTAAAATTTCGGTTTAACCAAATCGTATGGTTAATTGGCAGCCACCTTGACAGTCTATATGGACCCTGTCAATTATCAGTCGTCCGATTTGGTCCATTGGGACTTGTTCCGGGCCCTAAATATCTTTATTCCCATTTTAAGGAAAAAGCCACGTTCCATATTCATCATTATGAACGGTTGGTTGATCCACGTCATGAATCATCAGGGGGGTCGTTATGGTACCCATCATCCACCTCATGGGGTTGGACGACGCGTGCTGTTACGGGAACGTATAGAGTGATGGGTTTGTATATATATATATATTTTCTAGCAGTCATAGGGGATGTGACTGATTTCAATTTTTCTACTTAACGCGATATATACAATTTGATATTTACATTTTTAGCCCCGGGACATGATTTCTGCTTGGGGGTTGCCTCTTGTTAAGGTACTCGTATTCGGACAACTGTCGGTACTCGTGTCGAGTATCTGATTAGCATTGGACTGGTTTGCGGGAGGACTTGATGAAACTATGGAAGATTAGGAAAAACCTTTTTTTTTTTTATTTTTTTTTTTTCAACGGTTTCATCTCCAGTCTTTACTTTCCGAAGAAGCCGCTGTCCGTATCGTTGGCCCTTTTTAATAATTCAGCATGCTGCCGGGCACGTTAATATTCATCTCTACTTCCGGCAAGAGGTGCCGGGAATCTTTTTCACAAAGGGACTAAAATATCGCGTTGTCATTGATGACAACGTCGTGCACCAACTTAAAATGTCATAAATATTGCGCCCGCGCGCGTTTACAATTTATACGGTGATGTATGTATATGTATATGGTTGTTCGGCTATAGGTATACCGTACAGCTTTTACCATTTCGCTTCCCGCGTGGCTCGCGACATTCTAAATTTGCATATTTTTAAAGCCGCCAGTCGCAAAGGACCAGACAGTCACAAAGGCGCCGCCTCTTGCTCCCATCCTCGTCTCTGTATATACACCTGGAATCCCGTGACTGCAATTCTAATTCCTGAACGAGATTCAACGCGGAATCTTTAATCGTGTTAAAGCGATCGGCAGAATCTACGAGTCTCTTGAGAATTTTCGGAAGAAACGCGGCATTCTGGGAGACACTCTTTTTTTTGGAATTAAATTTTTATCAGTTTTTGACATTTTTTTTTTTTTTTTTTTTTTACTTCGGATCGACGTTTAATTTATGCGTACGGTGCTGTGAAATATATGTACGTATAAGAATTCAGGCTAGGTTCACGGAGCGAATACTTTCAAAAGGCTTTGATTAAAAGCTGAAGTTACTTAACGTTCCCATTACGTAAAATAAGTTAGGCATTAAGTTCCTTAATTAATACGTGAATTGAGAGCGTTCAAAAGAAGAAGGTGAATCAGATGTTAAGAAATGTTGAGAAGAAAAGAGACGAGTGTAGAAATTAACACGTCAAGGTAGAGCGTCCGTTTTATTAAACGTCAAAGAAGTAATTTTAACGTAAATTAGAAAAAAAAAAATTTACTAACGAATTTCTTCTAAAGGAATATTTCGAAAAAAATTTAATCAGCGATTTCAACAATATTTCGTGCCTCTGTCTAATCACTTTTTTATTTTTTTTTTTTTATTTAAATGTATTACCAGCCACACTTTACCGTGAAACACGGTATTTGTGTATTTTGCAAAAATTGAAATATTTCATATACAAAGTTTAGGCGAGTGACAGAAAACGCTTGAATAATCATTAAAAATGATTTTTCGTACTTGGAATTTGCAAGGAATCAGGATATCGTGTAATTAGGATATAACTAATTGCAGTATTTCGAGATAGTTGAAAATTGGAAAATACGTTGACGCAATGGATACTTAGGAATATGGCATGATTCATAATTATATTAAATAAATATACGAAATTTCCAATTTTGCAATCACGAGTAATAGGTATAACTATATATATACATATATGCATCGATATGTCACAGATGGCCAGACCGTCTTGGGTGACTATGCATATATTGATGTTAGGATGCTTTCGGCATATTGAAAAATATTAATGAAAACGAGGAAAGTCATTTCTTCCTAAAAGGGCCCCAGGCAATTTTTTGGGATTCACTAAAAATGATAAAATCCCAAAAACGAAACAACACGTTAACGAGGGTACGTCACCATTGACGTATCGACAAACGTTAAAGACCGATAGTGTGGTGGGGATTCGACTGTATAAAAGAATAGAAAATTTTTCCAAAAATTATCAGTCCCACGACAACAATCTAACTGGAATCAATACAGTTTTGCGATAGAGTGAAAATCAAGATGTTCAAGTATTTGATTTTCTTCGCCCTGCTGGCATTTGCCGTTGGCATGCCTGAAGGTAATTAATTTAATTTCGTTAATTCTCTCGTAACAAAAGACTATTTTTTATCATCCCAGACGAAAATGAAATTTTTTTTCGTAGCCGACCAACACCAAAAATATCTTTCAAATCAGTCGAATTAAACTTGAACCTACTATACAAAAATTAAAATTACAGTATTAAATTTTGGATTATCGATTTCGTAAAAAAATAGTACAGTAATTTCGATACCGAATTTCGATTTTTTCGTATAGCCATTCGTAATCGTCGTTCGCCATGGGGTAATTACGGTTACGGAGGTGGCCAATCTGGCTCCAACGCCGCAGCCAACAGCTTCTCCAGTGGATTCGGTGGTGGCTACCCTGGAGGTTACGGAGGATTCGGAGGTGGTTTCAGTGGCGCCAGCGCCCAGGCAAATTCCTTCGGTCAAGGCTTCGGAGGTTATGGAAAATAGCGTCGTCCCCAAAAAAAAACCCTGACCAAAAGTCCCAACTCAAATTGAAAAAATCGACAAAAGCACCGTACGAACAGTAAAATAAAAAAAAAAAAGAACTTCCCATAAATCTGTCGTTAAAACCAAAATTTATTCACACCTCAACCCTGTACAATATCAATTATCGAATATACGGGGGATGTCTCACAAAAATGCGACTGTCAAGAGATATCGAGTGGGTCGTAACAGTGTAAAAAGAAACGAAAAAAAAAAACAAAAGGGTGACTATCCCTTCTAACACCTGTATCATCCATGCGAGGCCCCGGAGCATGGATCGACCAAAGAATCCCTCGAAAGGTCTTTAAAAAATTAATACTATTATAAATCATCGGCGATAAGGGATCGGGACCCTAATGTGAGGACATCACCACTACCAGGTCGTTTTGGTGAAGCTGGTCCCACTGGTGTCACCCTAACCTTCGTGAGTACCTGTACCACCACCATCAGCCAGGTTGTCTCAGGGTTCATCCCCACCAGAAGAATCGGTGGACCGTATCCCCGAAGTGCACCCTGAACTCCGCCAGAGTCCTACGTCCGGGGCTATCCTGCCTGAAGATCAGATAAAAACACGAGAGGCTCCGTTTGGTTTGTCACCGGTGGGTTGGTACTGGTGCTGATGGTCGTAGGTAGCCAAGGATAAAGATAGTGCAAAGAAATGTGAAAGAGAAAGCCGGAGGAGAGCAGAGCCAGGCTGTATGGGGGGAGACAGGATTTATAGGACTTGTCTGGGAGGGAATCAAGGCTTGGTGTTTCTCTCCCTTCACGTCCCGCAGCATCCTGACTCTCGTGGAACCCAATTAATTTGGACGACAGTCCCAAAAGATTCCGCCTTTGGCTTCGCCACGGACCCTGGGCGCCTGCGGCCTAACCTAACCTCACTTCGCGTTTCTTCCCAACACAAATTGGAGGATCTTACCGGAGACGCCTGATACAGGATGCCTCTCGATCAATCTGGTCCTTGGTCCAGAATATTCTTCTGATCTCTTGAAACTCAAGGGTTTCGTATGTTGCAAATATTATTATTATCTTTCAAAATTCGCTGTAATACCCAGCGATCATTTTTACGAGATGAATGATTTTGTCTATTTTCCATTTTTTATTTATGTTGTCGCTCGCTGCATTTTGTATCTTTTTTTTTTTTTTTCATTCTGTGTACGCTGGAATATCGATTGATTTTCGAAATTTTGTACGAGTTATCCCGGCGACGTTTCGTCCCTTTGAAATGTAATACCCTATTCGTCTTCTTACGTTTCCACTTTTTTTTTTATCTCCTATCTCCCTTTTCCTCTCTCTCTCTCTCTCTCCCTCTCTCAATCTTTTTGGACCCTCTTGGAAATTCTCGAAGCAAAGTACAAAATCTCCGCACGATCCTCCCACGAAAATTGGTACGATCTCCTAAAGCGATATACCGCGTGCAGTGGTAACCCAGCTGAGAAGCACCAATCAATTTTGACAGCTGTCAAACTACGCCTTTGTCATCTGGAATACGGTTGGTGGGTCTGGACCGAAGGAATTTTTATAAAAATATTTATACTCTCATTAATGTTATAATCAATCGACATATTTCTTATACGTCGACGCCTCTACTAAAACAACAGTGGCAAATGTCATCCCGGTTTCGAGCCTCTGGAAAATCATTAATAAATAAGTCAAATCCTTTTTCCCCCTTACAAGGCAACGTTGAACCAATTTTATTTTTCAACCAGCTGGCACAGCCGTACAAGTATCGTAGATACCAATTTCAGCCTTTAAGAGCGTACCAGTTGAATTTATTTATCCTCGCTGTTGCCATCTTGATTATAACGTACAGTCATACCCAATTAACATTAGGTCACGCAGCTGGCTCTTTGCACCTAAGTCATACACGTCAGCCAACTGCCAACTGTGTAATACCAAAGTAGGTGAGTAGGTACGGGTTAGCTTTAGTCGGTAGCTTTGAAACTCTGACGAAAGTCGTATTTCCTATTAGACCCAAAAGTACAAAGGGATGTTAATAATGCGAAAAGGACGAAATTACGTAGACCTCCTCGTACTAGTAAGCTTCTCCCTCACTCAACCCCAATTTACCATAAACTTGACGACGTGCGATGTACATGCCTTTTTTGCATGCGCGATACAAAGGAAAAACCCTTTTTCAACACCCGACCCAATTTTGGCAGTTATAGTAAGACTGGGGACCACCCTACCTAAATTTAATGAAATTTACCGAAATTTACTCGAAATAAAAATGTCAACTTGTCAGCCCACCACCTGTTACCGTAACCACGTATAAACGAATGCCATGGGGATATCCTACCCCATGCTCAATAATGTAAAATTTCAAGCTACCACCTAGAAAGCATAACCAGTCAGCAGTTACATACCGGGTGGGTTTATGTGATTTCGAGTCGGTGGCGGATCTTTAGAAAATTTAACCCTTTTGTATCACCCTCGTAAGTAAATCGAAAATTTCTCGCCCGCGTGGTAGTCACGTTTCATGATACGAAATTTATAATTTACTCGCTAAGAATTTCAGAGTCCCGAGTGTAATTCTTATTTATAGAGCACCGATACCAGATTCGTCGGTCGATAACAGCGCATGCCGCGTGACGATCTTAGGGACTGTTGATATTTTGAAAAAAATTTGAATTTCAAATTGACCCTCGACCGAAAAGCTATTCGATTCCGGCCTAACAATGCGACGGGAAAGTTTTCGTGATAAAATATATTTCTCGTCCAAATGATTATATATCGCGAATAAGCCGTAACCTTTTTTTTCGGTTCGGAAAAATTTTTCTTGTTTACGAAAAAAAAAAAAAAAAAAAAAAAAAAAATAAATTGAGGCTGGATCGTTTGCTCCAATTTTCGCGCGCCCAATTGGATTGTCAACTGTTATTTGTTTATTTCCTTTTTTTTTTCGCCACCCTTCGTTCCTTTAACGCCACCGTCGTCGACCTTTATTACGGTTTGCCAGTCTCGTCGTCGGGACGCGGTTTTTCCTGTCTCACCGTATATAATAAAAACTCGTGGAATATCGTTAGGAGACAATACTGCCCTATTATACCTCCTTAGAATCGTTTAGTGGCTTCCGAGTCAAACGTCCGTAATGGATTGTAACAATAAGTCACGTCTCTTTAACGAGCAATATATATATATATATAAAAGAACAATAATGCGATAGCCCCGACGATAAAACCAATTGCAGAGTCGAAAAGGTATAAAGGACATTACGTAATTTTATCGTGCGAGACTGTTGCCAACTTGATGAAATAAAATTTCACAATTAAATTAAAATCCAGTTCCAGCCGCCTGTCGATCTTAAATATTTTCATGGTTAAATAAAATTCAATTGGTCGTCGACATTAAAATTACCAATTTCCTCTGTCGAACCAATTTTTACCAAACAATTCAATGTCCAGCTGGCTAAATAATATATTCAATCGCATTTCTACAATATATCCTACCCACAGATATACTGCCGATACTTTTATTATCCAGTTGGCTAAATATATTAGGTAGCTCAACGTAATAAGCACGTCTGTAATAGGTTCATATTCTCGGGTACGTGCAAGAAACGCAAACGAACTCACGCAAGCTAAATACGAGACGTCTCGAGTTACCAATTGTTTTTTACCAGTCGCTCGCGAGGAATCCACGAAGTGAAATGAAGAAAAATAAAATGCGACCTGCTGCCGCCGGGGTGCGGCCTCGGATAAAAGAAATGCGCTTATATTACAATCGCAAGAATGTAATTAAAGAACGAAAAATAAAGGTTCGTTTATGAGCGCTTCGATAAGAAATTAAATATATCTTCCTTTTTCCTCCCCCTTTTAATACACCGTGGTGTCACATTGTCCCGCGATAAATCCAACAGGCTTATCGATATCGTATGCGTACGTTAAACCGACTGTACTAAGAAACTCAAAATATTCCCACATTATCCGACCTAGTGCGCAACGTCCAATGACAAAGCCGAATCATGATAAAAAAAAAATCTCATGAATCTACTAATTTACAGTTTCATCGGCTATCCACCCGCGATAACACCTAACGACTAATCAACTCGCCAATTTGGACAAGCTTTGATTACCAAAATAAAATTTTATCATTCCAATCAAGATTTAATCTACCGTTTTCGAAAAAATCCAAAAAATTCGTTGAATCCGTTTCCAAAAATTTGCTGTTTATACAAAAAATTCTCCAAAAAAATTTTTTTTTCTAATTTCACTCCAGTCAAAACAAAAAGCAGCTGAATATCTTCCCTATACTCTTGTAACCATCCTGCGTTTACGAGTATCGTCCCTTGTATTATTGGGAGCTCATAAACACGAGGAACGACAAGAATGGCGCAAGCACCGGCAGATAAGTCCCGGTCCCCCATGATATTTATGGGGAGCAATTAAAGAGAGCGTATAAACCCAAGGACGAGGACGTGGATACACCATAGGCGTCCACGTACGAAGATATACAAACTGTGAATACGTATATATATATATATATATATACACATATATATATATACACACAGTACGTAAAGCCACCTATCGATGCGACGATAGGAAACACTTTGGTGGCGAGAAGAAGGTTACCGGACACAGGGGTTCGGAAAATACATGGGAAAGCATGCAGATAGAAATCACCATGCCATAAATAGAAGCGGTAATTGGGGAATCGTTCGAAAGCATAAAACTTAACAGGGTCCGATACTCCCGATGCGCTCCGTTCCTTAGCTTCTTTGCAGACAACGGCTACCGTCCCGTCTCCTTCCCCGGTCTCGTTCGCGC
This sequence comes from Cephus runcator, assembly GCA_030142495.1. Taxonomy (NCBI): domain Eukaryota; kingdom Metazoa; phylum Arthropoda; class Insecta; order Hymenoptera; family Cephidae; genus Cephus; species Cephus runcator. Next base: position 3,171,126 of record JARQTC010000387.1, on the reverse strand, counting down.
CCCCATGTAAACGCCACCCGTTTAATTTCCAGTAATCTCCGATCCCACTCGAAAAGGCCCCGTACCAATTCCCGACCCAGGTCCGATCAGCCATTTTTCTTCGTTCCTCCGGCCCTGGCAACCCCATCGGAAAAATATTCCAACCCTATTATCGCACGTATCCCGATGTGTCCCATAGTCCAGAGCCAGGAGCGTCCATATCCTCATTTATTTCCTTGCTGTCGCTACTTGAGAAATTCCTAACACGAAAATACAGCCAGTGCATTCTTTACCGTATGCATCGGGAGTCCCGATGCCCAATATAATGCAACTGCATACCGGCTCGAATGGTCGTACGATAAATATGACGAAATTGAAGAAAAAAAAAAAAAAAAAAAAAAAAAAAAAAAAAACATTACACACAGCACGTAATGCGACCATTACGAATTTTTTTCTCTGCCGACCTAATCAACGGGATAATTTTATCGTTGCAAAATCGTCAGTGCGGTTGGTATATTTGCCGCAGGTGCAGGTGCCTTAAGTGCAGGTTATCGTTTGGCAATGGGCGTAGCGAACCTAAAGGGTTTCATGGGCAGCCAAAGGTATTTACTAAATTATTATCTAGAGCCGTCCCCAGCTTTGACTGTGCTGATTTGCTGGGTCGGTCGGTGGGGGGGTCGACGGCAGTCGCGTTTTGTAAACCCGCACAGTAGTGTAACCAGTAGTTATTGACCGGCGGCAGGGCCACCCCCCCCCCCCCTCCTCCCATGTTCAACGAAATCCCCCATTCCACTGGATCAGGTATTAATATACCGTCCCTGCCTATGAACACGACCATATGGTACGACATGTGCATTCCCTGCAATCCTCGCCATGTGGCCCTATGCACTTTTTCCCCATATTCGGATTTCTGCATAAAAACACGAGATCCAGCCCGTTAGGTTGGCAATAGCTACTCGCTTAGCAAATTATGCGTAACCGAACCCCGCGGACTATTCATAACTCCCGTGCATCGACGTGGCACGCGTCATGAACGGATGGATCCCGTAATGCGAAATTGGATTTTGCCATGGTTAAGGGTGTTATCAGTATTTTTTTTTTTTTTTTTTATACACCTGTTGGATTATCCAAAATTATATTTTGGATACGATTAATCGTGTATATTGGGATCTAATCGCAGTCGTAGGGTCACTGGTGGTAATGAACTCTGAAAATTTGTGTGCGTTTATGTAAGGCGTTACGTCATATTAGTAAATTATGTAATACGCGTATACGTATAAATGAAAAAATGCAGATAAGCCTTATCCGCGAGAGCGAGGTTGGTTGGGTTGGTGGCTTTCAGGATAATTATGGTCATATATGGAATTTAGGTGTCGCGGTACGAAAGGTGGGTGGGAATGGAAAAATGGTTTGCCGTGATACGTGGTTACTTGAAAAGAATGCAGATCGTTGTGCGTTAAAAAGTTGGTTTGCGTAAACGGTTTGAGGGGTTTGTGAAAACGCAAGAAACAAGGGGAATAAGGAGTGAGGATATGGTCGAACCGGTTGTAATAATAAAATGCCACTCGTTTTATACCGTGACATTCTCTATTTCCCTAATTCCGAGACGGGACTCTAACGTCGGCGCAAAACACGGTCGGCCGGGTCGTACGACCGGGAATATAAAGTCTCGACAGGACGAAAAGTGGACGGCGAGTGTCGCGCTAAAGAAAATGTTGAATGAGTCGGAATGCGGTGGGTTACGCTTTGCCTGGTTGACGCCCGTTGGATGGAGAAGGACGTGAGATAGGGGAGGGTTGATGGTGGGAGGGAGATGAAAATAAAAGGAGGAAGATACTCGGTTGGCTTATAAGCGACGAAATAAAATATGTCGTCGGGCTGGCTCCTTGATTTATGATGGCAGATGGTGCGGCTACCTATGGGACTTATAATAGACGGTATATTTAGTAATCCTACACCATATATGCATACGTGGGACGGGTCGCAGCGCAGGTGCCACACGATCGTACGGTCCCAACAAGAGCAATCTACATTATTGTTGTTCGATCCTTATACCTTGCTCCTTGGAATTAAGGAGATTTCTCAAGACAGTGTCAGTTTCGGGATAGCCAGAGATACCTCGGGATTTAAGATGCTGGATGATAAACGGAATGCAGCTTATTGGTGCATCTCTTATTGGGGACGTATATGTATGGGTTTCTTGGCAGGATCGAAATGATATCCTGAAAGTGTTAAGAGCAATAAAGTTATGAAAATAAATCTTGTTGCGCGTTCATTGGCTTTTACTTACTTTATTTAATGGATGATACCCCGAGATGTTTCTGGTATCCCTCTGGAAACTTTGTGTAGGATACTTTCAGTTTAAGAGAATCTGGAGAACTCGAATCACTGGGAAGGAAGGAGTTTCTTGGTAAATGTTAAGGGATGTCTTGGGAATGTTTTTTTTTTTATATGTCAGATTTATTATTATTATTGTGTCGATATTTATTGATGTTTATAATATGCATGCGAGCGTTTTTATTTAATACGGAAATGGTTGACACGAATTTTCTGTGAAACGACAAATAAGCTTTCTTGTCGATGAATAAATTTGAAAGTTGAACTTCCGAATGGGATGATACGTATTCTAGGTAAGAACAGAAGCCAGCAGGCAATGAATGAGAGGGTCAAAAAGTGTAAGGGAGTGTTATTATATGAATGTCTGAGGGTGAAAGAGAAAGGGCGTTTAGGGTTCCTTCTGAGAAAACATTGGAAACGGCAACTGTGGAAATTCTTGCTTCTGGGAAATACGTCCCGTCGGTATTTACTTACGTCCAGATAGCCAGTATTTGCTGAACGCATTTATTCAGGTGCCATTTCGATCCATTATCAGCAGATCGCTAATTGCTTGAAACGACTAGCTCGTCCAGCCACTGTGCACTCACGTTCCTTTGTCTATGACCGTCACAATTCCATTCCGTTCCGTTCCCTTTCCGTTATTGATGTTGTCTAGAAAAACATTCCGGGAAACGAATGACCAGACAAACAGATCAGAAAGAACATAGCGGAGTACACGTCATGTACCGCTGTACCGAATAAATATTCTGATAAAAATCGACCGATAAAGCAAGACTGACCGTTTGTACGATAGTTCATTTAAATTCCCACGCGTAGTCCAGCGCTCTCTAGGCGCGTCGATTGGAACTACGTGAAACTGCACTGAAAAGAATATCGTGAAAAGAACTCAGTTGAAACAAGATGGCCGCCGTCCACGTGCCGCGAGAATTTGCCCATTCATAATACCGGCGTCGCGATGAATGTTTGATACGTCGATTTTTCGGCGTGGACTTTTCGTCGTCGTGCAACGTAGACGTCGTCGCGACGGCATGCGCCGCTCCTTGAATGCCGACCGTGGTAATAATTAATGGGGAAAGTGAGTGAGCCGCTTCTTGGAGGAAGCATTGTGCCAGGACTGAATTAAACATTGGCTCTCGACAGTGAAGCTGTGAGCCTCTTGGCGATGTCGTGACTAGGAACTATAGAGGTTAGGACACAGGCTGCAGAAAGGCTGGATGCTAGGTAGGTGGTAGCGACGTTAAGGGATGAGTGGTTCGAGGAGAGCTTGGTATGAGTTACAAGACTGTTAAGGGATGGAGTTCGCTTGTTGGCAAGACTTGCAACTGTACAAACTGCTGTATTCCTGGGCATTGAATTATGTAACCTTCGAGACGTATGAGGCTCGGGAGTTAATTCTGTCTGGTATTCGTTATTGCGTATATACAGAATGCACGGAAAGTAGTCTTCGTAATACCTTATACCTGTCTCTGTCTCGGAAGATAAACAGAAACGAAAATATGTCACGAGATAAAGAACAAAAAGTTACGTTTGAATTTATTTATGACAGCTATGCCATAGCATGGTCTTTAAAGAGATACAAGTCACAGTGCTTTATTCGCTACTGCGAATATTTTCACGTGAATGCCCGAAAGTCCAGAAGTTCTCAGGGAACCTGAATGGCATACTTTATACATGGTAAAAGCGATCGAGGAAGGCACGCGACTGGCTATTAGTCAATCATGACGGTGAAGCCAGCGTCAGTCTGTGGTCTTTGCGTAAAAAAGGTCTGGGGAATCTTAAAGACCGAAAAAAGTCAGAAAAAGACAAGATAAATTCGGGACCTGCGCGGTAGATGGCGACGGGTGCCGATTACAGTAAAGCCGAGAGTGATGACCATTTGGATCAGAGAGACCGACAACGATGGTACCATGGTATCTACTTACGTATATAATACCTGTACCTATGTGCAGGCATGTCGGTTCCTCTGGTTTCCATCCAGAAATTTCTCATTCGTTGAATTTGCTCCTCTTTTTTTTTTTTTTTGCCTAATCCATTTTTTTCACTCCACGGTACATTGACTTTTTTTAATTCTCTTATTCGACGCTTTTGGTTTTATTTCTTTCGACTACGGTAGTGTTCTAGATGGGACGATTCCAACTTGGTGAAAAGAATCCGCTATTTTTTTTTTTACAAAATATTCTTGTGGCAGTAATAACGGTCCTGTGAGGTTTGATGATCAAATAGGAAATGGTGGTACGTTTTTCTACAAACTTTCTTTGACTGGCCAACGTGGCATTTTTATTAAAGTTTTCGTTTGCCATAGATTCGTTTGGTGCTTTTTCTTTCAAGCCATTTCTCTCCCTTTCCGCAAAGCTTTTTTCGCGCTCTTTCCCATCTCCCCCGTGAATGCAGTAATTTCGCTAATTAACCGCTATGGTCACAGTGACCACGGTAGATACGATTAGCCCGTGATAAAATTTCGTGAAAACGAGTGGCGAAATATATTTTTATTCACGGTACAGTTACGACCCAGTGTCTTTAAACGACGCACGCACGCTGATACAATTTTAAATAACCCGACTAACACAGACTCAGTTAAAGTACGATAAATTTTCTTTAATTTCCATTTTAACAAATTTTATCCCGCCCTCATTTCCGTCCTCCAAAATTTTTTCCTCTAACATCCTCAAACTCGACAATCACATAAAATCAAATTTCCCACGGTAAATTTCCGCGCGTGGCAATAACTTGCAAAGTAAAAAAGAGGAATTAAAAAAAAGTAAAATAAAAACAATTTCGCCCAATCCCACTCGACCAGCAGAATTGAAAGCGTGTAGCAAACCGATTCGTTACGCCTTCGACACGGTTGAATCGTTCACGTCGCAGGCTATTTAGTTCGATAATAAAAGATTATAATCCCGATCCTCGCAATAAAACCGTACGGACGTAGGACGTTCCGTAATTCCGTGTGAATGATCGTCCCAACGAAAATTCAACCGAAAACCGAAGCCGGTTGCAGTGTTTCACGATCGGACGTAACAAGTTTCCAAACTACTCCGTTGGCGGCGCGCGCGATGCATTAGGACACAAAGGTATAAACACTTCGCTTACACTTGCCTACTCAAGGCCCAGCCACGAATGTGGGTACAACGCGACATACTTGTAGGTCCCCGTAAAACGGGGCCATATATCAGAAACGGACTACGATCCATCAGCGTGAAACGTTTATATGTTCCCCTCACCTTTTTTCCCCCTTTCTTTTCCTACTCCTCTCGCTTCCACCAATGACAATGCTATTTTTTATTGACTATCGTGGGACTTCGTTATTTTCAGAGAGGAAAGAACGAAGAAGCGGAAAGAAAAAGAAACAACAGATAATCATCCTTAGCCGCCTACGCGTGCTATGCATTTTTTCTATCCTACCGGTGCTGCGTCTGGTAGCAATGGATGCTGTACTGTTTGAAGTAGCACAACGATGAAAAGTGAAGAGATGGTAAATTATATATATATTGTAACCAATACATCTGAAGATATTCGTATCGCGGTAATAATAAGATCCCGCTAACCCGAATAACC
>JARQTC010000387.1:3149688-3165155 GCA_030142495.1 Cephus runcator | reverse complement strand
TTCTGGCTCGAACCCGCCTTTTGACACGATCCGGAGAACCGTATCGTGCGAAATAAGGTTACAATATATATATATTTTTTTTAAGTAAATACTTCAACCTACAGTTATTCATCGACTTTTGTATTTTACTTATTGGTTTTTTTTTTCTTTTTAAGGTAGACGCGTGTTCGGTGCACGCATAGCCTGGCAATTCCGTGACTGTGCAGGGATCGACGAGTCGGATGTGATTTTCTCCCAAATTGGTAGGACGCTATAAATTAATGTCGCAGATCCTACCAAGGTATACATGGGAACACGGCACTATGCTCTTCGAAGATGCCGCCGGACTCCCCATTGTCTATTTAAAATAGTTTTCATTCCTGCGCGCCGCGACGACTGGTTCTCGAAAATAAAACGATCCTACAACCACGGCGCGTTCCAGTCAATAAAGTTAATCCGAACTGGCCGGTTGTTTATTGTTAATGAGGCAATTAATTTTTATGAACTCGCACCGCGCTACGCCGTTGCGATAAATTCGCGGAAATAACACGCAGGCTAATGCACCTCGTTCTCTATTTATAAAGATAAATTGATATCGAAGTGCATACGTCTGCTTATCACCCAGCCAATTATACGTACTACCGTTTGATCGTTAAAACTGTAACGAAATATCATAAATAAGAATTACGTAATTATTTTCATGATTCGGGTAATATTGTATTTTATCGAACGTCAATTATTAATTGCTTATTCGCTGGATGCATGGCGAATAAATTAATATAAAATTTTTATTTTTATTCATTATACAAATTATCCCGTTTTTTTCGTGTCTTTACCTGGAAATTAAAATAATGTAACTTTTTTTTTTATTCAAAAGTGACAACCTCACGATTCATATTTTACTTCCTGTCGTTCTTTGGTCTCTTTGACATTTTTAAACAGTCCATCCACCAAATAGTCTTGATGACGAGGGCGAACGCGGAGGGTCTGCTGAAATAATATTTGAGGAATTCGATTTCGAGCAAGCTAAAGGAAAAGAAGGAAGCGGTCACCGAACAAATGGCTACAAATATGCGTACAAGTCACTTTACCCGTGTCTTTAGTTCAGCAGCTGCTCCCCCGGCCCATCATTCCCCGTTTGCACTAGACCATTTTCCGTATACCTGACATGGGTCACAAGGAAGTGGAGGGAAGGTATAAAAATGGCGAAAAAAAAATTTGCATAAATCATTAACCGAAGAAAGACCCCAAAATCGATATCGATTTACCCCCTTTTTTAGCCCGTAAAATTCAATCCGTCGGTACTAAGGATTCCTAATATCTCTCACAGTCGAGAGATTTTGGGCTTTTCGAGGCACGCGTCGTAGTCGCACCTGGGAATTCTTATGCGCGGTAGCCGCATTTTACGGCGAAGTAAATTATGAAGAAAATACGGAAAAAAAATCAAACGGTGACCATAAGTGGTTTCAATTTACCTGAAACGCGCAATGCCAACGGGTGCCACTTTGTTATCCGAGATGCATTCCAAAAGGACAGCTGCATCAAGCATGTGCCAGTTTCCATATCATCGTACGGCAACCCACTTGACACCATATAGAACAACAGTACCGTAAGTACCACCCTAGGAACCCATGTCTCCCAACACCTAATACATTACTTGTTAACAGTCCAGCCACAGTGACAGTTTTTTTATCTCCCGGTTCCGACCCACGAAGCAGACTCCAAATCTCAAGAATCACTCTCACATAGCCCCCATATCCACCGTTAATGAAAATACGTGTATAACTGATTTCGAAAATCTATCCATCTTTCGAATCCCGTGTAAAATGTAAAAAATCCCCATAAGAGTCATATAAACATGAATATACCCATAGGAATATTCATTTTGATGATTTCTAACGAATACCATAATATTAAAAAAAAAAAAAACCGTGTCTAATTTCGGTATTGCGTCTAACAGATAATTTCTAATTACAGGAGAGAAGCCATTCGACCGTGATAAATGCCGTCCTAATTACCAATAATGTCTACACACGCTACAGCGGGTTCCATAGAAGTTTCGAGAATTCTATGAGTACCCATGATCACCATGGTCCTTTCATGGTAAGCCGTCTCAATAAAGGACATATAATTCAGCAAACAATACAAGGTAATTGGTAACCGTTGCTCGTTGATAACCTTAATTTCCTTTCGCGGTGTTTTCAGAAAGTTAACATACAAGAATCGTAGTGCCGGTAGTGGACGAAGAAAGGGATGGAAAGAAAAAAAAAAAAAACGTTCACTGAGTGCCAACGAGAAAATGGACAAAAAATGATGAGCTTGAAGAAAATGGGATCCGTGTCCAGGAGCATCGCGAGCCGCGTTTTCCAGATGTCGTTGAAAGGAGTGTCTGCTGACTGTCATCGTATTCTCAAACCAGTCTTATGTAGGTATGTATACTATATATATACACGTATAAGGGATGATAAATACACCCTCTCTTTTGCAGGACTACGCTACCCGGCCATTACGTGGAGCAAGTCTCGTTTACCGGGTTCCCAGTTAAAAAGTCGCAAACAAGGAGCAGAAGGACATAAGGATTCTCCTAGACTAAGAACTTTGACTATTGAAACTTTTTGGAACTCCTTGTAGATACGATTTCGAAATTGCGGGTTTTGCATGTCTGTTGTACGGCACAGCGGTAAGGGGTTTGTGAAAAATTGTTATCGGGAGTTTGAATAGAATTTTGAAAATATTTGAGGCCATGAAACTTGGAATATTATCAAGCTCGGGTTTTGCTGGGTTGTATATTACAATTATTGGCTTAATTACTGCTGTGTTAAAGTACTAATTTAAGGGGCACTGGGATAACGATTCGTAGAGTATCTGAGGCACGGTATATAATCAATAGTAATTGTATATAACGAACCGTAACGATGACAGCCATGACACTAAATCATATTTAATGTATATCCCGAACGTATCGGATCTTTCGGAATTAAAAGGATTTCCAAATGAGTACCTGCCTTTTTTTTTTTGTTGTCTTTCTCTTCCTCGCGGGGCAGTAGGAACAACAAAAAATGGTATAGTGTAATCCTAGGGAGGAAGCGTGACGATTTAAGTGTGCCGCTCCTGTCTTCCTTGACTTAACGAGTCCTTCAGGATCACGGAGGAAGCGCCAACACGAGCTACAAACGAGGAGCATGCCGTGTGGATTATGAATTCCTTACGCAGTGCCTTCGACCCTGAGCCAACCCTCGGTTAAGCGTTGTTAGGTTAGGTTAGTAGTTTTCATGTTTTTTTTTGCAACCATTTTCAACCGCTGATTTATGACGAGAGGATGTGAGGTGCCTGGAGCCACCCTTGTGTTCCTATTCCGACATCCGGTTTTGTTTCTTCATCAGGCTTCTTCTTCTTCGGGCACGGTTGTCTTCTTCGCAGTCTTCTGGCCTGGACAGCGTCAGTGTCTGGTTGGTCAGGATGATTCGAATTGCAGCATTGGTGGATGGGACGCATTTTGGATATTTATGCGTTTCCTTTGGGATTTAAAAAAAAATAATTTTTTAAATCAATTTTTCAGTGTAGCTGTATAGATTTCATTTTTGAACAAGCGTAGCTGGTCGTGTTTTTGATTTTTTAATTCGTGGAAAAAGATTTCTGGTTCGTGACTGTCGGTATACAATGGTTGTAAATTTTCAAAGTGAAAGTGTCCAGCCAATTAGATACAAGGAGGAAGAGAAAGGAACATAGAAAAATATTCGATGTCAGATAGGCAGAGTTTATAAATTTTCTTGGACACAGAATTAAGATTCCGATCGCACGGAATATATATAAAATCTAAAAAAAATATACAGAATGGTTCAAATTGAGTTGTTTCATGAAAGTGCATATTTTCCACATCGTGCGTTACGTCGACGTACTAAATAAAAAAATAAAAATTGTCGATAACATTGAAAAGCATTGATGGCAAAGTTTCCGGGTGGTCCAGCGACGTCGCCATTGTCAAAAACGAGGGAAGTAAAAAGTGATTCAAGTATTGTCAAGTGTACCAGCCTTTTGTGATTTTAGAGTAAATTTTTCAAAATTACTTTTCGCAGCAGCTGCCCGCAACCCCGAAGGATGCACAACCAGCCGCAAAACGGAGTCATAAATAATCCAGCGGCAAACAATAGCCAAGAAATCTTGTTGGTATCTCCAGTGTGGCATCATCCAGCGCACCCCAAATATTTACACTAGTCCGGTGGCAAACGGCAAAGTAATAGATTCAAGATGACTTTGCGCTTAAAGTCTGCAACAATGCCGGACCATTTGCCTTCACTGACACGGCTCCCGCCTCCTGCTGTTTGTGCCTTCGACCGCTGGACAATTCGTAACTTTCATAATGCGCGCCACCCTATATTCTTTTCTGGCCAACAATCGAACGATCTGGATCCATTTATCAGATAAAACGCTAATTGTAATGGGATCTTCATACAGGGCAGATGGTCACTATCAATGCACCACCCCTCGCCCAATGAACCCTCACTCACTTGTTTATGGGTCATAAACAGTTAATAACCAAAGAAATAAATTCGGACAATTAAATTGTAGCGATATAAAAATATAGTATCAGACATATACTCGACAGACAGACAGACAGATACTCAAAATCTTATCCGTGCCAGCCATTACTAAAATCATGTCAAAATTCTCTACAGGGTATTTCACATATGACCTGGACATCCATGAAATCGGAAACGAAGAGTGTGAAAATCAGTGACGTTTGAAGAATTCCAGTCTTCGCTGCTGTTAACGGCTGCCCTTTCACTGGACACACCGCAGGGGTGGTTTTACGCGCAGGGGCGTATTGTGCCTCTACAGGCACCCTGTACCAGGGTGTGAGAGGGTGTGACAATTTCCGGTCAGTCAAGAGCCACGCGTCCCACTGGATGTGAGAACGGCTGCGGAACCTTTCCTGAAGTAATACAACAGTATATGACCTATGGTAGTCCTGTCTAAACGTCCCTGCTGTAACCACCAACTGGCACGGTTGGTCATCCTGCTTTGGAACAACAGGGCTGCCGGACATTATCGATGACATCCTGAAACTTCCCAGCCGACTGGCGACAGTCATCTCGTTATTTATAGTTTGGTTATAGCTTTTGTTTTAACGCGGCTATTTGACAGCTTCGTTACTGGTACGTCTGCTTTGTTCATAATGTTTCAACGTTTTGTATATATTGATTGTCTTCGATTAACATTGGATGCTGTATGGATTTTTAGAAACAAATGTATAGAAATTTTCAACTCCGTTTTTTTTTTTTTTGTTTAATTTATAAGTCTTGGTTAACCCCTTTATTGGATACATTTGTAATTCATATCTGTTAATGGGTGGATGACTTTTTCAAAATTTGGTATATTATTTTTAATCAATTATTAATATTGCTCGTTGCTTTTTTTTTAATGAGATGTAATTTAGCCGTGTGATTTTCGCTGCTGGGCAGATATTGAAAGGATCGTTAAAAAAAGTATATGCAGACTTGAGTCTGATTGTATTCGGAGAGTCGTATTTATATTTCGATCAATTAATAAATGGCTCCTGGATAAGTCGCCATTGGAATCGCGCAGAATAATTCTATTCGGGACGCAAATCGTTAGGAATTCTCAATGGCTTACAATGGCTATTCTTTGTTTCTGTTCATACTCTATTCGTCATCGTATTTTTCGTTTAGACTAGAGACAGTTTTTTTTTTAAATTATTTTCAGTAATTTCCTTAAAATCCTTAATTCTCGTAATTACATATAAATAAAGAACAAACTACATGTTTTACGTAAAATAATGATACAAAGTCACTAGATTGAGAGTGAAATACTATCTTTTTTTCAAAATAATTACAGATGCATTTTCAAAATCCTACCTGTACCCGCTAACAAACATATATATATTGTATACATATATACCTGTGTATTTCCTCCGTTGAAATAATACTTGTCTTTGAAAAGCCAATAATCCATAAAATCCTCAGAGATAATATTTTAACAGTATAAAGATTCATCCACAGTGAATTATTTATCGTACAGCCACATAGAAACGACGACTGTATATTTTTCGTATTTTCGCATGATAAATCTATCGATATATTCACGTATCCTGTATAAACAATAATTTCGGCGTATCCTCAAACTCGTGCCGATATCTGCAAAAATCGTTACTATCGGATCAAAAAAAGCGAATTAATTAATTCGATTACCGAATAATTATATATATTTTAATGTAATGCACACATGTATTTATATACTCTATACAATCTCTCTATATAGGTTCAAAACATAAGTACGTTATAGCTCTATTATTAGTTACAGGATAAAATCCAATATTACTTTACCGCAGGCTGCTCCTAGGCCTCTCCCGTATTGGCAACTGGTTCAACGAGTAAATGACTAATTACACGACAATGCCAGGGGTCATTGATATTATCATTACCGACTATAGCAGTCAGTTCGCTCGTGCATAATGGCCAGCCAGTAGGCAGAGCAAGCCGAGTAGCTAATGATTGCGTTTTCCAACAGCAGATGGGAAAATGATTTGGTTGTGGATCCAAACGATATTCTCTGATTAATTGTAATTCTCGGTCTTTGAGCCGATTAATTATTTCGAACAGGGTATATCGACGAATCGGTACGCATTACGGATTTATGAAAGATAATAAGTGGGTGGATAGATAAAACCACATTATTTATACCCATTAAAGCATTGGTTACTTCTGTATTTTGATTTTAAAAAATATTGGATAATTGACACGTTCAACGTGCAATATAGAAAAGGATAGAGAACAATTTTTTTTTTGAGAATATCTCGCATGCACGAGTGCCCTGGAGTAGTTTTTAAATTTTTTGACCTAAAATGGAAATGGAATTTGTCGCGAAAAAAAAAATCGTGATTTTTTGTCACGTACGTGGATTATAGGCGTTATTGATTTTTTGTAATTTTTTTTTTATTCGGCATTTTTTTACCTGTTTTCTAGAACAGCTTGGTGAAAAATGGTTTAATTGGTATCAATGCACCGAACCTTGTATGTTGGTACTACTGAAGTATGTGCTCAATCACTCGTTACTAATTGATCGTTTGAAAACAATTACGTGTACGTGTAATACAAAAATTGTTACTCACGTTGATTAAAAATTTTCCAGACTAGGATTGTTGGAGACTTCATCGTTGATGCAGATCAAAGTACTGTGGAGGAGCGCGCAGGGTGCCTGATGGTTTTTCATAGACGGAATCATTTTTATGCATTGGAATAATGATACTTCAAAAGTGAAAACTAGTCACGTGAGTTGATTTAAATTATTTTGAAAAAAAAAAATTTATGAAAAATTCACAAGGCGATCCATCGAGAATTTTTTTTGCATATCCACTGGGACCAATCCACTGTCCTAAATCAGTCATCCCCAATTTCAATCATCTAGACCCTAGTCCAAGTTAACTCCACACTATATAAAAATATTCCAAAAAAATTGAATGCCGATCGCGATCGATCCCATGACCATCTCGTCGTGGTCAGACTATACGGCAGAAGGTTAGTGGTGCCATAGTACACGGTTCTGTGCACGATGTTCTACCGAAGCAAGAGGCCAGTGGGTGGTCCAACTCTTTCACAAGGAAAGCGAGAGCTGTGTCCCCAGCGGCAAACGTGGCGACCATGATGCTCTATTAATTCTCACCTGATTTATCATTACTCATTCGGTAGGTTTATGCCAAGAACGAAAGAGAGAGAGAGAGAGAGAGAGAGAGAGCAGAAGTGTATTACGAAAAGGAAAAATAGAAAAATTTAAAAAAAAAATCATTTATATTCCCAACTTTGATCATCGGCTGATCTAATCTTATTTGAGTGTATCCAATGTCAAAAAGCTAAAAACAAAAATTGAAATGTAATTTCCAAATTTTAAATTAACTATCATTTGGGTCGTGGATCGTTAAAAAGTTTTGAACGTTCAACCAATTGTTAACTCTAAATGAAAATTTATTTACCGTCATTTCTCCGGAACCCTTTCGGCCGGCTGATCGTTCCATAACGATAAAGTCTCACCCCTCAGGATATGTTTCGTTGTAGTTCCAGGGTAACCTCAATGAGCTGTTACACCGTAGCAATCAATTTAATCCCCTTTAATCGAAGACACGCTCCCAATGGACTCGGATATCATTTCCCATTAGGTTCTTTTTATTTTCCTCGTGACTGGCCCACTGTCTAACGCCTTTTATGTTAACGCATTTAATTCCCTTTTATCTTTGATACCCACTCATGCCACCTTGGGTAACGTTCACGTAACGGTACGTAACGCACGACTCGAATTAGTCGAGAATTTTCCGTAACTCATTCACGCTTCGATTTCCGTGATAATTGTCATTTTTACGTGAATTACGTAATTTTTCATTACCCCGATAAATGATTCACCTGCCGATACGGTTATCATTCTATCCCACATCTGACACATTGTCTGACTTGTTATTGGCGCTAAATCATAAAACACGTACAACGATAACCTTTTTTTTTTTGGAAATTTGAAAATACTTTTATTGTCATTTTTACCTGAATTACGTAATTCTTCATTACCCCGATAAATGATTCACCTGCCGATACGGTTATCATTCTGTCCCATATGGGACATCTTTTCTGACTTGTTCTTGGCGCTAAATCATAAAACACAGCGATAACCCTTTTTATTTTGAAATTTGAAAATACTTTTATACCCAACTATTTTTACACTCGGTATATCCAATTCAGTGTATTATCTCGATATACATATTTTAATATTGACATTTGATACATACGTAGAAGCTGCTCAGTCGATGGTCGACGTACTATGATTTTATTTTTGAAAATGTTTAACACAATTTACCTGTATTTTGCGCTAATTAACGCACGACCTGGTAAATACGCTTCAATGGCAATTCGGTTGCGTAACATATACATTACGAGTATATTCAATGTTCACATGCATATATATATATATATATATATATATATATATATATATAGACTTTCAAGTGTACGGCAAATATAATTTGTCATTGGCCATTGATTTTTTTTTTTTTATTTCAAAATTTATTTCTTCCGGCTCGTCTATCGAAATAAACGTTTTTTATCCAGTTAAATTTTTTAAGTGCGAGAAAAAAATTTTTTTTCCAGTAGCGAGAAAGCGGAAAGCTCGTAGAGTTATACCATGAATAATGGCTTCATCCCATAAAGTTAATTGGAGGAACTAAGCATCGGCCGACAATTGAATTAACTATGCGATAAGTTCATTAACTCCCGATCGTAATACGCGCCCGCTCTCATTCTGTAATTCCTTTCACATTGCGCCAACGTTTCAGCTCCACTTCCAATGAATTTCTGACCTCGGGTTATCGTTCAAGGATCATTCAATTACTCGATGCATCCGGCTCTTTGATAACGTGTATTATATAGATATATATATATATATAGATAAAACGTACGTACACGTAAAGTACAATGGAGAATATGAGAATTGAATTGGGAAAATTGATATTAAATAGCCAATAAATTAAAAGGGATTAAAAAATTGATTTCATAGTGAAATACGACGATTGACGTTTTAATGCTTCGATTAAATATGACGCGGAATCACTTACGTCTCGTTAGAGAAGCACTGTGTCTTTGCGACGTATAATTTGATCAACGTCAAAAATATTTTAATCCGCGCCAAGATTGATTAAATACAATACTAGACAGGTAGTATCTGGCGCTTAACTAGCTTCACGAGTCTCATACAATATATCAAGTACAAGTATGATATATCGATATATTAACGAACTAACTCGAATGGCAACTGTTGAAAGTAGTGGGGATAATTAATAGTCATATATAGCGAATCGACATAGCCGGTTTATATTGGATACTTGAGTTGTGTATATATATATAGTGGGATCAAAATTAATTTTGTTACCAATTAATTAGATTGAATAGCTGAATTAATTTGAATTTAACGTCGATTCAATTTGACGAAATTTTTTTTTTTTTTTTTTGGAAAAATTTTTCAATCGAACCAAATTGATCCAAGCATCAACTAGACTGACAAATATTTCAATCGGCAGCTGGTCGTCTCCCGGAGGCTGGACCGAGATAAAGTTTTTGTCGGACTTTGGAAAATTTTTTTTTTTTTTTTTTTTTCTTTTCTGTAGTTGCGAAATACATCATCCCCAAGTCTGGGTACACAGCCGTTACGTAGGTAAGGACTCAGAGGGATGTAAAGCTGGTGATTACCCTGGAGCCCTCTGCAAACAGCTGGAGTAATTAAAAGAGCGGACAACTACTCGAGATCTTCCAGGGAGAGTTGAATGCTGAATCGTCGAGTTCCTGCCGCGACGGACGATGCATACGAAATACTCACCGTCCCTGACTTTTACCTCTTCTTCTTCTTCTTTTTTCCTCGCTTCGTTTCTCCTCGTCTTCTTTCTCTCTCGTTCTTTCACTTCCCTCCCGCTCTCTTTCTCTCTGACCTCTTCAGCCCTCTTCAAAGCTCATAAGCATTTTCGGTTCCCCTACAACTCGTACCCCGCCCCCCCCCCCCCCCCCCCCCCTCCTCGAACCCCTCCTGACTAAAGTCACGTCCACGCGCCGGCATTCAGACTACTCAGAAAATGGATACCTATTTCGAGAAACAAATAATTCTCGTAAAGAGGTTCTCATGCGGGAAAATATATTGAAAGTTTTGTTTTAATACCAAAAAAAAATGTATGATTTTACAAAATTAAAGGAGAGGAAGAATTATCGGCTATAAGGATCTCGACCAATCAGAATGATTAGTTCTGAAATTTGGCTATTGTCAAAGTCAGTCTGTCTCGGGGCACCGACCGAGGTGTCACGAACTGCCTCGCGCTCCCGTACTATCTGTTGATAGTTTTTCTAGCTTTTTCGATACGGGTATAGCAATTGTTTCGGAAGTGCAGTGCTGTGTCCACCTGAGTGTCTTGGTTACAATTCTCGGCCTAGCTGCACCAGCTCCGGTAAGTCTTTCAATTTACTGATTGGTGAAGGGATTTCGATTTGATAGTTCAGATTCGTCCTGTTACGTTCTCGACTTATCGCTCTCTGTCTCTCGCACTATTTGCCCGACTCTTACTCCGACCCTCTCTATTTCAACCTAGCAGCCTGAGCGGCCGCGCATTTCCGTAACCGTCCGCTCCCGTTCGTGCATCCAGTTGCGTTTGCTGATTTTACGCGTGATTATCTCCTTTTGCCGGAGTTGGGCCTGTTCCACCTCAACTCCCAGTTCATATCGAGTTTCCAGTTCCCCGTGAAAAAAGAATTGGCTGGCGCCCGCCTGGTTTGCGGATGCATGAGCGAAGGGTCGAAGGTAACGTAGGTTGGTTCTCGAAAATCGTTCTCGGATTTTTCGCTATCGGTGTCGGGTTAAAAAAAAAGTACTACGTTACAACACATGAAAATTAAGGTGCGCAGCCAGAGAAAGGACCAGACCCATTTTCTACAAGACTGAAAGAAAAACAATAGAATGCTAAATATATACATACAGTATGTCTATATGTCTTATAGATACGCACAGATAATGCTGGCCGAGTGAAATATTACGTAGAAATAAATTGAAGGAGAAATTCAAAATTTTCTTAAGCGAGTCCATATCTCCCGGGCGCTTTGGCAAATGCGCGAGGCTCTTTTCGAATCCGTCTGGGTTGGGAAATTTCAAAGTTTTCATAAAAGCGCCGAGCAGTTCGACGATTATTAACTACTTCAATTATGCGGTCGGGTTGTAGATACGAATCCGCGTACCTTAGGCAGCCCCTGTTCCTGCTCCTCATTTTCTTCTTCCAAGTCCAGTCTCGCTGCCGCCCGGCGTCGCAGCATCCATTTGCCAAGCGCCGACTAAATTAATTAGTTTTAGACATTTTCATCTGGCGTCGCTAACTTCAGTGATTCAAGATTTATCGTCGTTCGCCACGGCACCCGCTAACCCGCCGCTTCAAACTTCCCGCCCTCTAACAGCCAACTTCACGCTACTCTCGGAGGCTCCAACCGAGCCGGAAACGTCGCGCTACACGACTTCGTCCAGAGCCAATCGGCATTACGCGATACGTTGTTACGACGCGTCATATTGCGTCTGTAATTTTACTTACGTCATAGGGTTAGCCGTCAAATTTGAAAAAAAAAATTTTTAAAGACGTGAAGTAAAAACCATGTCTAAATAAAAATTTTTCTTACAAAAATTTTTTTTTTCCCTTATCCCCAAACCGTTCGAGGCATCGCCGGATATTCGCGACCTACAAAACGTGGTTAACCAGTCGTGAAAACGTTCGAGGCGAAACGGTCGGTCGAAAGTCGTCAGAAGTTCCGCGCAAGAGTTCGGCAATACTAAGGTCTTGGTTGGCCCAGCAAGTCAAACTAGAAGTAACGTACCTGTACCTACGGTTAGTTGGTTAAAGATACCTCCAGGCATGAATCTACTGCGTAACTATATCTTTATACCAACCAGCATACGTATTCGGCTATGGTAGAGTAACGCTGTACCACAGCCTCTCGCATTCCCATCCCGGTGTTTGCACAGGATCTACCTCTTACCCAGCTATCGCTAATGGCTTAAACGTAGCAGCGTGCAGCCACTGCGAACAACCACTAACAATAAGACGTCAGTAGTGCCCCGTCAAAAGCGTTAACCAACGACAACAATAATGCGGTTTTCCTAAACCGTCTTCGCACTTACCCTCGGGCGACGAACGGAGCATCTTTTGATCCTGTTAAAATTGCGTTTGCCACGGCCATTCTGACACGTGGGTCCGATACTATTGTACTACCCTTAAGATCCTTGTGTCAGAGGCTTAAGGACACTTGCCTCGGGATATTCACGTAATCCATATCCCGCGGCTACGGCAGGTGAACCCACCTTTAATTCGCTTCTTTGGATCGGTCCATCCTTTTTTTAAGGTTAGAAACGGGCACCGGCAAGCAGATGCAACTGGACAGCTGATAGGGTTGATTTCGATGGAATTTAGTAAAGGAGCTTGGCCGCGTCCGAGATAAATTTTCGGGGGGGGGGGTGGTTATTATCGCGTAATCGATGAACGATGAAATTGATTTTGTGGGGTAAAAAAATTTTGAAAAAAAAAAAATACGTCGAACTTACGTCTCGTTTTTTTTTGGCGTATTACGTAATGGCGGATCGATTATTTGCATCTACGTCACGATTCGTGGGAATTTGCGTAATCAGAAAAAATTATCTAATCAACGTCGCACGGGGCTGTGTGCCGATGTAGAAATCTGATTTGACGATACAAAGCTTCCCCTTGCTGATAAAAACGCCCTTTGCGCCACTTCGGTATCCTCGTAACGAATAGACCCTTGTCGTGTCTTCTCATCGAATATTGTTTTCGCAATTGGCAGCTTCCGAGCAGACCCCTAATTTGCATAACGAATATCATGCAATTGTTCCGTCGTACATTAACGGGGATTATTCAAACCTAATTTGTTTTCTTCGCGGCCACGTCCCGGTTGTAGGGTTGGGGGTGTCGTGCAGAAATCGGGGGGTGACTCGAGCCGCGGTCTTCCTGCGAGGATTTGCCGTTCGGACTCCCTGAACAAAAGAAAAAGGCTACCCTAGTTGCCCGCCACGCTACGAAATACAACCCCTGAATTCTAATGCACCCCTTGCACGCTGCGGGATACCATCGGGATAAAAATATCCGAGCGGGAAAATCGGCCTGATTCAAGTTTTACGCTTGAGAGATTTACTATGCGATTTCACGTGTCTTTCCTTTTTACTAATTACGTCATACAGTGCTCGGGTCACTGTATGAAATCTATACAGTGAACGTCGTTAATTATTTCCTAATAGCAGTTTCAGTATCGTTTTTCTTATCCATCTGAACTCATCCAGATCGATGGCTGACCCAAGCCGATCTGCATATTCGGTATAGAGATAAATCTGCGATCTTTGGTTCTGGATCCTTCTAGAACTTTTTATGTATCGACTACCGATTTCCAATTCACAGTTCATGTAAGGAACCGTGTTCGCCACCGGAAGTCAACCCCGTTATCACCCGACCAGGTGACTCCGAGTCCATAAACCAAGTAGTTTGGGCACGAGTGATCGCAGATTGAAGTGACTGCTGCCCTAGAGAACGCAGTAAGGGATGCTGACGCCAACCCGACTCCGCCGCTTAAACCGTTTTGGCGTATTTGCTACAGACTGGCACCAAAGTGATATCGCGAAGAGGGTATAGCCCGGCTGAAGAAATGGGGACGATAGGTAACACTAAAGAAGAGAGAGAAGTCGAGCTGGAGTAAAAGAGCAAGACAGAGCAAATGACCTTGTTCGACTCGATTTTATCACTTGAACATTGCCATACAACATTGCTATACATTTTTTTATTTTTATGGAGGAATAAATTATTACTAGCTCTATTTACCTGACAGCATTTATATAAGACGTTTATACTATATATTTTTATATACTATATGTATGATAGGTGAAACAGCATCCCTATGCCGGGTTTGCTAGTACCTGGATACTTGCCTGCGTATGCACACGTACTCGGGTATACGAGCGTGGAGATACAATATGAGTACGTGGACGTATGAAGATGCGCAATGTCGTCGGTGCAGAAGTACGTACCTGAGTACTTGAAGCTGTAGGTACAGGACAATTCAGAAAGCTATGAATGGAGGGAACAATGTATTTTACGAAGCCGAACGGTTTTCATTACGTGGGATACGAAAATTGTTCAACGCTCTCTCCCCTTAGCCTGGGGTGCAGGCTATTTTTTTTAACAGAAAAAACATTCCTTTTTTTTTTTTTTGAAATCCTTGTCTGAGTTTTTACGATGAAATTGTGAAATACGCGAAAAAAATATTTCATGGAAACGGCCTCGGCAGAGTTTCGTTATGAAACTTTGCATTTGTTTTCTCCTTCGGTCCTGATTACGGAACGTCCTTTGGCGGACGAACGTAATTTTGCGCTTTTACTAATTAGTATACCGAGGACTTTCTGAATTATGGTAGCTTACACGGAATTTTCCATAAACACGGTATTTCAATTTTTTTCCCAAAATTTCGTACTTTTACCATATAATACAGAAGGCACTGAATGTATAGCAAAAAATATCGAATGACAAACCATAGACAGATTCTAATTAGGATAGCTACTTTTTTTTTTCATAGCTATTAAAAAAAAAAACACGTAAAAAGTGAAAAAAGAAGGAAAATTCACAACACTCGTAAAATCCGGCAAAGTTATAATCCGAAGTTCCGAAAATCCATGGTCTCCGTATAGTCGGATAGTGGAATGACGAGGGTCTCGGAATACGGAAAAGAATTACGTTAATTATTCAGAATTGTTATTACGTATTGCGGACTCGGCGTCTGATACCCTTGGGCCTGCAAGGGAGCCGCCATAAATGGTCGCGCAAGGTATAAGGTAAAGTAGGAGCACCGTATAGCAGTAGCAAAGAAGCTGAGAGAGAAAGGGGGTGGACTAGGGGGGGGGGGGGGGGGGGGACAAAC
>JARQTC010000387.1:3136475-3149645 GCA_030142495.1 Cephus runcator | reverse complement strand
CCCCCCCCCCCCCCCCCCCCCCCCCCCCCCCCCCCCCCCCCCCCCCCCCCCCCCCCCCCCCCCCCCCCCCCCCACAAGCTACTCGAATGAAAATTGGCTTAATTAACTAAGACTCTCCTACTGGATTCCCCAGGGGTGCCTCGGAGTCCCCTCACCGACCCTCCCCCTCACCCACCCCCACCATATACAATGCATATAATACGTTCATTATTAGCCATAACACTACCAGAAAGCCTAGCAAGCTTCTTGCTTATACTGGATACTATTCGGTTGAAAGGAACCAACGCAGACCCTCTTAGGTCCTATTGTTTTTTTTTTCCTTTTTTTTTCCACTACATAGCAGCCGTTAAAGTACCTTGCGAGTAGCCCAGCAGACTCCTTGCTGAGGTCCACACTGGACGCAGGCCTCTTTTGATAAGATTTGAGAAAAGCATGAGTACCACGTGCATATGGCAAGATGAGTACATTGAAAATATATAATATGCAGGTGCACAGAAAAAACATACTGTTTTTCGTACGAGGACTTTCGTATTGCCGGAGTGCAATAATTTTGTTGCGGATAAGAGTAGGGGATGATTTTGTATTTCGTTGTACAGGTGCGCGCGATAAATTATCGTGGTATTTTCGTTTAATACCTTTTTTTTGTTGTTATCGTAATAAGGGTGACCTTTTTTTTTATACGTACTTTTTTTTTTATTGTTTTCATTAAAATGAAAAATTCACTGTACTCCTTCGGGTAAAGTTTTAATGGGATTTAAAGATATAGATACACAGTGGTACCAACTTTATTTTTTTTTTCGCTTTTTTTTTTCTCTTCCCTTCCTTCTTCATCCTCTTCGGATTGTACGTACGACGATAATATTTCAAAGGTTGCGCGTCGGCGGGACATAATAGCTGGCAAATGGGATTCGTTATTTCGCATAACGTACCGCGAGGAAAGGTTGAGTAATTACTTTGGCAAAGTCGCTGTATATACGCGGCAGTGACAGCGAGGAGTCGGGAAGTTCATCCGAGTGCGAAGTCATTTCAGTCTTAAAAAAAAATTGCGATGATTGTCTCACGTTATATTAACTTCGTATTATCCATGATAAACGAATTAATGACGATTATGACGTATATCGTTACTTGCATAAGAGAATCACGTCTAATCAGCCATTTGCGAGCGAAAAAGGATTTTTAATGAAAAAAAAAATTTTAATCTCGTTGCATCGACCTGTAATATTTCGTGTGAAAAAGACAAAGAAAATTTTGGTTGTCGTATAGAACTTTTTTTTTTCAACTTTAATTACGTCTATTTTTTTTTTCCTACGTAATTTAAGGGCAGAAAAATAGTACGATCGTAAGGTAGAGCGGCGGTATAAGCGTGGAGGAAAATAAGAAAAATGAAAAAGCTGAGAAACTGTAACGGTAAACGAGAATGAAATTCTCTGTTTACCAAACAATGGAGAAAGGTTGGAATTACTTTAGCCAATACCGGAAAGTGTAACGTTATTTCAATCAATTTGGGATACCGAGCAAAGCTCCATGCTAATACGTTGGAAACAGTGAAGTGCCTTCTTCTTAGCTCCGACTGTTTTATGACCGTGTCTTACCCAACCCCGTACCACTCACGAGCGGAACCCTTGACCTCGTGCGCACGCGAGTTTCTCTTGGATCTTTAACGCTTTGAGAGACATACGGATAAAAATAAATTTGAACGTTAAAAAAAAGAAAGTATATTCAATCAACGACTATTTACAACTTTTCATGTAAATTCTCCATTATTTATACGTTAAACAGTGTCGGTATCCTTTGAGTTATTTCCAATGCACTGTATCTACAAATATGCTTTTACAAAGGACTCGCCGTATCAGTTGATAATCTAGAAATGCATAAATTGAAACAAAATTTTGATTTACAATTTCGATCACGTGGTGCATACGTACAGTCGCTGCCGGCACTATAGAAATGCATGAGTTATACGATCAAATCGATATAAAAGAAAAAAAATTTTTTTCGAATTTGAAAAAAATGTACGTAGGCCGTTGCTTGAACGAATTTAATGACGTACACATTGCATAGTAAATGTAACGATAAGAGTGTCGATATACAATAGAAATGTTGTCTGTCCGTACAATATGTACAGTCGTACTAAAAATTAATAGAATGCTAAAAAAAGTATGCCGGTACCAGTTCGTATAAGGAAGAGAAAAGTGTCTGGTGTATATTTTGAAACAATGGTTTTGAAAGGGAGATAAAAAAAAGTGAGTCGGCTGCATACGAGATGCGAAGAAGGTTGCGATTTGTATGTACGGACGTTACAATGCATGCAGAAAGGGAATTGTACCTACCGGTATTGCACTGTAGGATATAGCAATGTTTTCACCTCTTTCTCAAGGATGGACAATGCAGTTGCGTGTATGATACAGATATCCATCCAGGAGCGTACTACTATAAACTGTGGCCTAACGATGCTGGGTAGTTGACCTGAAAGCGAACAAAAGCTTTTGGTTAGGTTGGTATACCCGTACAAAGTGTAGACGAATGGTGGGATTAACGTAGTATACGTAGAGGGGTTGGTACGCCTTGGTCTGTTCGATCTTAAGGAGAATATTACGTCACGCTTCGTACCAATTTTTTTAACCTTTCAATACACGGGATAGTGTATCGAGTGGAGGGCAGGCAGAACGATCGGATCCGATCGATAAGAGATAACCGGAGGGAATTTGAGGAAAAAAAATTTTGGATCTATTTTTTTTTTTTCGAAATTAGTCATTTTACGTAACTGAACTGTTTATGGTCGGGGTAAAATTGCATTGATAGGACTGTGACGTCACGGGAGTAAAAATTCACGCCGTGACGCATGACGGATGAATCATCGTCGTACCGATGACATTTCACAGTGGGCGGACCAGACGCGTGCTTCACTATGCTGGAAGGGTTTAGGTTGGTAATTACATTAGCATTCGTCAAATTATTGGAAGGTTGGTATCGCACCCTCCCTGTAGGCTGTTTAGCGTCCCTGTTGACGGTCCCTGCTAATCGTCGGATCTATTCGCGTCTAATGACGATTTTTAATCAAATTTACTGCACGCTCCGATGGATCCTTTGAGCCGTCGTTATCACTGGGTGTAATCGAACAGCAAGTGCGTAAGATAAAATCTTTTGTTGTGATTTGACTTTTATCTCGGGGGAAAAATTTGAAAAAAAAAAAATTTTTTTTCCATCTTGAGTATTTTACTTGTCAACAATATTTTATATTGATCTCCAGGGTTCGTTACGGGTCCTAGGTTATGTTTGATCATTAGTGTCAATGTAATTGGCTAATTGCTCGAAGAACGTGTTCAGGGCCGTATGTGAAATTGGCGAACCCGTATCACACGCTAGGCGGAGTGCAGTAACGAAAATAGATTGGGCTGTAACTAACCTGATCGCAGGTTATGCAGTTACCTGTCTGCGGTGTTTGCACCCGCGTGTACGCAGGTATAACGGGTGTGCGATTTGTGTGGAGTAGCCTGACGGTAGGCTAACCTGAGTTAACAAAGATTTAATAGATAATGCGAATCAGACACGTGACCTGTATCAGGCCTCATCGATACGCGTATAAATTAATTCCCTAATGCACGACCATAAATATTAAATTCCGATATGAGGTCAATCAAATATTTAACATTGACATAAATTTATCGGCCTTGGTACTTATAGCGTAACGATACTCATAATCGAGTAATGATGTGAAAAGTGATTTTTGTAAAAAAAAAAAGATTTTTTAATAAAAAAATTTTTTCCTCGAAAAAAAAAAAAAGATACGACGGATAATTCATGACCTCTAATGCGTATCGTATGTTATACGTGGAAAAATAATATTGGCGTATGGGAAATGAATGAAAATGTCGAATCATAACTGAATCGTTTCATTATTCAATTGCGGCCGTTTATCTGCCGGCAAGTTGCAAAGATAGGAAGGTACGCATGTATATAAAACGGAATAGTCCCTGTGCGGGATATATATGTATATATACGAGCATATATAGTCACATATATGGGGTGTCCCGCAACGACACTGCAGAGATTTCCAGTCGGTCCGCATTCACCCCTGAACCTCTATTCCGATGAATAAATAATCGTGGCTTCCTAGGGAGAGCTTTGCAATTTCGGGATTGCATCATCCAGTAGCCATTGTTACAATTGGCTTTGAAAATTTTCTGAAGTTTTTTTTTTTTTTTCCAAAAATTTGGTATTACTCAAAATAATGCTACGGGGATAGGAGTTAAGAAACTTAATAATAATTTTGAAAAATTGAAAAATTTTTTTGAACTAACAATACGCAGTTTGGTCCAAAGGGATGCTGCAGTAGCCCCAAGGGATTGTTCTATCTATTCATCCGAAAGTATACCGAAGGAATAGTTCCTTTTGATGTGGACCGATTATACCACAGCCACCCGTTAGACAGTGCCCAATATGCGATTGTCGTAGACGTCTAGTTACTCCGGAGGAGTTTATACAGGGTTGTTTGAAATAACACCCTCAGGCTGAGCTGTAAGAAGGTACCGGGTACCTTCAGCCATAGATACGTCCCTTACTCTCGATTTGTCCCTCTCTTTCAGAATCCATTCGAGCATTGCCTCTTTGTCTACCGATAATAAAGAATTAGTGTTTACATTGTGTTCCGATGTATCGATAGAACCGACAGATCGGACAAAAGTAACGGAACAAATGGGAAAGAAAGCCTCGAGGCTGCTGCCAGTTCGAGTGATTGTCATTACGCTTTCATCTGTCAACCGAAACATTTTTCGAGCGTTCGACGCCATTTTATTTTCAAAAAAATGATCATCCCTGAATCTATAAAATATTACCCGTGCAACTTTTGTGTAACTTAGGCGCCTGCTAGGATGCCAAAGAAAAATGAAAAATTCATACTCACCCTCTAAACCCACATTAATTAGGTTAGGCTCGATTTGATTCTTTATTTATCGCCAGCACCCATACCCTCCGTATTAACCATAAATCCATCCCGTTTCCTACCCTTTTAAAAGTCCAGTAACGTATTCACAGGACGTGTCCTCAAAGTGGTCTCGCTCAATTTTACTTTGGAACCCTTCAATTATGCTAGCAACACCGTTTCGAAATCGCCCGTGGACCAGGAACGTAAATCCAGCCTCGCTCAATCCCGGGTAAATTGTGAGCCGCACCGAAGGATTCAGTATATTGCATTCAGAAGGAATAGGGCAGTTACCCTGAATACTTTAGCACACGGGAAAGTAAAAGTGTCCGGAAGAAATGTCTGACCGTGTCGAAAATATTTGATTTGCATTGCGATCAGTATGAAACTTTCGTTTCGGCCCACCCGTAATACCAGTCGCAAGTTGAGAATGAGAAAAACAAAAATTTGGCGATCGGATTGGGCCGGATAAAATAAAATTGATTTACGTCACTTCCGGCCGTATCTACTTGTCAATCCACGTTCATCCAAGTGACGCTTAACTCTTGGAGCTTACTGGCTTCTTCTTTCTGCCTTTGTCTTTTGTTTTCTCTTTGTCTCCCAACTTCTTATCCCGTACCAAGAGATGCTTGTGTCCTGGGGGATGTCTTTAGCGGAATCCTTGACGAATCTTCTTCAAAGGATTACATTGTGCATATATATATATATATATATACAACTGGGTATATATTCCGAGTCTCAACGTGACAATCCAAAACAATAAAGAGTACCTTTAAAAATAATTTATATATATATACTAAGTAGTATGGTGTCGACCGAATTACCATGGAGGAAAGGACGAGTGAAAAAAAAATTTATACGAATTAATTCCATACCCGATATAATAATCCTGTTAGGATTTCTCATCTCGAGCCTGACGCAGTGGTCCGTTTTGAATAATCCGGAAAAAAAAGAGTAGGGACGAGAGCCGAGATAATTAAAAAAAATTTTTTTCTTCCTCCAAATCACAAGCCACTTATTTGTCATTGTACCAAATGCTGATTTATTTTTGACCCTAACTCCATCCGCGGTACCAGGGACTTCCGGCGAGCGTTAAAGAGTCTCCTTGATCTGAAATTACTTGGAAATCGTAACGTCGCCGTTAATCACGATGTCGTTACGTGACGGCAACGTTAACTCGCTGAAAGAGCAAACTGCCTCCTAAGTAAACTCATATTTCTCGACTATTCCAGGCGCATAAATCAATATGGTAGCCAACGATGGCGTGACTTCGGACCCTGACATGTCACACGAGCTCGCAAAGCTGGCCTTTCTCTTACTCTATTTTTTTTTGTTTTTTCTTTTTTTCACTTCTTACCGTCCTTTTGCCTTCTCCCGTACGCCCATGCTACTTTGCGATACCGATATGGCTATTATCGTAAACTAAGTATGGCTTATGTAAGCCGAGCGTGAGATTTACCACAGAGAGACTTTTTTTTTTAACTCTAATGGATTATAGACAGTTACGTTGAATCGGTACGAATCGAAGGATGACGAGGTTCTGCGAAGTATCGGTTTCGAATATTTAAAAAAAAAAAATTTTTTCACCACATGAAACATATGGCAATGCGTAATTTTTTACATATGCTAATTTATCGCTTCACACGTTATGTAGACTCGACGTGTTCTTCGCACCAGAATTCTCGTTATAGGATACGTGGTAATTTATTGAATACCTGACCAATGGGTAAATTTATTTTTGGATACGAATTTTTTTCACTTTTCGAATTTTTTATTCACGGTTATGAACGTCGAAAAAAAATTTACCTGCGAACTGTGCTATTTGATTTTTGTTTTATTTTGAAAAATTATCAATGGATAACTTGGAGAAATGCCGGCTACAGTAGGTCAATGAGGTTTTTCAGTGAAAAATAAAAGGAAACTGTGAAAAGGACAAGCTGCAACCTCACGATGCATCCGTGGCGCATCCGGTCTGTTTCCTGTATAAAAATGCATCCCCCGGGAATCCCAGTCTCGTACGCACCGGATCCTCTGACTCCTCTCGGCAGCAAGCCGTAAAGTATTTGAGTGAAAAATCAGGCTGCCGTTTACGTAAAAAATCGAATTTTCGTTCATTAAAATCGAATATTTAAAAATTTTCATCGGCACTGATTCTTCGTATAATTAAAAAAATGTGATACCCGACGAACATTGATTTTAATTAAAAAAATTTTTTAATTAAATATTTAAAAAAAATTTCTTTTTTTCTTATCCAAAAAATACCCAATCATTCATCTCGTCCTATGAGAAATGCACGAGGTTAATATGTGCATTGATTCTGCAGAAGCCGACCTTAATACTTGGCTAATCTCTCTAAGCCAGCTCAGCAAGAACAATCCCAGCGCCATTGTTGCACTTCCCGAGCAATTTACGTGCTTTGCCGTTTATTAACTTCTGCATTTTGTGCAACGACGTAAAAACAGTCTGAAGTTGCATATCGGACATTTTAAAGTGCATGCAAAAATATTCTCTATAGAAATTACCCTTGAAAAAAAAAATTAATTATTTATCAACCTCCCCCCCATCCAACCCAATACTGTGTAACCTCAAATGGATAATCCTTCAATTCTTTTTTTTTTCTTACCCTAAATCATCCCTTCTTCTCACCACCCCCAGGTATCTCAGATGTCTCTTCATACCTGTAATTAATTGAGATTGGTCATGTACCATGAGAAGTAATGGAGGCTCCGTGGCAGGAAATAAATGGATGCTCGTCCAAGTCAAAAGGTCGATTATATTAAGGGTAGTAGGTAAGTGCGGGGTGGAATTTGATCAAGGAAGAATCTCAAGCCTAATCAGTAAACGGGGCTGTAACACAGGGTGCCACTGAAGTAGTATTACCCAACCACCGTTGTTCGTATAGCGTAAAGGGCACTTAAGTAGAAGGAGGGTGTTATCCCTTGTCTAGTCCCTATATGCTCTTAGCCCTGAGGGAACGTCCTGGAGTATACATCCCAATATTCTCAGTAACAATGACGAATCGCTACCAGCCAAATCTTCCCAAACAGTACCGGGAATACGTACGCATTAACGTAACGTGTCCACATACGTCCGATCTTACCCCCTCAGGGCGATACCAACAGCGAATATCGTGATGCGATGTTGTCGGACGTCAGCCAGTTAAATTTTTCTTAAATACAATTCTTATCACAGACAACACGCCATTCTGGCACTTGCGTGAAATTAGAGTAAATAATTTTTTTTGACAAAAATATATCTTTCAATAAAAATCCAAGTCGGTTTGTTACGACAGAAACATCGTTGGGTACTTGGGAATTTTGAAAATTTTAATTTTGAATATCAAAATTGTACCATAGGTTACCAGGACGCGTGTGAGTGACAAGGGAAAAAAAATAATTGCTTATTTTTTTTCGGAATCTGTTACATGTGTTGCTATCGGTACCAGCGAGGAAACAAGAATCGTTCATATTTATGGATGAACTGACGCAATGTATCAGTGCAGGAATTACATTCGCGACAACCAATTAGTGCGGGTGCACTGGTACCTATCTGTACACATATATTATATATATATATATATATATATATAATAATAGCGACTCGACCGAAGAGCAAAGCGAACCAGTAACATAGCTCACTGCGTCCTATTAATAAATTCGCTTCCCATGCGGCATCCTATGAATCATTCGATCGGCGGCAGGGGAGATTCTATTAGACTGATTAGTTTATGCCTCTGTGGCCCCGAAGTTCTATTGATACGAGGAGCCGCCATTTCGACACGATCTAAACGATATTTATATGCGGGAAAAATATCGGCACTTTTCATTAATATTATTTATGCGCAAAGGAGGGATTGAGGTTAGCGGAGGAATTAAATTTTTTGAAAAATTTTTTTTTTTGGAAATTTCTTACGTACTGTATGATATCGATTGCGAGGTACGTATGGAAATATTTTCTTTCAATGGCGTACGGCTCCGTGGAATATATAGGGTGTCTAGAGTTAAATGAACCTTTGTTTCATTTGCCGAAAGTTTAATTCTCCTCTGCTTAAATTACGATACTCGCCGTGGCAGCAACCCCATAAATTGATAAGTTAATGTATGCACAAGTCTTGTGGAACTTTTAGAAAGCCGAAGCTCATCGTTATATTTGAACAGTAAATCACTTTTCTCGAACCATGGGAAAAGTTACACCCGTGCCCCTTGAATGATTTATTTTCGGTATAGATAGGTATGGCCTTCAGCTAAGAGTCTTACTTGATCGTTAATATTTTTGGAAAATTTTAATTCGGGGTTGTACAATTTTTTAATTTTTTTTTTGTGCGTGTCTTTTTTTTTATTCACGATAATTATGCGTACGACATTTTTACTTGGTCCAGCCACCTATATCGCGTTTCTAGATTCTTGAAATCCGCCGGAGTGAAATTCGATTTATTCGAGACTGGCTGATTTATTGCTTTTTTCGAAACTGTCGCGAGTTATCTTCAGACTTCACGAGAGGGAAAAGGATTTCGTGTGGGCACATTGGCGATAGCTCCTAAGGGTGATAAATTGTCTTACCTGTCTGCACCTATAGTGGCCACTAGAAACCACCCCCTCATTCCTTAGTTCCATGCCGCGACACATGTTTTATGTATTATTATCAACTGGACGCCCTTAGCGGAAGAAAAATAAAAAATTTCTACTACTTGTAATGTAAATTGTCGTTCGATATTTGACGTCTGTCCATAAAAAAAAAAAAGAAAATCCACCGATACTTGGAAATTCTATAAGAAAGAATTGCCCATCGACCGTTACCAAAAATAGTCAAAATGAAATTCCTACGAAATCGATTTTGAGAATCACGTGACTTTTATGATTTATTATAAAAATGTTTCGATTACCACGAAAACTGATAGGAATATACTCATCTAATATATATTCATCAGACACTGCATTTTATTAGTAGTGAATGGGAATTTTCAAAAAAAAATTCCAAAATATCCGTCAATACTATTTATTTTCATAACAAAAATTTGTATTATTGACATTCCATGTACATATATTTATATTTATAGCTACGTTCAGCGGAAGCTTTACCGCAATTCGAGATTTTCCGGGAGTTGAGACTGTATAGGGTGGAATACTTCTCGAAGTGATATCCTACGTTTAGGGTAATCCCGATTATTTGCATTCGGGAAAATACGAAGTAAAACGAAGATAGCCGAAGGCTCACGCATCGGCGACCCATCATGTTTAACGCCAGTAAGCTCAGTCGAGATCCGGCAGGCTGGTGGACCACATCCGCGTAGCACTAAATCATACTCGGCCTGGATGGGATTAGCTCCCCTAATTTATTGGACTCTATTCCAACGAGGACGGGGTCCGAGCGAAGGGAAACTAGCATGGTAACACGATCCCCGCTACGGTGGGGTAGTTTTCATCCACGAGGAAGACACCCCTACCTTTATGAAACTGGGCGCGAGCCTGCCCCATACAAAAAGAAAAACACGCAATCCTCAAAAAACAGAAAGCCGATAGCTACTCGTTAGCCAAGAAATTCGGTAATTTTATAAGAATTAAAAAGAGAAATTTTCGAGCGAAAAATGGTAAAAGCCAAAAAAAATTTGTTTCCTACATTTTTCAATTGCATTCCATAAGTCATCGATGCAAATACCCAATAAATATAAAATCGACCGCGGTAGGTCATCGGGCAGAAATTACTTGACGCATTCCAACCAATTGCTATAAAATAAACTTCCCAAGATAATCGTGATTAGTCAAGCAACAGCAATCCTATTGGAATTGTTAATTTGAATGGCCTCCGGCGGCAAACCAGAGTCACGAATCTGATTTAACCAGTATAAACGTCCGGGCTGTTTACTGCGATACTGTTGTAAAGGAAAATGAACCTTTTATGGATACAAAACAGTGTTATACACTTATTCATTTAAGGTATACAGATCAACCCCGAATAATTTATTATAGCCTAAAAGTAATTTTCACATATGTACAATAGTCTCATATATAAAATTTAATGACTTATTTAATTTTATTTCTGAAATTCAGTGACCAGAAAATTTAAATGCCCAAAATGAAAAATTGCGGTTATCGATTGACGTTCGTGGCTTACTTGGGAAACTAGGTGGGACAGGCTAACTCGCCAACTTCAGTGCACCGAGAACGAAACCGCGAACGAAGTGATAATTATGAACCGGCGGATGGGGAGAGAGAGGAGAAATGGGGAATGGATGGGAGAGAGAGAGAGGTGGAAAAGGAAGATAAAAGACGTGAGTACAGAGCCAACCCTCTTACTTCATTCTCAGACAGCGGGCAGACCAACAGGATTAAAATGTTATGAATTTTAAGAAGGAATCCTTGACAGGGAGGAGAATACGAAAAAGAAATTAAAAAGGTAAGAAGCTGAAGTAAAAAGGAAGAAAAGTGAATTGGACCAAGAGGGCCTTAGGAGTGTCTGCAAAATTGAACGAGCGTATCTCGTGTACTGTATAGTTTGGGTTCTCGAGGAGGATTTTATGATCTTGCACTATAAATTTTATTATCCCCAATCAAATAAAGCTAATTCGTCATTAGGCACTAAAATAGTTTGAAACGTGTATTCATAATGATCGTACAATCGGATCTTATAGATTCGTAAAATAAAATGGGATTCATTTTTTTAATTCAACGAGACACGAGGTACCTTCGAGTGACAATGATTTTCCCAAATATCAGTTCACGCTTGATGGGATCAATGGATACAAAATGAACGGAGGAAAATTTTCGATAATATTATTCGGTTGGATTTAATAAAAATTATTATTATTAGCAAACAAAGTAAGGATCGGTGAATAAATTTACATGTACTCCGAATCATCGATTTCGTCTACCCGGTATACATGAATTTACTTAAAGATTGATTATACCGAGAAAAGTTTGTTCTAAAACGTCTGGATGGAAGATTGCCAAAAAGATTGTGAAAAAAATTACGAAAAAAAGAAATACAGAGAGCGATATTCAAAAATTCATGGAATTAGATAGAAGAAAAGAAATTTGAATCACGAGTATCTTTATCCTTTTTTTTTCACATTTTACGACGTCAAATCACGACGCGTCTCGACGACTGGCGTCGCTTCTCGGCTTTCGGATCAGCTTTGAGAAACTTTGCGTAATTAAATTTCTCCGACGCACGTGACCAGGTTACTACGATTCGCCGTTGTGGGGCGATAGGCGAGTCGATATCCACCGTCATCCGATACAGAGATGAGTAGGGAGATGCACTGCGCTACGGTTTTAGGCGAAACCAAAATCATTGCGTTAAATCGTAATGACGAGTCTGGAAGTAGAATTTTGTGATCATCGCCTCCGTTGACAATGCGAATCCACAGAAATGGCCGAGGAGGAGCCCATTTCGCTCCCTTGTACTTCCTACGAGTATTCTCTTTTCTCGCTCCTCCAGAATAATCTGGTCGTCGTCCATACGTTTTACGTATCTTCTTCTCTCCTTGTTCCCTCAGTCCTTAGCATCTCTCTTCTTCACTCTTCCTTTTTAACAATCTTCCTCTTTTTCTCTTCAACAACATCTTCCCTGGCTGCTGTCGCCAAACGTTTCCATTCTATTTTTTAAGTTTCCTATTCTTTCCTATGAGTCCATCCCTCTCTTTCTAGTATATTCTTCAAAACTATGTTTTTAGAAAATCCTTTGAAAAAGGAAAAGTCCAAAGTGGTAGCGCATATAACATACCACATGTATATTATATTGCAGTGATATATTTAAAATACATCTCTAATGGCATTGTTATTGCTAACCTTTCGCAGGCCATATATGTAAATCTGTATTTCGTATACTGTATCATTATTGTATTTGTCGAATATATGTATGTAAATATCTGTACTTGTAACGCATGTGACATACAATATGTATATTATACTGGCGACATATTTAATATATCTCTAATGCTATTGTTATTGCTAATCTTTCGCAAACCATATATGTACATATGTACTTGGTATACTGTATCATTATTGCGTTTGTCAAATAAACTATCTTTAAACACCTATAATACGTGGACATTCTTTTGCCTTCTGCGAATATTCCAGAGTATGAATGAGTTCTGTCTCTTTCTTACTCTCCTCCATCCAAACAGCATCCTTCTCCTTCTCCTTTCTGTCTTATGTATCTCGGAAACGGCTAGGTTTAGGGCTTTTTCCTTGAAATTTTGAAAGATCTCTTAATGCAGAAAGTCAGAATGAGTCCATAGAAGAGGCTAG
>JARQTC010000387.1:3116622-3133074 GCA_030142495.1 Cephus runcator | reverse complement strand
GAAACTATACAATTGTTCTCAAACTAGCGGCTGTATTATTGAAATTGTCCCCAAATTATACTTTAAACATGTATATAGTTGTATATATACTATAATTATGGATATCAGTACGTTATAATTATTTTAACAAAAAGGATTTTATCTATGTTGTATATCAGATTGATGTTCTGATATATTTACCCTATATATATAGTTATATTGTTATTTGTATATTATAGTGTGTACAGAATTTCCTGGTAATTCTGCATTTATGTAACCTCTATCGGGATCGCTTATCGACACAGTCTT
Source organism: Cephus runcator (assembly GCA_030142495.1). Classification (NCBI taxonomy): domain Eukaryota; kingdom Metazoa; phylum Arthropoda; class Insecta; order Hymenoptera; family Cephidae; genus Cephus; species Cephus runcator. The sequence continues at coordinate 3,132,786 of JARQTC010000387.1, read as the reverse complement.
TGCACGGGGACTCCTGAAACAATAAAATAATAATAATGTTACGTGGATTGAAAAATGAAAATTGAAAAAAAAAATGGTAATTACAAAAAACAATTTGCTTTCCGTATATATCATATTGGATACTCACTTGTTGTAGAGCACAATGACAGTTTCATTGTTTGGAGTCGTAACAGACAGAGACTTTACGTCTGTACTGGAAGTGAGTTCAATTCTTCTTGAATTAGGTGGAATAAATTTACTAAAATGCGCCAACGCGTAGTACATTGGCTGCTTCAAAAATTCATCATTTTCGGCATTGACTATTATCGGTGAATCAACGTAATTTTCAATCCAGTTTGGACCACCCTGCTGATTAAGAGCAAGATTCCAATCGACCCATCCGGTAACCCAATGAGATAAATTCTAAAAAAAAAAAATAACGAACGCCTTGTAAGAAAGATAAAAATTATCACAACTTATATTATAGACCATACAGAGAATACGAAAATTTGAGCAATTAATATGGATTATTAAATATTAATTGACTTTTATCAAATATTGACGTACTTCAATTATGCTGGATACGTATTCTTCCCCACGTGACCAAGATCCTATAAGTATTTTAGCACCGTCTAAGGGAGAAGAACCTGGAAAAAAAATTTTATTGATTACCCAAAAAAAAAAATTTTATAAATATGAATACCGACCTATACATGCCTCCGTCATAATGATGAATTTATCAGGGAATTTATCATGTGTCATGTCAAGGACCGAGGCGGAGACGTATTTGTCGACGTACCAATGAACTGCAATTGAATCGGTATAATTTTTAACAATTTCATTACGAAACATTTTCTGAGGGAACCATGGTAACGCCCATCGTTGATCTTCAACAGTCATAATTTTCGTAGCTTTAAATTCCGAAGCCCGTAAGGTCGGTCCTAAATTTTTGGCAATCCAGTTGCTCAACGTATTAGTTGTCCAGCCGGTATTGGATATAGAGCTGGAGAAAAATGCATTAAACGGTTCGTTTCCGGTTGATATACCCCACATTTCCAAACCATGTTTTTTGTACTCCTTCAAGAATTTTATCAAATAATCCACATACGTTTGATAACAGTTCGTTTTAAGAAATCCTATAAAAAAAAATTTTTTTCGTTTTAGATTCCAACAAATTGATAAGATTATTCGATAAAATTATTTTTACCAAATTTATTATACTGGTCGTTCGTTTTCATCCATGGCGGAGCTGTCCAAGAAGATGCGAAAAGTCGCAAATTTGGATTCAACTCGAGTGCCTTTTGTATTAGAGGAATTTTGTAAAGAAAATCTTCCTGCGCTAAGGAAAAATTCGAAAGTGTCGTATCGCCTGGCACATCGTCATATGTGTAACTACGTGTGGAAAAATCAGTCCCTGCAATCGGTACTCTACCGAAGCTGTATTTGCTTCCATTGGTACTGAAGTACGATCTGTAAAAGAAGATAAATAAAAAGATAATAAAAATTGATAACGATTATAAAAATTTAATTACTACTCACTCCATCAATTTATCCTGAGCACCCGCACTCAAGTTCTTTATATTTATTCCAGCCGAGTCCGTAAATGCTCCGCCGAATCCGTGTATGGTTTGATACATGATACTTCGATTTAACATTAATTTCACGTCGCCGATACTTTGATTACTAAATTTTTCTTCAATCAGATTCAACCTCAGACCATTTTTGCTGGAGACGTATCGCAAAAGATTTCCTGTTTCCGGTAAAATTGGATCCGGTGTGACGTCACAATATGTAGAATTGCAAACACACACGGTACCCCCGTTCCGAAAATCGCGTGGGACGCAGTCCTGTGTGTTTACTAAAAAAAATATTTTTTTTCCATTTTTTCCACGTCAATTACTGTATACTATTAATTATGTAACAATTAAGAACTTACCAATTAACAAAACGGACATGAATATTCCAAACAGCATAAACGACTCCATGTTGACAAATCGGAATAAATTTTCTAATTTTAAGTAACCGGAAAGAAATTTTTCAATTTCTATTATACATATATACACCAAAAATCAGACTTCTTGTTTGCGTTAACAAACGAAACTGCATTGAATAAATTTTTGCAAAAATATTGTTCTTACCTGACTAACTAGTCTGACTTTTCGTCGTTCGCACTTCGTCAGGTCGAATTACTGAACAACGCCCTAAGACCAGTATCGGCAGCCCAAGTGGATCTTCACAGAGTGGTTATCCAAAAATGTCTGTAATCATGCATATACCACAAATCATTGTCATATGTAGGAATAATGACATTCACGAAATACCTAAAACACATATTTTCGAAATTTCTATTTGCTTTGTTCATGACGGTCTGGAATTTAATATTTGACTGGGGGCACTGCAACGTCACAGGCCTGCAGAAATTTGTTAATTGATTTGCAAGTGGCAAACGATGAACATCTGTCAAAGACATCAACGACCCACCTGTACGGTTTACGTGTAATATATAAAATTGTTTTTTTTTTAAAGTAATTAATTTCCAAGAAATCAATATCGGTAATTCAATGAAAGCATTATTTATGTATATTATCCGCCACAAGTCTTCTTCGATGTTTTCACAGATTACAAGACAAATATTGCTTTGAATCTGGCGAGGCAGTTGAGTCTCTCCGCGTGATAACCCCATTTTTACGATTATGCGTTCGTGGCAAAAGGGACGTAAGAACAGCCATAAAGAATGCTAATGATTAAGAGTCGAGGTCCTGGGTCTCCCTAGCTGCTGACTGGAAAAACACGTGTTGAGGATGTGGATAAGAGATGGGTAGAAAAGGAAAGGCAAAAAAAGGAGAGAAAAAAAAATCGTTATAAAGAGACCGGAGTGATAACAGGATGGTGACTATTCAAGAATATTAATGACAACACGACAGTTCCCGATATCCTTTCACTTTTATCCTAGTGAAATGACTCTGAACACAACTCAATGACCACCCAGGTCGTAGATTATTCCAACAATAAATAAATACATACAATATTCACACTCATGACAATCCACAAAATATAAATAAAAGAAAAGAAATATTCGTCGGAAAAATATTTTTAATCGCATGAAAATTGATCCTGAAATAAATAATTTTCGTATAAATTTTGGAAAAATTTTCCTCAAACCGAAAGGACAATTCTCGCACCGTCTATGCAATTCCCTGTGGCACGTGAGCGTCCGTTGAAAACAAGACCATCAATCGAGAGTATAGTAAGAGAAGCACAGCCGCATCTCCAGAAGGTTGAACGATCATATAGAGGGCGCGCAGATGTCACACGTGGCTGCCATAATTCACCGTTCGTAGGTAATCCCAAGCCGTGTTTCTCCCAGTAGCTACCAGCCATACAGAATCGTTCCAGTTTCGTCCTCCGGGCCATACCAGTCAGGGATAGTGGTGGTGGAAACAGTAATGCCAAGAGCAGCAGCCTCTCGCCCCGTAGTCGGTCCACACGTTTCCCACTAGTTCTCTTCGCAGGATGCGTATACATAATGCAGTATCGCCTCGAGCCAGGCTACGTCAATCCGTCTATTCGTACGTGCTACATATTTATTGTCGATGATATCTGTCTCTCCGCGACCGCTGTGGAGAAAAGCCGAACTGGCGGCGCGGAGTTATCCACCTGAGTTTGAGCAAACGTCCGCCAGGGGCGCAGGAGGCGTTGTAGATTATTACGTTTGCTCATTGTATATATACATATATATATATATATATATATATATGGATTGAGGTCTCAGAATATACGTATACTTCTTCGTCAGAACAAAAAAGGAGCATATATATATATATATATATATATACGCCTGCTGGACAACGCTGAGAAATGAATGGAAGCCGAAACCCAGAAGGAGAATGAGAGGAGTCGAGAAGCTCGAACGGGGATGACGGGTCAGTGATGCGTAAGTTGATTGCCAGGACGCCGCCACCGCGGCGCGCGCCTTCATCCTTACCAGTCCTGTCCGTACCGTTGGTACTGCTTCTGCTTGATCTCGAGAAGAATAACTCATCCCTCTCGAAATATTCTACCTTTCTCGGAGATACTGGACCACTGTCGTTGGGATCGCGTTATTTGAAATGCGTCGGTGGGCATTTCTTTTAAATACCTTCTTGACAGTGGGACGACGTGTTTGAGAATGAGAGGTTGGAAATTGAATGATTGGATTTTGAATAAATCTTTTTTTTTTTTAGATTATGCGTACTTCGTTACCGATCATTGGTCCTGGTCATTTTTTACAGGGTTTTTTTCTTTCTCGAATGGATTTTATCCTTTTATTTTTATTACTCGGAGCTTATCCGTTTCGGCATCTTTAATAGATCAGACTGCCTGCGTTTGGTTGCAGCATCCGTGGACGCCACCGACTGCGCGATCGGTCCATTCCCTGGATCTTTGAGATCCTGTCGGGCTCGACTCTCGTCGCCTTTGCGTAACGTCATACGACGCGGTGGATCTTTGTAAAACAAATCGATTAGTGGCTTTGCCGATCTCTATGCCGAAATTATTTATTCCGACCGGTGCATCCCTTAGGGATGTGGGTCGGTACCAATCACTCCCGACGTTACCGACGGATCATTTTTCTTCTTATAAGATTCCCACATTGGATTTCTCAAGGCTCCGTGACGAGTATCGATAAAATCTGACGTGCGAATCGACCTCTCGCGAATGGAAAGGTCGACTCTGAAATCATTGGACGGTCCATTGTGAATGGAGTTGGATGAAATGTCTTTATTTTTTTTTTTAATATTACTTTTTTATTTCATCACGAGTCAGACGTATAAAATATACGGATGAAATTTTTTTTCACCGTAAATAAATTAACTGGTTGTAAAGAATATATATATTTTTTCTATAAATTCTCAATTATTTAATTACACGTCACTTGCTCGGATACCTGTTGAACTTAAAGTTTATACGTCGCACCTGAAGAAATATATATACACGGTAATGTTATCTTTTTGTCAAAATATTTTTTTGTCAGTACAGTTGTTGCTAACCCTTCCCTTCCATTCATCTCCCCTCTACCTTATCACACCCCGTTTACCCACAGTGAAGGCTGTAAAGTTTTTAATGCATACCAAGTACGCATATGAATAACGAACTGGAAATATACTCGGAGTGCGAGTTCGAGTCGGGCATTTTGCATAAATCAGAGATAAGGTATACAGAGACTGGAATTGTAAAGAGAATTGCGAAGTGGATAGATAAGAGGAAACAATGAAAAAAAAAAAATTATTACAATCTGTAAAAACAACCGTATGGCATGACCTTGAGACTATGACGTCACAATTAATTAAAATAATAAAAAAACATAACTCTACACGAATTATCTTATCTTTTCAGTCGCGATAATAATTTTGAAAAAAACAATTAAAAAATAAAAATTCATCAATGGCCATTATACGCGCCGAGTCGTATCTTTAACAAAATATCCAGAGTTGATCATGACGAATCTATCGGGCATTCGTAAAACTCGAAATACAAAATAAACTCGGAGCGAACCGACGTCCCTCCCAGCCCAAGACGTCGGGACGCTCTCTCGCGCGTCCTGTAGATCCTAATCTCAGCAATCCACAAGCGTCCATTGGATTATGAGAGGAGCTACGTACATACCGGGTGTCTCGTTTGGAACTAACGACAAACAGGACTAATACCTGGTAATTAGATGAATCGCTTGACCTAGTTTACAAGCCTTTGGCAAAACTAGTTAATTGGATATGCGGATTATTCTGTCTGAGATTGTGCCGTAGATATCGAAATTACGGATTACTGATTTTGATATCAAAGAGAAGTTTTGATACTCAAATTCGAACTGCGTGCTTGCGATTATTCGGACGGCATTAAAAAAAAAAAAAAAAGTGGGTGAAAGTGATTTATTTTAATAGAACATTTTTATTCAATATTTCGACCGAATTTTTCGACACCCGTTATACTCTCGAAAAACTTATAGTATACCCTAACAGTGTATAGTGTCTGATGCTAGTTAACCCGTTTGACTGACGCATACCATTCAGCGGGCAGTATCCTTCTAGGTTGGTCTCTTGGTTCTATGGGATATTCCGTGAGAGGAGGACTTCACCTTGGTGACCTTTTCTGGCCCGCATTACTACGCTACACTAATATTTACACCTATCTAACGTTCGCTGCCGTACGATGTATAGTACCGTACCCAAAAGTTCAGTCAACACGATAGATTTCGTATCGCGTTTCGTATTAGCTTACAGGGCATCAATTATCAAGCGAAGAAAATGTTTCTCGCGTCCCAGTCGCAGACTGATTAACTGCGTGAACTTTGAGTTTGGTCCGTAGGTGGATTAAAAAAAAAGTTTCGAGGAAATACCTTCCCGCACGAAAAGACAAAAATTTTATTCCTTTCCCAAATATCAAGATTTTACTTTAACAAGTTGTACGAGTCAAATCCGCATAATCCAAATAAATCTTTGTAGATACACGCTGTCTCGGATAGTAGTGACATTTATGCTTTTTCTAATTAAACGTCAACGTCAAAAAAAATAATTTCAAGCGTCCCGACGCTAATCGCTCGCTGAATCGTACCTTAACGTAAATCAAGTAGCGGCGCCCAGCGGACTTATCCCCATGAAAAAACAATTTCTCCTGACGAAAAACCCTGATTGGCCGGATCTGCCTTACCAGTCCTCAGAAACGAAATTACATAATTTCTCATGTAATTGAACTGGACAGCATTTGATCGTCTACCACGGGAGGGGGTGTCGATCCTATCAGCAGGGGTGCAATCGTGGACAGCAGGGGTTCACACCGTGCTGTCAGTGCTCCAACTAACCCCCAGTACAACCCAGTATAGACAAGACGATGAAATTTAACCCCAAAACGGTCTAAAATTTTGCCCACAACTCAATGAATCCCTTATCCAATCCCAATCGAAAAAAAAATTACCATTTTTCAAATTTTACAATAAATCCAAAATTTAGATCGTTTTCCGTGTACGATTAAAAAAAAACATTTTTTTTTCCATCTTGTGAACGCACCTTAATACCGTACTTTATGAAAATTCTCCATGCCGATGATTCGTCCGGCAAGAAAAGCAACGGTCGATTCGTAAACCTGGATAGAAGTTCATGTCGCCGGTCACAAGGTGTTAAGCTGAAAAAGCTCTCGAGTGTCCGGGACATTTCTCTTTCGCTTGTCCGCGTGTCAGGTACGTCCGGAAGATGGATCGATGGAACTATGGACAGAAAGGATCGGAGCACTGGCGAGGAGCGTACTTTAGCGGCGGGCGTACGGAGCGTCGGTGAGGAAGAGACCCGCTCCTTTGGTTTACCGACACAGAGTGACCGCTCACTGCATCTTACCCAGCTCCTAATGTATGCGCATGCCTTAACATTCTAATGGTGCTCTACTTTCCTGCCGAGGTATATACCAGACCGTACGTCACCTTTCTACAATGAAACATAATCGGAACTAAATGTTTCCTACGTGTCCTTTAGGCCTGAGACGTCGAGTCCGACGTTGTGCGTCACGTCAATCCGAAAGACGCCATCAAGTAAATCTAACCGTACGTACGTAGGTTAGCCATTGTCTTCTTCGTTCCTTTATGACTCTTGATGGAATATCATTCGTCTTGCTCGAGGAAGCAGTGTGGCCAATTCAAAAAAAAAAAAAATTATTCCTGATACCGACGTGTTATATAACTTTTGAAAAATTTTTCAAAAATATTTTTCTACGCGTTTTTTTAACTTGTGAGATTTTGAAAATTTTTTTTATTTTTTTTTTGTTTTCACTTCGTGAATCATCGTACTTGTATAACTGGTCGAGAGAGCTCGCGACGGTCGGGTATTCAAATGTCTCTGGCTTGAAGTCCCCTTTCGTGTCTTTCACCGGGACTTCTTGACTCTTCATAGAAGACGCCTGTGGATTAACTTCTAATGCTCTCACAACGTTTGAGTATTGAAAGACTACCGACAGCGGAGAAAAGGACGAGCCGAGGAATTAATATTACGTGGAACTGGTGGCTGAGCGTGATGGATACCTTTTCGGTAGGCTTATAGAGTGTCGATCCTACATTGGAAATTATCTGTCTATTAGAGTCGTGATAGACACTCTTGTATGTTACGTCAAGTATAATTTCAATCGTTCGTATTTAATGCCAATGGGTTATAGTTCTGGGAATGGTCTTTCGATAAGGTTCAATTACATTAGGAGTAGAAAAATTTGTACGAAATTTTTATTTCCTCAGGCAATAAATAAAATTGGTCGAATTTTGTTTTTTTTCATACGTCACGGTACGTCAACGTCAGTCGGACACGTGCGTTTTATTATAAATGGCCCGTGGACGGGGCCGTTTAGTAACAAGGTACACGGAAAAACGTGCTTCGAGTTAGCTAAATGTGTTTTGCTAGAATAGCAGCGTCCCGTTTCGAAGTGCACAGGAAGTATATTAGTTACTGTCTCTACCGTGAGTGTCTCGTAACGTACAAAAGCCACGTACGTGCGCGTGGATTTCAAAATTTTTTTTTTTTTTTCAGATATTTTTAAAATCTCGATCCTGATTTTTTGAGAAATAGGAAAACAAAAAGTTATGGCAACTCGATCGGACTTATGATTTTTTGAAAAAATTTAAAAAACTTATTCTTCTTATATTAGCTTAACGGATGAAAATTGAGTTTCAAAAAATTATAGTAATGCTTCATTATTTTTTAAAATTTTAAGACAGTGCTTTTTAGGTTGATTTATGTATTTAAAAAATATTATTACATTAATAAATATAATATCTCATAATCGTGTACCGGACCTACCCCAACTGCGAAACATTCCTGACCTGCCTCACTGTCTGGCACGCCTAATAAATATACTGAAACACGGAAATAACTGACAGATGTTCTACTGCAGTGAACCAATAATTGCTACGTTCGAAGATAATAAATGTTCATCCTTTTCGTTAACGAATAACCCATACTGTATTTAATTACTCTCTATTCAAAATTGAGACACGAAAATTACGATAACTTCCAAAATATTTCATATACACAGTCAACGATCAATTTACTGTTACTTGTTTCTCCTTAATCTTATTTAAAAAAAATACCATGACTTTTAACATACCGTTTCGAAAAGTCTCACGTAACACACATGTGACATTAAATTCACGTAGCACAAAAGCCCTCATTTTTAATTCTTTTCAAAAAGTCGAAAAGTGCCCCCTCCTGGCGAGCGTAAAAGTGTCTAAAAAAAAATATTCACTCGGCAGAACCGTATCGAACGGGAAGAAAAAACTGTCTGCCCAACAAAAGAGAGCAGAGACAAGAATCACGTGCAAATTAAGAGTGAAAGTCGAGCACAAAGTGAAATTCGTCACGGACAGTCCCAGAATGTAAAATAAATTTCGAGTTTTCGTAAAGGATGTGTCAATAGTGAGAGATAGGGAGAGACAAGTATATAAAGACTCATAGAGAGATGCACTATTTACACAAATGCAGCTTATCCCCAGCGCACAGTGCATTGCAATGGACCACCTACAACACTTCGTTCCTTATACTTGGGCTTCCATATTCAGATAGCCCAGCAATGTCCACCGTCCATAAATATTTATGCGCATTCAATGTAGCCGCTCGAGTGGAATTCAGGCTGTCAGGAGTATGAAGGGGGCGTGAGTTATGTGAAGTCGTGTTGACCGCTATTGTCTTGGCCGTTTGCAGGCCAGATATATATATATATATATATATATATATATATATATATACTATAGCACACAAAGTTCGTAACAAGTATCAGATAGGTACAGACTGACGTACGCGATCAAAAAATTACGTACATATAAAAAAAATTTTTTTAAAAAAATACAAAAACCACACGTGACGAGTAAAATAAAAAAAAAGAGGATCAAGTGAAAATTTGTAAAAAAAAAAATTTACCCTTCGTCGCTCGAGCCTACCCACGTGTCACCCGCATGGATTTTATGTATATACGATGGTAATAAACTCATCGAAGCAAATAGTCAATGACGTTAAATTGACAAGCATCGTGGAAGACGGCAGCCGAATTATAGCAGGTAATCGTGACGTAGTCATATATTAATATCACGCATCATTAAAGGGAATAATGAGTGACGAACGAGTCGTTCGAGTTGTGTGTATATATATATATATATATATGGTGGCAAGTTTTCCTTATCCAATGCGTGGCAACCGGAAGCGCCTGGTTACCACCGTGTAATGATACCTTTCCACTGGCCGGCGATATTCCGTGAATCGAGTGCGTAATTGGCCAGACTCGACTGTGCATCACGAAGGAAATATAAAGTTTGAATGGTCGGCCATATTGGAGGTCAGAAAACGTTTAACTGTTATACCATAGGGTGTGAACTCCTGATCGTCGTGAAACGCATGATAATCGGGTTCCGCTTTGGTCTTCGTATAATCATGGTAGAATTTCTATGTAATTACGTCTTACGCGTTTCCTTTATTGAGTTGGCTCGGCGCACGTAAAATATACAAGAACTGTTTCAGCTGCTGGTATCGGGTACAGGTTAAGTATGGGTTAAGTACACAGTCGGTGCGAGGAGTTTGTTTTCGTTTCTTGATTAGACGAGGTTAGGTTGGCTAGACTGATCTTAGGAGTGAATCAAACTCTGATTGAGATACGGTACGCTCGTCGATAATATAACGGGTATGCATCGAGTAACGAAAGAATTAACAATGGATTGATTAACAGAGCTTGATGGATTATTGATATTTTTTTTTATCAATCGATAGATTCCTTTTAATCGATGATCGATCGTCATTTACGAATCGCGAGAACAGGTTTCGGGATTCGAGGAAATGGAGCGGCTGTGAAAAATAGAGCCGTGTAATTTTGAAAATTTTTTTATCGTTCTCAAATTTTTTTTTTATTTTTTTTATAAATTATCTCCGTCTATCCGGCTCCGCGTGCTAATCCAATTGTTTTATCTGATACCGAGCTTGCACTAAAAAAAAAAACATTAAAGGCACGACTATCTCTTGGACTGTAATCGTACGATGAGAATCGCCGATTTAAATAGCGTACGAGGTACGTGTGCGTAGGGCGACGCGTGATGCATGCACCGGCCCTGCATTATGTCGTGCATTTATGTTTCGTGCGCATACCTATATGCTTGTAATATTCATTTCATCCCCCACGCAGTGGCAACCCGCTGTCTTCGCCGTAGTCACGTGCACGAGGAACCCACGCGTAAGTACGTAACAGGAAATTTGACATGTGGAACTGTCAAAAATATTCGAAGCGGTAAATTTTTTTTTTTTTTCGAAAAAAAATAACCATCGAAAATTTGACTTTTTTTTTTTTTACAAAATTTTCAAACACCCAAGAATTCTATTGCCGACCACAGGCAAGTAATCGCAAGAGCTGTTCGGGATAAATTGTTAACCAGGAATTCTCCCCTTTCTCCGAAAACCGTTTAAATCTCCGCAAATACAGATTTCACTCGCAGATGAAAATGCTTCGAGTATAACTGCAGTACAAAGCCGTTTCATTGTGTTCCACGAGTACCGGTGTTTACGGAACGAGAAGAAAAATCATTGCAGTCTGTTTCACAAGCAGCAACTCTCAAGCACTGTATAGTTATTACGTACGTTTGAGTATACCTCAGCGCAGAGTGCAGAGTTATCACTGAACAGCTTCCGGCTGGTTGCGGACTGGTTTCTATGTGCGGTTGGTACCAACGTCAGAAACGTACGATTATCGTGTCAGAATAGCCGAAGAAAAAAGTCCTTCGTATAAAGTTTAACGCGCCCATACGATAGTCATCGGACACGAATTGGTTATCGCTTCCGCTTATGATTGAATTAAAATTTCGTAGAGTCCCAAGAAAAAAATCGTTATCAAACGAATTTTCTGCCCCGATCAAATTTTCACGTCGGTGCACCTAGATCGTGTAATTTTTTTTTCCAAAGGAGCACAAAGGATCCGTGCAGCAGTCAGCTTGTCTGCCATCTGGCTGAATGATGACGTATAGACACGTTGGTATCGAGTATCCTCGAGAGTGTTATCAAAGGTTACGTCAATCTGTAAACCCGGAAAGATACACTGGACGAGGACGTTGATGCTGGAATAGTTCGACGTCCCTTTGTTCCGCGATGGGAACGAAATGCGGCAGTCGCTGAAACGTTATTTCGATGTAAATGCCAGAGCCGAACCCAACCGACAATTTAACCGATTCGTTTGTCGAAATTGGCACGGGATTCGCAAAGCCGAACGTATTCGCAAAGACGGGACCTACGGATAATAACGGACAACTACCCGAAGCCACTATCAGCCGAGTCGGTCTTAATAGAAAGATCTCGGGCACTAATGATAGAGTCCGACTTGGGGCTTGTGGGTCTCTGTATTTTTTTTTATCTACGTTGAAAATGCGAAAATAGCCCGAGGCCAGTGCCGAGTCCTGGGATACCAACTTGACCTAAGATAACGTAGGTAGAAGTAAAGTTGCTTTTGTTACAGGAATTGCGCGGCTTCCGTGGCTACGCCAATTTTCATTTATGACTTTGGGTCGGTTTGGGCACTAATAACTCTGGTAGCCAAGCGCGGGTTAGCTGCGCGAGATACGCAGGAATTGGATGTCCGGTAGGCGAGAGATCTAAGACGGGAGGAATATTTTCTGTGTTTATTTTTAAACTGCCAAACCAAAATTAACGGCCAACAAACTAAGAGCCTTTCTTTCATTTCTCCTGGCAATCTTCCCGCCTGTATATGTCCCGCTGCGGGACTTTGCAGGACGTATCAGAGTCATTCTCGGAGCCAAGTAGGTTTCCCTTTGGACGACGGGAATCGAAAAAGGAATTAATTCTTGGACTTTTGGCTTCTTCCCTCTTGACACTTTTCAGTCTCCGACGCGCGACAAGCAAGAAACGCGAACTTTTGACTCGTCGCGATTAGCTTGAAGTTTCGTTGATCTGATCGTCGCTACGTAATCGTATTTCTTGGTTGGGTGCTCTGTGCTTCACGAGCAACGCCATAGATGGCGCCACGGAAAAAAACGAAATAATTAAAATAATAGCCGGAAAAAAATTTTTATCATTAATTTACTTATCGCCTATTTTTGGCAGATTATCAGGTAAATAAAAAAAATAAACTAATTATAGCATTCAATAACATTTGTAATTCAAATACAAACAAATGCTTAACTAACCAATGAATTCAGATATGAAAATTTAACAGTTTATGTATTCAGCGAATATCTACACATATGGCACGTATGCTATGGTACTTGAGATATCGAAATAAAACAAATCATGTGTGTAAAGATACTTAAATATTACGATCTGGCAATAACTGCTATAGATATACTGCGTATACATATATATTCGTACACGCCTTATATACAAGGTGTAAATTGGGCTTGAGATGATTTAAATCGCTGCTGCGAGCCAATTCGTTTTACGACGCTGAAAGGTGCGCGCTTGTAACACGTGTGGATGGACACGTGGGTGTCGCGTGGGAAGTACCATCATCCAGCAGTCAATTGCGCGCGTTAATTCGAAATGAAATTAAGTCGATAAAAGCGCCGTGCTTCGAAGTCTTGGAAAAAGCGTCGAATCACTCGTGTTAAATATGAGCCAATAAATTGGCTTAAAAAAAATTTTTTTAATGAAAAAAATTTTTTTAATCTTTTTTTTTCGCCCCCTTGTATCGATCGAACATTAAAGTCACGTTCGACGAAATTCTCCCGATGACGTTTCATTCGAAACTCTCCGAGAGTCACGCAAAAACTATTTCGATGATCAGACTGACATACGTCACAATAGAAAAGGGATTCATCCCCGTTACGGTATACCGGCAAAGACTTTTGTACTTGCTATTGTTATGGAAACAATGTGAAAACGACGTTAAGATAGCGGCAATGCATACCGCAACAGTCATCGTAATACTCAACGCATAGTCAAGTGTTTCAATGTGGAATGCAAGCATTCTGTCATGCATTCCTTGCGCAGTTCGTATACGTGGAACCAAGTGGAGTTCTTCCATTTCGTAAGAGATTTGTTCCGGTTAAAGAGTCGAATGCTTAAATAGCACTACGTTGAGGTTCGCCTTTAGAAAATGTAACAATAACTTCTTATACAGAGTCAGTGTTACACGGTGTGGAATAGTGAAAAGGATCACCCGTATAAATAACGAGGAATTTTCGTGAGCTTACGATTCGACGTTATTAGTGAAAGAAAAAAAAAAAAAAAAAATTTGTTAAACAACCTTAACATTATTTCGTAAAATAAAAATAAAAATTACGACGATATGGAAAATTTCCTAAATTTTTTCTAAACTCTTCACTCCCGTTTGGTAGCTCTCTGTGCTCTCTCGATGCTCGAGAATATTGTTAATCGTCGTATATCCCGCTTGAATCTTTAGCAATTAAAATTAATTAAAATGCCATAATTATACGCGATAAGATTTAATCCATGGAACGTATGTATGTATATAGTGTACTGTGCTTCGAATACCGGATGCCTTTCAAGAGTAATTATTATTACGGGTAAGATGAAATTATCGTATGGATTAATTATTTCTGGAAAATATTCATGTCCACGTAGTACAACCGTACCATAGTGAAAATTAATTTGAATTTCAAAAAATCTAAAATTCGAAAACACTAAATAGGAATTTCGCTAAATCGATGGTCACTCGAAGCTTTAACCTCGTGATCCAGAACGCACGTGTGCATTGGTCAGTTTGAGAGCCACTGAGGGGTTGTCCATTAAAAAAAAAGGGGGCGTTCACACCAAAGTCAGAACTTTGAAAAGCTGTCCGTCATTACCCAATATGCCCAAAGTCGATGCACGCGTATGAAGAAACTCTATAAATATACCTATACAGTACTTTGTATGTATATCCAAATGGAAGTAATCAGCCATTTATAATTTATACAGAAGTAAAAAAAAAAGAACAGCACGTACTTTGATATGTTCCCTTTAATATGCGGCATTTACGTCCGTAAGCAGTTGGTTCTTGTTTCCTGCGTCTACCGAGAACGATTTACGTGGCCATTATTGAAATAGTCTATGTAATCTATAAGATCCATACGCTGGTTTCTCTGGCTGCTCGAAGAAAAAAAAAATTATATCCAACCTAGCGAATCGCCAGGTCTAGTCAGAACCCAGAGGGTGTCTTGGCTGGCAACCCCTAAAACCGGAAAAGGGGGTTAGTGCCTTCGAGGGTTTTTGCAGGTTGGTAGCGTTCGTATTTATCAATGTGAAATTATCCTGGACTCTCCATAGTACATAGCCCCGTCCGGCTCCTCGTTCATTCATATAGCTAAAGTAATCACATATAATTATGCTTCTTTAATTACAGGGCAGCCAATGTTAAAACAAACAGTGCTCCGGCGTGATTATTATCCTACGGCAGTTGCCTGGAGCCAGGGGTACCCAGGAGGAAAACGGTGGCATCCATAGGTGGGGATTCAAGTTTCGCCCTTGTTAGTCCCTCAAGGTCATTTATGGGAGATCAGGGCAAACCCACCAATCGGGACTAATTATCTGTTAATTATGGTATTTCGTCTTCATGGCGGACGAGTTGCTGTCGTGGCTAATGCAGAGTTAGGAGTTTGCTGTTTTGTCGAGTTGTCTTTAAAGTTTTAGGGAATTCCGATCGTTGCGTCATCACAATCTCATTGAACGTCATTTTAATTAACGTCACATTTCTTTCGATCGTCTTTCCTATTTCATTACTTCGATGAATGTCAAAGGTCGAATTGAATTTTGAATTATTAGTTTCGTAACGTATCTCCCTGCTGCAGCCATTATCTGGATTACGTGCACGTCCAATTAGTAGAAACAGGTCTGTTTAGGGCCCGTAAATAGGGGCGGCAGCGAGATAAAAGATAAATACGTCGAGGCATATTTAGCTTCGATGACAGGCAGCTACGAACTGGAGGTATAGACATTGTTGATAAGAAATATGTCACGTGATAGACGCGGTGCGTTGTGGAGCGACTATGGTAAGTTCGAGGTCCCTTAGCCACCAACTCATAACCTATAACAAATGTTGGCTCTTATAAATATTGTAATAGGGGTTTTATCCCTGGGGACCACTGTTTTTTTTTTTATAATACACTGTACGAAACGTATACAGATATACAGAGTGTATCAGCAGGAATGCACGTTTGAGATTTGCGGTGAAACGGTGCACAATTTTGAAAATCTGATG
>JARQTC010000387.1:3022206-3116522 GCA_030142495.1 Cephus runcator | reverse complement strand
TGACATCAGATTTTCAAAATTGTGCACCGTTTCACCGCAAATCTCAAACGTGCATTCCTGCTGATACACTCTGTATAGGTACTTAGTGGAGTTGCCACGAGCTATTCGTTATTCATAACGTTTATACGGCAGATATGTATTTTAAATTAAATTTGTATAAAAATTTCAAGGCTGTTTAAAAGCGTCTGGAGTGGTAACTGCCGAAAGGATCGATCCTGGAACGGTTAAGAAAGAAATAATATAAAAAGACTGGTTTCAGGCCTGCAAGGGATTAACTCCGTGAGGGACTGATATTCTTGAGAACATTTTTTACCCATAATCCAGACTCTCCCACCGAACAGGATACGTTTAAATAAGGAGTTAAAAGGAATCCATAGTTATCCGGCGAAACAGTCGTTCAAATTAATTCCGCAAAGATCCGTGAGCTTGACGGTGGCGCTCCGAGCGTCGTCAGTTATGGCCGCCGGTCTGTTTTGTTGATGACAACTTATCACCTTCGCCGAGTAACCTGTTAAGTGTTTAATATACCGAAGGTAGCCGTTGGTCGTGGTTATAACTAAGTGATTCCTTTCTCTTAAGGTTTATGAACGTGCGTGATAAAGATGTGAAGTTAATGAAGGCGTATAAGTCACGTCGGACGTGAGGTTACGAAGAAGAACGCGATGATGCAGCTCGGGTAGTAAGTTGGCGGGCATTGCTCTGAAGTTTATTATATTTTACGTGTCTTCGTATATTGTTTCTCTTTAGTTTCTATTGAATTCGCTGGAATCAATTTTTCTTTCCTTATAATTATATTTTTCTTGTACGCCCGGAGACGTGACATTTTCCTTCGCGACTTTCGTCCTGATGTAACGAGAGAAAAAGTGGAAAGAAAAATAAACGAAGGAAAGAAACGCTCGGGGTCTGCCTCGCGCAACCTGCTCATGTTTCTCATATCTCACAAAAAAAAAAGATAAGGAATTGAATTAACGCAGCAATGCTGGGGCCCGCCCCGAGGGGCCCCGACATGGAAGAGGTCGAACGAGTAGAATGTGGCAGTCCCGGCCGTATGCTTCACAAGTCCCAGTCGAAAAGTCATTCTTTTAGTTACTTTGGCACTGTTCAAAATTTCAGAACGTTCCGATAGCGCTTTGTGGCAGAAACTTTTTCAATTAGTCTATCAGGACTGTAGATACAACTTTGCATTGCGTTCAAGAATTTTTACATTTAATACATAACGAGCTGCTTTCATAAAATAATAGTTGACACGTAATCGAGATATCTTGGAAAGACGCTGTTATCAATATTTTTCAAGACAATTTTATGGCGTTAATCTTTCAGAATGAGTATTGACAACTTTTACGGGACGATGATAAAAGATTTCTTGGGTACAATTGATATTTATAAAGACGTTACGTGCAAATATGAATCCGGAGAGATGCTCTTTGCGTAATTGAATTGACGGAGAACATTCTAGAAGCGTCTGTGGCGCCATCTCCCCGTAATGGGGTGTACTACGTTCTGGAGGATACCTCTTATATTTGTATACAAAATCGTATCTTTCTCGTGAATTACGTAAAATCCGTCAAACTCAGATCGCACCTTGTTAATCTCTTAATGGGTAAACAATTTCGTATATATATACATAAACACACACACACAAAATTGTATAGCTCTAACAAGATAATTGGAAAGGCTCCTTGTCCTTTTGTTTGTTCCACCACAATTTGCAGTCTTCCTTTTATTCCCTCACTCTTTAACACTACAAATAAGAGGTTACTGTCATAAATTAGTTTCGACGTAGCCTACCTTGTGATTGCATGCGCCCCGGCCGGCGCTACTTCCCGCTGTAGATTTATTGCGAGTCAAACGTAATTTTTTATTCGCCGCGAAAGTCATGCAGATTAATGGCCT
This sequence comes from Cephus runcator, assembly GCA_030142495.1. NCBI lineage: Eukaryota > Metazoa > Arthropoda > Insecta > Hymenoptera > Cephidae > Cephus > Cephus runcator. The sequence goes on along the minus strand of JARQTC010000387.1, from coordinate 3,114,629 downwards.
GGATTTTGCGGTGCTCATTAATCTACCAACTTCTGAGCTTCATGCTCCTGTTTCCCGCTTGCTTAGTGTCAGCCAAGCGTCCGAAAGTTCCGCACCGGGACGAACTACTTTCCCGTCCCGACGCAAGGAGATGGAGCCACTATTAATTCGAGAAGGTATAGCAAAACTTCGGAAACCCGAGGCAAGTGCACGTTTATGGTGTGTACCTTTAGCAAAAACGAAAAACACCAGAGCCAATAAAGGCTCATCTTCATATTTTCCACTAACGTCCACCGTCTTCCGCTAGTTCATAGACCTAAATATCCACACGACAGTACACTAAAGAAAACGTATAGAGAACAAAGGAAGGTAAAATTTTTTTTTTTTTCATACGTTCGCCATACTGTTATTGGGGAACAAAATAAAAATCAAGTCCAGCGAAGAATTCCCAAAGCAGATCATCTTCCGGCATGTGATTGTAAGCCGAAGCTTACACGGGAGTTCGAAGGATGATCGGTACCGTGATCTGCGGGGTCCTAACGAGACCCATTGGGTCCTATGTGAGAGGACCCATCGAGACCTAAGTCCCCTATGCCCCATGGGGTACATCGTGTAGGTACACCGTGACCAGAGACACGACTGTCTGTATAGTATATATGTATATATATATACACTAGCCAACACATAGTGAGAAAAGGTACGCATACTGGCTCAATGTGTCAGGAGGCCTCACAGGGCGATCCATCATCCGGCCGCACTGTTGTGACAAAACCGTCTGATTCACCATTAGGCGCTCGCTCGGATCAAACCGCTATTAATTCTACTTTGTGGGGACATCTCTCCCAGTTCATCCCACGTCCCAGTGTAAAAAATGGTCATCGCTTCCTTGGCTTCGTCCCGTCTTGATGTCCCTTGAGATTTACCACAATTCTTGGTACCAATCCCACTGCCGATCACCGATCAGGTCATGTACGACGTATGACTAGTCATACTAAATTTCGTGTAGATAAAATTTTGTTTGCAGAAAAAAAAATTTTTTTTATTCCTCACTCAAATAATCGAATCGAAAATTCGACATTCGGGATATATTCGAAGGAAGCTAAACGAGAGACTATGAATTTTTGCGAATTTCGTTAAATTTATATTGAATAATTTTACTTAATTTTTTTTCTTCTGTTTATATAGATCACTGCTCGTTCCTGTACTTCAAGGAAGCAATTATCTAGGCTGGGCCCTGCCAGCTGGCGGATGTCTTGCGGTTTTCCACACGATCGAGAAACACGATCGAGCTGTCGATGGATCCTTGATTTCTTGCGGTAACGGCTACTAGGCAAGTTTTACGACTATTGTACGGTTTGTATCCTGCAACGTTTCTTAATGGCGTTGCCGGACGTAGACTCTGGTTTAATATATTTTGACAAGTTTTAAACGTTTCAGGATCGACCGAATGGTTAATTGCTCCCGAGCGATTTAATTGATCGGATGGGTGTATACGAGGTGCAGCTTAAACCGGTAGGAAAGTTCCTTCGTTCCCGTGGGGCCGGAAGGCCGAAGGACCGACAAAAAATATGGATTAAATTCTCCACGCTGCGGAGTCTTCACCAAAGAAGTAGACGCCGCTGGCTAAGCAACTCTTGACAATAAGTCTGCCCACCCAACCAGCGACTTTTAGACGGCGTCTCGAATCATCCCTTCATTTGGCACGCACCCCCATGGCTATCGAGGATTCTACGTCTTGCGTTCTGCGCCATCTTGACTCGACTTTATTTATCTTTCACGGAACGATCCTCTGGACCATCTCTACCGAGTGTATAAAACTTTTTTTTTTTTGATGGTATATATTTTTTTTTGGAATTCGTGCACCTGAGTTATCTGTATCGTCCACATGTATGGATATTAATAATATACAGTGTATAATATCCAACGCGGTTGCGCAATACTAAGCGATATGGATTTATTCCAGTCGTGTTACATAAATACCAGCTAGACGACATTTTCTCTGGCTCTCAATTCACGAAGTGTCTTATGCAAGTGCGCGACGCTATTCTACTTGCTTGCATCTCATATGGTAATGGTCGCGAAAAAAAAAGACCCATCCCGGTCCTACTGTCAATGCCGTAAATAATAGCGCCCGGGTGGAGAAATTCGGTTTTGTGAATTTGAGGTAATTATTTGGGCTACCATGGGAGGAATGGACGATACAAATTGCATTGAATTTTTAACCAGCCAATTTTTTTGTACTTGCTCGTTTTACCTGTTCAAGCACAAATTGGGCTTTCACTCGAGCAATGCAAGTCGATTTTAATTCTTGGATTTAACGTATGTTCGGTATTCACTGTGTATAAGCCTAATTCGCTTAACTGTCTGAGGTCGGTAAGAAATGACTGGGAGGTTGACAATACTCGTACGAAATGTCGAACACGTGTGTCAGTATTAAGTGTGTCAACAAGTCTGACAATTCCTCGGACTGTCAAATCTCCATAGAGTCGACACGCGGTTGAGTCAAGGTAAATTAAAGTCGGTCCTGGTTCCAGGCGGCGTGGTAAATTCGTTAAAGCGTCTATGACGGGGTCGCATCCCCTGCTGTCCTCCCATAGAAACCCCCTGTACAATATGGTCCGAGCAGGGTGGCGCGTCTTCCCCTGGAAAATATATTGTTAAGCAGGGAACGGTTGTGTTGGGTTAGGTTGGGTTTCCGCCCGTAGCCGACGAGACGAAACTCAGGTAGGCCGGCATTCGACTTTCGTAGCCCCAAAATAAAAGGGGGAAAAAATTGGGGGAAAGAGCGACAACGGCGACAACAACAAAAAAAAAATTGCCACAATGTCACTAAATACAGTTTTACGCGCCATTAGAGGCCGATGTGCCGCGTCGCGCCAGGGTGCAAACCTAGAGGACCATAAAGTCAATGGCATCCGATCCCGCACTTTATTATGGCAGATGCCCCGCGTGGGGCGAATCGGGTGTCAAAATACTTCAAGTGTAATGAAAATTTATTTTATCCAAAATCTCACCGAAGAATCTCTTTTTCATCCGTGTCGATTATTTGCCATATGTTTCAGGGGTTGGTTATTGTATCGAGGGGTTCAATGCTAAACCCTTGTACGTTGCAACAGGTTCGCGTAAATTTTGTTTGAACACTTACAAATTTTATCAAAATTTTTTTTCACCCTTCCCTCGATCATTGTATTTTTTTTTTTCGTGCCTGGCACGCTACTTCTTGCGTTTCTTTTTGAAAAAGTTAATGGTATATTTTTTTTGGTCCTTTTCAACCGATCGGTCATCCCTTGCTTCCTTTGGCTATTTATACATGCAAATAGATCTTGGCTGAAAATTGATCCAAGTGGCTCGACGAAAATGTAGCTCGCCCGGCGCTCAGAAATGGAACCAAACAAAATTGCTTCGATGAATTCACGGAACCATTTTCGTTTTTTCTTCTCTCCACTCAGAGATATCGCTGGAGTCAATCAGTGAGCCGCAGCTGGACCGAGTGTGGCGTGAGTCCGCAGGATCGATATCTGGCAGGGAGGATCTCGAGCACCGCATACACGGAAGAGAGATCCTTACGAATTTGCCAGGAAAATAAGTGGATGCTGGATACAGAGATTTCTTAAGCAGATGACGAAAGGCGAAAATATTTTTTTTATCTCGATCATAGACATTGCCTTTTCTTTCAATACGCGATATACAGGATAAATACAATGTTATCAATCACAGCGAATCACCCAGTCACTATGTGGACCCTGTTCTCGTTAGCATATTCATTAAAGATTAATGCACAGTAATTTAATTTCTATCAAGACGATCTGACCAATTAATAAGTTCGCGCAGCAGAATTAATTATTTTCTCTCAAGATCTTTTTTTCGTACGCGAGTTCTTACTTTTTTGTCTAACTTGTATTTTATAATGTGAAAAATATTTTTTTACCTTTTTTTTTATTTCTAAAAAATACCTACTACGCGATCATAGGGTTATGGGGTATACCATAGGCACTCCCATGGTAGGTACCTCATTACTCAAAGGATCCTAAACGCTTCGATGGAAACCAGCACGCCCATCTTTGGACCTGAGTCTAGTATATACAAGGTAAACACGAGTATTACAATACAGCACAAATGATCGGAGACATTTTTCAGAATGTTATAAAGGATATGGTAGCCTATCTTTTTTTTTTCTTCGTCTCCCTTCTTACGGTGCATACTGTAAATATATATATATATATATATATATATATACATATTTATATATATATTATTCGTGAGTGGATGCGAGGAACGCGCGGCAGAAGTAAACCGGAAAATTTATGGGTTCGATTGTTCTGGAATTTTCTTCTTGGGAATTTCGGCTTCTTAGTGAACTCCCTGCGCGCGTTTTATGCCTGTGCTTATATAAGTCTTGATCCGTTTTTTTCTTTTCTACGTGATCCTACCGCTGTGTGACAGCATTCAGCTTTATTCTCAGTTAGAAAGGGCTATTTCAAGGCTACTGATTGCTCGTATTTGCGTATGAAATTTTTCGTTGACATTATTGAAATTTTGGAAATTTTTGAAAAATTCGATATTTTTAAACTGTGACGCGGTTTCTTTTGTCTACCGATAGTTTCGATTTATTCGATGCTTTTATCACGTGTCCACTGTTACGGCACATTGGAAACGTTTTTAAGAAAGGTCATTAAGCTTTTTTGTGCTTTTCCGTCTTTTTTTTTTCCCATACCGACCGCGTGCGACTTCGTGTCTCAGAATCGCCCGATGACTATGCCTATTTTGAACTAGAAAATCGATGGACTAGCGAACCGTATACTGGATACAGTCAATTGAACCGTACGGTACATAGACGGAAGCGATAAAAAAAAAGGTGAAAAAAATCAAATTTTTATTTAAAAAAAATAAAGTTATCACACGCGATAGATAACACCAATAAAATTAGTCAACAGCAAAGTTCACACCGGTGCGATCTTAAAAACGCAAATGAAAATCGTTATACTCAAAAATCTATTATCTCGTATCACTAAGATTTTTGAATCCAGCCATATCATCCTTATCGTAAGTAAAACAAAAAGAAATTTGTTCCCACTCGAAAGCCCAAGAAAATGATAATGAGGGCTGCCTCGAGTGGACTTACATGCGCGGACAGGTGGGTTGGGTCAGACTGACGCCCATGCCCTGTACTTCTGGGTCTTATCGGGCCTTATTTCTCCTCGGCTAAGAATCTCACTTACAACCCGTGGGGGCCTTACGTGCCCACGCAGAAAGAAGGGGGAGCAAGAAACAGTCCGTGTTTAGGGGGGCGTCCATATTTTATATTATTTAATCACGAAGTCGGTACAGCACGCAGAGACGCCGACGTCTATACGCCACGTGGGAAAATGACGTCAATACCTTCATTGGGCCCATTGAATATTGATCACCCTTGAAAATCAAAAAGTTGCTGCAGTAAAAAAAAATGTTTTTTCTAACAAACTTTTTTTCATAATTTATTAATGGGTCATAAAATTCGAACGAAAATGGGTCATAAAAATTTCCAAAATTTTTTTTCCTTCCAACCATCTGCCACCACCGTTACGTAATTTCGTCTGATATCCTATCTAGAAGCAGCTGAACGTTACTTCCTCAAGGGTCCATTGCTGATTGCTGATACCGATACACGTTACGTTAACCCCAAAATGACACGTCGGTCTATCAACCCTCCGTCGTATCATTTTTTAAGGTTTCACCTGTTATCAGTAAAATCTCTACTGTCCGCTTTACTTAACGCCACGTGAAATGACTTTCGTCCTTACGCACATAACCGCCATCCTCATTCTGTCTACCGAATCGAAAAGATATTTAAAAAAGACACAACGACTACACCTGTCCTGGTTATTCGTATAATCTTCAGTGATAACCAAAGCCATGTTCACTGTGACGTAAACAAAAATATTCATCCTCGCGTTATCTTATCTCAAGATGTAAAATCTCGTACAAGGTATATCTACCGTCGTGTATATCCCGGCAATTCGCACTGGTGGAAAAAAATTTTGTAGCAGTTTGCCGAAAGAAAAAAATTTTTTTGGTCCTTAGAGAGACGAAAAAAAAAAATCTCAATCTAGATTATAATCTCGAGTAAAGAATTTAGACATTTTTATAATATTCCATCACGCGCTTCAATTTACTTATCATATATTTATAGCGAGTACGAAGTACAGCACGGACAAGAACCAGGGAGGCGGGCCCCACGTAACAGCTGTCCGTCACTGCTATCAGATGTAAGTCGCCTCCGCCGCTAGAATGCATGGGTACACCTCCAGCTAAGCAAGCAAGCAACTAAGTAAGTAAGTAATTCAGTACAGAGATGAAGCGAACGAGCCGAAGAAGTTGAAGCGGCAGGAAGGTGGGACCGGCTGAAGAAGGTGGAGGTTGAGACTGTAGGTAGGAGGTGGAGCGAGCAGTGCCGTAGAGTTTAGGGTGGCAAGGAGGGGTGACGATACCTTAATGAATACATTAGCTGCTCTTCGTTTCAGTCGGGGCCAACGTTTCAACAGTTGACTACCCAACCTAACTTTACCAACCATCAACCCACCTTCGCACCGCTTATGAAAACTTCATTATGCGTCGACAAACTGCCGTGCATCATCCTTTCTTTTTTTATCTCGTATCCCGGTAGCGCGGTGATGCTTTTTTTGTTGATCAAATTTTTTTTTTAATTTCATTTAAATTACGACGGACCGGGACCCTTTTAGTCGAATTTGACATTTTTAATATTACCCCCCCGTGACCTTCTTTATCGACAGAGGTGGCGAACGCGTTAAAAACAGCTTTGAATTCTTTTATCGTACTATTCCTGTGTACATTACCTATTGCGTATGGCCTTACATACGTTAACATGGTCTCGGCTCGTGTAACGTGGACGAAAACATCGGTATTACCGATAGTACAGGATTTTCGACATAATTCGATACACCTTTATCGGATTACCGGTAGGCTTTATGTTACGGATTAATCTGTTTTTAGTATCGATTTCAATGTACCACGGTACTCGCGATTATAAACGTATACAGGTATAGGGCCAAATTGAAAATTTTGAATTTTTTTTTCAAAATTTTTATCCCGCACAATTCCCTGCTTGCAGAACGGTTTCGGAATAATTTTTCACGGTGGTCCGTTGCTCCGTAATACGTAACCGCACACGCCGCAACAATGACGCTTTTCCTGCGCTTCTTCCTTTTCTCAAGCTTCTTTCTTCCCTCCGCCGGGAAGAGTCAGTTTCTTTACGGTTGCACTAACGGGTGACTAGAACGAAGGGGACCGAGGGGGATGTACGGGGGACTGAAGTTAGCGTCGACAAAGGTGTCGTGGGACGAGAGTGCCGAAGAGACAAAATGGTAAGAAGTGTGTAACACCTGGCGTCCTGCTCGCCAGGGGAGCCAACCTCTGACTTGCTACTCGACTAAATGTCGCTATAGTTATACCCATACATTGGTACACCCTATAAGCACACCCATTTTTAACCACCATACACCTTCCTATACCTTCCCTCTTAGGTAGCCATCCGCATTAAGGAACCTCCCCTCCAAGGGTAAGTAACATAAGAGCCAGAAAAACACGACTGATTTTTTCCTTTATTATACAATATACTCGAGTCACCTTTTCTTTTTTTTGGAAAGTTGGCAAACATTCACGACCACCCCTTGCGAATTTTTCCCAGGTAAAATTTGACTGGTCACGGAACACGTGAAATTTTTTTTTTTTGTTGGCACCTCTGACGCCAAATCATTTTCGGTCTCGTTCTCCACGAAGAATTTCAACGTCCATTGCACTAGAAGGCTCGCGTATAAACGAACCGTTAGCGCGCGCGACCACTAATGACGAATAGACCCGACGCAGTTTCGGACAGTGGTTTCCATTGTCGCGCTGGATTCACCGTGGAAACGTGCCGCGTGAAACGTTAAAACGTATAGGGAAGCGTCCCTCGTTACGTCAGGCGTAACGGGGTCCGCATAGTTTCGCACGCTTTAATGGAAACGGCCAGTCGAGTCTGGTTAAATATTTGTGCGCCGGCTCTCTTATGGGGTGTCCCGTGCGTTCTTACCACACTGGGATTTACGATTATGTTCTACGTGCTTTGCGCTAAGACAGACGGACGCACGTATGCGCATGCGCACTGCGCAACGCACTCACGCACGTTCGAGCAACAAGAGTATGAGTAATTATCGCGTACACGGTTCGTAATCTCGGACAACGAGTCCTGTGTTAGCGTCTCGGCAAGAAGTATATTTCATACTGTGGGAAAAAAAAGGATAAAAAGAAAAAAGAAATTTCAAGTGGACCCAAACGCTATTTTTCTCTCTGACAACACGACTGGTCCAGGAACGCGAGAGATTCGTATGCGTTTTTGTGGGGTGCGAAAAAAAATTTTTTCACATTTAATTTCTTTTGGAAAATTTTTTTTCTCGACTAGAAAAATTTTTTTGGAATTTTGAAATTTGGGGGGGGGGGGTGGATTTTGAACTTTTCTTGTAATTGTACGCAATTCACAGGGAGACTGGCTCTTCGCGTTTACCGGCTTACGGTATGTATTAATATTGATGAGGGACTCGTAACCGGAAGTCGTTACGAAATTTGTCGAAATGGCTGGTAGAGAATTTTTCGTTATGAGGAACGGAGACGCGTGGTCAGAACCAAGAACAGGTTGCGTCCAGACGTTCTCGAGGAGTCTGAAAGACCACGGGGTTTTCGGTATCCATTGTGGTCTGTGTCACGCGTCGTGAAACTTCACGGCTGATTGGCCCGGAAATAATTTGTAGCAATTAGACGAAAAACAGATCCAGATGCATTCGAGAAATAAGAAATTTTCTCGTTCTCCGCAGGAAATTCGAAAGTTAATTGTCGGACTGGGTCTTTTTTTTCTTTTCCGGTTTCACGTCAACATTCCAAATATATCTGATAGGTCTGCCGGGCTCATGCAATGTAATTTTTTACTGCGTCTATACTGCCGGGTTATATTGTTCCCGGAGGGACTGTACGTCTTGTCACGGGCAAGATGACAGTTATTTCTTTATGGGATCGGAGGAGCGACGGGAAATGCTAAATCTTGTAAGAAAAGACGCGCGTGTGATACACGCTTTATACGTCAACTGTCAATGTCATTCAAACGGCTGGATTCAATAAGAGGATGATTCATATGCTCAAATGTTCGGTATACGAACATCGCTTTCTCACGACTCCAGTCAATTCGTATTAATCGAGTCCAATCAATCGTGACGTCTACGGATTCATTCGTATAATGGGTATTATAACAGTGCCCTTAAGTTCTAGCGATGAGGATTCTTGGACGATTAGACGGGATGGGCAAAAGTTTTGGAGAAGAGAAAATACATTGGGACGACGAAGGATTGTTTTCGAGGTTCGTCGTTGGGTTGGTATTTGGAGTTGAAGAAATTGCAAAAATTATTTTTAACAATTTTAAAAGTGTATGACGGTGCGGAAGGATACACCTTGGTAAGGATAAAAAAAAAGGTTGGTCCTGTTTGCTCAATGTTTGTCTGTCGCATCCGGCAGGGATGACCACGTGTTAGCAAACAAAGGCGCGATTGCGGAATCTTTAGCGTGGATGGAGAGCGTGGAAATTTACTGTGTGAAAATAATCCGATGGAAAAATTTAAGCAGGGTTGGTAGGACTGGCTTGACGTTCACCCTGGTTTTCTTTTTTGGGTTTTTGTTACGGGTTACCAGGAAATTGATTAGGGTTGTATGTGAAAAGTTTATTATTGCCTGGGATTATTATTATTATTTCATTAGACTCGTATGCAGATGGGTACTCTAGACTGATATGTTTGGTGTGATAATGCTTTATGATTTTTCCACTTAATATTAGGCCACTCCGATCATCATGGGCTAGATTCAGCTTCGTCATTGCTGAACGATAAATCCTTGTTGCTGTACCAACTCGTCCAGGTGATGACTCTCGGCGCGACCAGTGTTTTATGATAGTCCATGGTCTGTGCTGACATGTCGGGAGAACACGCCCATTTGGCCTAACATGCCTTGTACATACCTATATCTTTACGCTCGGTTGCATTTTCTGGTTTAAACGATGACGCGAGCGTGTTGTTGTAATCGGAGTAGGAAATGCCGAAAAATTGTTTGTTGGCAATTGGTTATGTTAGGTGGATGGAATGTTGATTATTCATATTTTGTTTATTTATCTCATAGTCGACGAGACACCGGGAAAAATTATGGGGGTAATTATTTTTTCGGCGACAAGTTTATCGGGGTGAAAAAAAATGAGTGAATTTTATTACGATTTTTTCACATTAGTTTTTGGGTTCATAGTTCTTTTTGTCGTTTCGTTTGGTATGCTTTGTTTTTAAATCAATTTAATTGAGATGCACTTGTCATGCCATCTGTGGAATTTCCAGGGAATTACTATGGGACTGTGGGACCTAAGAGAAGTAAGCTTGAATCCATATGGGAGTTTCTACTATGCCGACTGAGGATAATGAGGAGGTTGTCAATTCATGGGATTTTATGTTTCGTGGCCGGTAGGCTTAATCATGGGATGTAATTACAGTTTCATATTGTCATCAAGCTATATCTATGGTCGGTAAATAAAACTTTTATCCATTACGCGTTTCCTTTGGGTAAAATAATCGGTTATCCTTATAGCGTTAACGATTGACGATATTTTATTGCAATTGACTTTTATCGCGGGACTATAGTTTAAGTGTAACACATGTTTGATATCTGTAGAAAAAAGTGCTAATAAAAAAATGTTACATTGGTCATCGAACACTTTTATTTTACGAATCTTCAATTCCAACGTGACGCTATACCGGCAGAGATGAGATACGAGTCCTACTTATCTTCCGTCCATATTACCATGGAGTCTCCACTTTACCGTGCGTTGAATATTCGCTTAAAGCGATGGCCCTCGTTAAATAGAAAAGAATCGCGCAAGAGCAATAGCGTTGAACTGAATATTCGCTAATTCAAGATTCGATAAAAACTAAATATTACCTAATATTACCATCAACGTTCTAATAATGACTTCTTTATTTCCTGAAACCGATAAGAACGTTTTCTACCATAACGACCTGAGGTACCACCATCAAACTTCACTTCGCTAGTTCACGTTTTCCCAACATGAAATTTCAGTTGCATATTTTCACCCTCCCTCGTCCACCCAGAATTCACAACCAGGAACATACATATTCATTTTGTAAATAACTATAACTACTCATAAATGTACCATTCGATGGCTCATTTGAAAAGCAGAAAATAGTTATTGAGTTTTTCCACAAACACAGTAAAACCTAACAATAATCCGGTGCATAAAAAAAAACGTCCATTTCAATTTTGAGTCTACCATCATAACGGATAGAATAATCTTTCACAGCCATGAAATTCGAATAATATTTCTTCCGAATTAAAACTTCAGTCCCGTGATCATATACCCTGTGAGCATCAAAGTAAGTCGACTTGTCACAGGACTGTATCGACCGAGTGCTCATTGCGTGGCATCCCTTAGAGCAAATTACGCACTACTACCACAGAGGACAGCAGGTATTTAACGTTGCGATGTGTGTCTGAACGTATTCTTGAATTGTGCCTAGCAGGGTTGTAAAGATAGGCTAATGCCAAGGCAGCGCTGCATTCCGTCCTGACTGAGTTGCAGGGAGCAATATAGAATGCACCCCCTTCCGTGTTGACTTCTGTGATATAGTAGCTATCATATAGGTATAGTATATATTATATGCACGGTATATATTATACACACTATATATTATATATATAGTACATAGTTATGGCACAGCACTGTAGGGCCGTAAGGTTGGGACACGCAATGTCATTGATCGTTGCCATTTAACACCCAGTTTCTTCTGGCATGAATAGGGTGGCTTTTCCGTTATGACGTCGTGAGGCTGTGCATGCTTTTCGTGGTTGGCCGTAAAATGAAAAAAATAGAGCACGCTGGATAAATTCACGAAAGCAAAATACCGTACGTAAATAATTCTGGGTCTGAGGGGTTTAATCGTATTTTTTTTTTCTCCAATTTTTTTTCCTACCCTTCTTATTTTCACCGCAAGTCTGCTACCGTAACTCGCTCAACCCCCCACCCTTCCTTCTGTCTTGGAGTACGAGATCCGATAACGAAGAATTCCGGAATGGCGGCCAGACTCTGTTCCACCGTTTAAAGAAGCTCGTTAAGAAACTTTTTTAACAGCCTCCCCTCTGCGAGCGTCACGAACGATAACAGCGGTATGCGTGACGTAAACGATTTTCATTCGAAGAAATCGGTATACCTCCTTTTTATATATATAAAAAAATTTGCCCTTCGTATTTCGCCGTACATTTTTTCTTTCCGCGGCGAAGAAACTTTTCGCGATACGTCGAGAAACTGATACTCAATAGGGATCCCGGTAGGGTAAATATTATTAAGTAGCGATGGACGGTGATTAGCGCCTTCTGAGCTCGCACGTTATAGCCAATTAGTCTGTTTTTCGTAGCGAAACTCTAAGCGTGACGATAAAATCGCATCGTAAAGCACGAAAATGGCGCGGCTCGTTACCGAACTCGATTACAGTCGTGTAGAAGCACGTCCGTTAATTCCAACAATAAACGCAAAATTAGCGCCAGCGCTCACTGCATTACCGACACATCATTGCGGCCGCTCGATAAAGTAGATCGAGAGTGGCGTCGGTTGACTCGCAGTCAGCTGTGTGTCTCGGGTCGATAGATATGCTGACGCACGTTTCGCGCTATTCGAACTGAATTCACGAGAATTATCGTATCCACCGATCACATACGGAATTCGAAATTCGAAATCAGTGAAATTCCCACAGTCTGGCGTCTCCCGTTCATCTGGCACGGGTGAGTCCATAGAATTCCCAACTGCATCTGTCTCCGACCACGATTCTCTTTTCTTCCTTTTACCTGCCTATCCTCTGTTTCGCTGTACGATAAGCTTATTACCGTCCGCCACACGTGGTTACAACGTACAATTACCATTCGCTTGTGTCAAAGCGTTCTCGTTCATGTCCGAATCGTCGAATTGGTATATCCTTGAGGGTTAATGGACAGGACGAAAGCAGCTTTCAGCGTAGGCATTAATAATTACCAGGGAGGTGCGCGTTAGTTGAGTGCTGGCCGAGTTGGCGGCGTGATAAATGTTGTGACGTCACGAGCACCGGGCGACTGACGTTTTTCAAATGTTTTTCATTAGGCGCACATCCCGTACCTAGCTACCAACGACCCTGTGGCATAGTGGGGAGGAGGTTAGCGCGAATACGCCACGAGGAGTGGAAACAGAAGCTTCGCGTGGGGCTTGCAAAACTGGTACGAGCAGAAGGGGAGTGGAGTGTGGCTGGAAAATGGCGATGGTGAATTTGAGGAGAAACCAGGAAAACGGGTCCTGTAGCTCTCGGCACTCACTGAAGTTGATTTATTTTCCAATATGCTCGTTCCGTCGATATGTTACCTACTATACCTTCGCATCTATGCTCCCTCGTGGATATTCTCTCCCCTTCGCTCCTACGCCATTTCGAAAGGGGCACGCACTCGGTTCTCTCTTTTTTTTTTACCGGCAACGTAGAATCTTTTTCTTGTGATATACAGCCTGCCATAATTAATGAATATTTGAGAATACTCGAGAAAATCTCGTCTGCTCGCGTTACGAATAATCCATCAGGTGATTTTATTTGGATTTATTCTCAAAGTATACGGAAGGCTTTTTTTTTTTTTTTTGAAAGACTCGCAAACATTTACAAATCTTAATCGTTACTGTAACATTTATACATATTTTCGTATTATGCATTCTCGACTTTTACGCGAAATTGAAAATAATTGCTATCTGCAAGTTGACGTGAAATTTACTTCCGTGAACTCTGATGCTGAATTTTCAACTATGCAAACACATAGTTCGTATCCGGATACTATTTCACGTAAAATTAAACGCATTTATTATTGATTTACGTAAATTTTTTACCATCCAATCATTCCAGAATTGGACATACCAGTTAGCAGATACCAGTTTTCGAATCACAGTCGCGCTACTGGCATCAAGGTTAGTTTTCAACACGCAATAATTTAAAGTGACTTTGACTGTTCGATCAGCCGTTATTAATAATAACAACCATAGTAGCACTTTTTTTACACAGCCACTCTGGTTCCCATTAAAATCAACCCCTCGTCACATGTAAATATAAAAACCATATAGAGTCAGCACCCGTTAACTTTCTATCTCGAATCGTGTACCTTGTCGTCCAACGCTGTGTACTCGGCATATAATGTAACTTGACGTAAAAGAAGACACGTGCTCGTAACTTTTTTCTTTGTTCCTCATTCTTTCCTTCTTTTTTCCCCTTTTTCTTTATTTTTATATCATACGTGCGTGCGCAATGGCGCGTGTGCGTGCCTGCGTGACGATAGGTAACCAGGCTGGTTAGAATAGCTCGCGTGGCTTTCCGATAATACGGCTGTCTGAGAACGCGGAGAGAAATGAAAATAAAACGTCACATAAATTACGCATTAACTGGCCCGAGAGAAAGCTAAAGGCGTTTGACGACTGTCGCGATACGGTCGCTCCTTTGTTTTCCACATATACAATATATATATATACACGACACGTCTAGCGACCACAGTCAATCCACCGTCAGCAGCGCCATCTAGCGTCCTACGGACGAATTAGAATTAACGAAATATTAAACCAGCGACGCACAGCAAAACTAGAGTACGTAGTAACCGACTATGGCACCGTCCTATGCCAGTAAAATTCCCGATGGTCGGATTATGTCGCTGCGACGTGGGACTTAGGTCAGTCGCAATCGAGACGAGAGGAATTAACGTCTTTCACTTTTACGTGGGATTTGCGTGAACCGTAGTTGGACGTTAGTCTTTTAGGTAATTTTTTTGTTTTTTATTTTACAGAATATTCTACCTAGACGTATCGGTTGGCGCTGCGATCTAAACCCGGGATCGATACTTTCTCATCTACACGGTGGAACTTAATCCTGCAGGTCAATGTTTTGGTCGTCGTAGGGTATACGGACTCGTGGCGTTAGATTAATTTAAGGTTATACCGAGCTTAGCCACCTAATACGCAAAATAGGTCTGACGCTTTAGCACCCACACTGACGTCATTTCGCGTTAAACTATTTTGACGCTTGTGGACGTGTACTAGATTTCTATTATGTGTGTAGATGGGTGCGAAGGAGGGAGGGTGGGTTTAATATATATATATATATATATGTATTAGAATACGTATACACGCACAGTAGGACGTTGCGGGAGGCACGCGTTATTCCTCACGTCATAATTCATCACGCCTGCTTGTAATTAACGTCACCAGATATCGCGCTCACACCCCTCATTTGTATATTCCGACCAAGTTGCCACCGCACTCCGTCAGCCAGCGCGGGAATTTCGATTTATAATAGTGACTCCTAGAGGGGGGGGGTTGACGGTAGCGGTGAAAAGAAGCGGCTAATTAAAGAGCCAATTATTTATCTGGCAGCTGTTGGCCATCTAGCGGAATTTATTCGAATGTTAGATTAAAAATTTCGTCGATGATAATAAACGTTACGTATGCATTAACGAAAAGAGACTTTTATTATTTCGTGCGATTCGCGTGCCTTTTTTCACTGTCTTTTGGCATTTTCATATAAGTGTATAACGGGTGGCTTAGAAAATTTCAATATTTTTCATGAGATAATTCGGTGATTGCGGAGGATTTACGGAGAATTGAATTTTTTTTCTATGGTGGCATCATAATTACCTATTAGGAATCGCGTATAGCGCGAATGACGTAATTCACGAAATTGCATGTAGTGCAAGTGACGTTTATGTGCGCGAACGTCATTTTTTATTCCTTGCACTTTACAAGTCGTGTTTGGCTTTTTTTTTTATATCTGTTCGCTAGTTTAAGTATACACTAGCGGAAGTGTCAATTTCAAATGCGACTCTATAGGTATGGGTATGTAGTTACTGACGACTGTGGTTTCCGGTTAGGTCGTATAGCTTCTATATCGGCCGTTTTATACGTCTGACGTATACGGCTGATGACACTAAACCACTTCAGTGTTGACGGTAAAGGTATACACTGGGTGGCTTAAAATAGTTTGTATGAGAGAAAAGTGCCGGTAGTCCTGGAGAACGTAAAGGACCCGAGTACGCAGTGTTACGCGAGAAACAGTTAAAGTTAATGGCGATCGTAAAGGTGGGTTTCTGTGTCGATTATATTCATTTATCGCACTTGATACATTTTGATGAGACGGACGAGAACTCAGTGCGCGGATGAGGGATTGATATGGGGAAAAAACAGAGAATGGGGTAAACACGATAAATATTGTTTCGTTCCTCCGCGAAGTTTTCTATTGATATACGACGAGTCCAGAAATGACAATTTTAATGACGTGGTAAAATTTTTGTAAATTTTTTTTTTATATCTTTTTAGCACCGATTGCTAAAAGTATAAGTTAAATTTTTTAATTTTTTTTTGTGTTTATCGTGGGTGCCGGGGACTTTTAGAAATGTAATTTTTCTTCTATGTAATTTTTATTTATTTTGGATTA
Source organism: Cephus runcator (assembly GCA_030142495.1). NCBI lineage: Eukaryota > Metazoa > Arthropoda > Insecta > Hymenoptera > Cephidae > Cephus > Cephus runcator. The sequence goes on along the minus strand of JARQTC010000387.1, from coordinate 3,098,103 downwards.
TGACGGAGACCCGTTTCTTTTTGCCTATTCGTGACATAATCTTGTACCAGTCCAAAGAGCTCGAAATCTACGACGGTCAGTAGTATACGTCCTACTGCCCATTATACTCCATTCGCGTTATACGGGGTTAGAGTTTACGAGGGACCGTGGAAACATTGTTAGATACAGAGAAATCGAGGCTCGTTAAACAAATAGGTTCTAAAGGTCCTGGAAATAACTTTGTTTCACGTGATTATTCGTATTACGTCAGGTCAATTCGCTTTTTCTTGGAATTTTTTGTTTGTTATCTTGACAAACGTATTATCGCGATACAACGGAAGCTAACGACGCAACATAATTTTTTTTACAAAAAAAAAAAAAGTCAAAAATTTTGAAAGATAAAAAAATTTTCAAAAATATACCGGAGCGCAAATCGAACGAAATAAAAATACGATACGTCTCAAAGAGACAAGGAATCAAGAAAACTTCGAATTCCGATTCCTCTTTCTCTCAACACCCCGTGTACAACACTGGTACAATTGTCCTTCCGTCGGAGCTTTCGCGCCGATAAAATATCCGGCGCTGTGTGCGAAAACGCTTAGCACTAGGGTAGTGATATTTTTCACGTTAAACGGCCCCGATTAATCACGGGATCAGATAACGGCGCGAGGCCACCATTTCATTCCGACCTCGCCAAATTAAATTAACACTTGCCACGGAATAAATCATCCGGCCGCAGCAACGCTTATACCTACGAGTTCATGGGGCTCGCGTCGCGAGATTTCGTGGCGCTGCGATCGCTAAGAATCGAAAAAAAAAAGATATCGGTAGCAAAAAAAAATTTTCAAAATTATTTCATTATTATCGTGGTCAGGTAGGTACATCCGTAACACGGTCAGCAACAAGGTCGGTATAGCCCACGCGATATAAATTCAAAATCAGGTGACTGTGTTAATCTTTGTCAAGTTGGTAATAGACAAATCAGGCGAAAGAGGGTTAGGACCGTGCGTATAATACATTTAGTATTGCGCTAATGGAATGATAGAGCCCGGACGATAAACAACCCCCATAGGCTGCGTGTTAGGAGTGACGACAACCGTAGTCACGCAAACCACCCTGTGAAGCTGGCATAATAATTTTTTTTAAATTTCTCATTGACTTCTTCCTTAAATTTCGTTTTCTTTACCTCTTATTCTTATTATTTTCACTCTTCCTTACTTTCTTTTTTTTTTCTCTCGCGTTGCTACCCTTGTAACGTAGCTCACCCTGCAAGGGTCTCCCATTTGAATTCGACCTCGCGTTCAAGTAGTGTAGGAAATGGCTTGGTCAGACCGGCCATTCTTAACACTCCGTTTCACAGGTTTCCAAGCTTCTCCACTAGGTTCCAATTACCTTTACGGTCTGGTCTGTCGCCTTGCTGGAACAATCTACTTGGTCTGATTTCATTCGTCAAGAGGAATGTGAACTAAGCGTTTGATCGTCGAACGGTAGTCGAAATTTCTTGGGCGTTGATCATCGTCGATACGTGTACTGAGAATTCAAATTGATTTCAGAGTTTCGTAAGGGGGGAATGTTCTTTTATTTTTTTATTTTTTATAATTTTTCAGATCCCGGAATTATCTTGATATCATGAACAGACTATAGCTTCAGGATGCTTAATGCTATAGTGTCATATCATACCATAGCATGCATATATAGCTATATAATGACCACTTTCAAATCCAAGATTTCTGGATGGATTTGGGGGATGGTTTCTAGTGGGTAGTTGAGCGCTATCTACGTGCGTGCGGTTCTGATAAGCTATCCTTACTTCAGCCTATTGTGGGTTTTCAACGAAACCACCCCTTGTCGACCGACCAGGGTGCACACATACACACCCCCTATTTCCACGTGGGGAAAGGGGGAGGGGGGGGGGTGGTCAAGTAATTACGGCCTTAATGGAAATATTGTTATCTTCCACGGGGGCATTCTCTTCGTCCAAGACTTTCATCCCCTCTACTTCTGCGGAATCATCCCTCTTGCCTCGTCGGCTTCGTGCTACCCCCCCCTCTCTGCCCCCCCAAAGCCGCACCTTAACGGGGTAGTTCACTGTCTATATATACCTGCTCGCTATATATAGCTCCTCAAAACAACCCTCTTATACATTGAAACTCTTCAGGTCCTTTTTAAACGTGCCCAAATTGCATCAAATAGCCGACACAGCTGAAATTTTTCTACCCTCCCTCCGATTTTTTAATTATTTTCAAAAATTCATTTAACTTCGACTATCCCTAATTAGACATCGTATCTCGCGATATTTTTTGCCGTCTGACTAAAAGCTGCCATTCGCGAGATTACCTCACTACCACTTTGATTGCGTTATTTTGATTATATTATTTTCGTTTCGATCCACGAGTGTTTTTGTGAAAAAAATTTTTTTTCTTTCTTTCCATTACCACTTTTCGTATTTTCGTATTTGTCTCGCGAAATTATTACCTGGGTCACTTGCAATTTTCTATACTCCTTGGCTGCTCTAGTTTCCTCTCATTCTCACTCTTTTTCCGAATTTTTCATTTTTTCCCCTTTTTTTCAAGATTTTTTCCCGGCTTCCTCATTTGTGGAAAATTGCTCACAAAGCCCTTAATAGGCATCGTAACTCAAGGTACCCTTTATCGGTTGCAACGTGAGCTATTGCGATAGTTTGAGAGACTCAACGACCGATTATAATTCATCGGGCGTGATATCGCGTGCACCGAATGTGGGGCTGAGATAGGTGATCGGCTTTGTGAAAAAAGCAACGAATTCATTATGCAATATGAACCTCTACGAGAGGGAAGGGTTTAATCGCGAGTGAGCTGCCACGAGACATCAAACGTATTTCGACTATAAATATTCTAATGGCAACAATGATAAGGGATCTTTATATAGCGTCTATTGGAAATAAATGAAAAAACTTCAATCGAAATTTACGATAAATAATAAATTTCGTAAATCGATATAAATTGAATTTTTATTTTGTTTATTTGGAAATATATATATATATTTTTTTCATTTATTCTGTCAGTATTATGGGTGGCATGTATTCTGGTGGTAGCTTACGATATGACGTTTCGATGGCGTCTCTTGTCACGAAAAAAGTGCTAAAGCTTTTATTACATAAATCTCAGGTCACGCGTTCCCTTGACGTTTACTGTTTGTAAACACACAATTACTTTTGGGCCCCCCTATAGTGTCGCTGATTGCATACGGTAAGGCTAGGTTTTGCATTCTTATCAATAATTGCACAATACTGTGTACGTTGCTGAATTTTATCTCGGAACGGGTTAATCGTGATTTTTTTTGTTCGTATCGAATGATTTTTTTTGAAATTGAATTTTATGGTAGGATTGTTCACGGTAAACGTGCTGCATGGAAAAAGATTAAGAAATATCTGTTTTCCAGTAATTTGGCGAACTTTACGAGTTTCTTGTGAAATAAACGACTTTGCTTATTTTCTTGTTGAACATGAAAAAAAAAAAAAGAGAAAAATAATATTTTAATCTTAAATCCCATCCGGCAACTTTCGTATATCGAGAGTAAAACATCGATTGCTAACGGAAGAAACTTTTAATAAAACTTCATCCCCGTCCTGACAGATTACTTTGTCAAAAAAAAAAAAAAAAAAATATAGTAAATTTTATCTGGGTTACGAGTCGAAGCTACGTGATAGTGGCTTTGATAAGTGGATCGAAGGGGAATGATAAAAATGTGTAAAATTTTATTTCATTTGTCAATTGTTTGTTTGCGTGAAGTTGTAGAATTTTTGTTGGGGGGGTCGTTTGAAATTTTTAACAAGAAAATGCTTTTCCATTTCAATCGCCGTTACGCGGGTAACAGATTTCGAACAAAGGGCTCAGAATGAGACACATCTCCGAAGGGGTGAGTGACTCGCGAATACACTCGCGAAATATTGTTTTGCTGTTTCCCATTTCTGGCACCTGTTGCCAGTTTCGTTTTATCGAGTTCGCCGCGATTGGGGAAACGAGCGAGATTTGATAATCTTCAGAATCCACTATCAATCGAATTCGCAGATGATCGGCGGATGGTTCGAGATAACTGATTTTTATTTACAGCCGTTTATGGACAAAACCTTCAACTATTGGATTTTTTTATTTTTCAAAATTTCAACGCTACTCCACATCCTTTTCAAAGATCTAACGTTGAAATTAGGGGTTGCTTCCTTCCGCTTGCCAACCTGTTGAAATTCAATGACGGTACGAATCAATCAGCAAATTTCTATTTGATTCATGTTAATCAAATGTCCTTTTCATTATGAAGGACCTACCTTACGTTTAGTTCAGCTACCTCAACTTAACCTCTCATTTGTCTACCGGACGGGACCACAAATTGAACCCTCGAAATGTGGAAATCGGAACAGAAAGCAAAATCAGGATGAGAAATTTTAACGCAATACAAACTCAATATCCAAGTACAACGCGTGTCGAAAATCGAACCCAAATGTGAATTAATCAAATATCCAATATATAATATAAAAAGAAAAAAAGTCAAATTTTAAAAGATATAAAAAATTTGTCACAGCACGAAAAAAAAGAAGTTGATAAAACCGAATTTTTAGCCAGAAGAAACAATAAGTAAAGGAGTCTTTTCGGCCGAGCCAATTCGTTCTGGTTACTTTTTACGCATGAGATGAGAGCGGCTCTTATCAGTGGACCTTTTCTATTTGTTCGCTTTAAGTCGCATGCCTTATCAAATTTTCTTTGAGCCCCCGACACGGCGTAGGCATCCAAGGGGAAGATACTTGGCTCTTTGAAAGAAATTAATAATTTTCCTCGTCCAAGGTTCTCATCCCTCTCGAGATAAAATGGGGCGGGAGGACTTGCAAACCCACCCCCCCCCGAAAACAATGGCGGCATTCACGTCGTCGTAAATAAATGACTTTAAATATTTTAAATAGTCACCCCATAAGCGTTTAACTGAGCGAAAATATTGATGCTCGACGCGAACGATAAGGAGGGGAAAATAAAAATAAAGAGTAAAGAAATCGCGCGTGCATCCCTCCCTTTCTCTTTTTTTACCCCATATCTCTCTAGGCACAGACTTCCTATCGATTTGCGAATGCGTAGACAATTAATTTGCTTACTGACAGAGATATCAAAGCACAACCGACAAAGGGAACGGATGGGGTGTTTTAACCCCCACACCGTCAACCCCTGTTTTTTCAAAGCGCCTACGGGTGCATCGACTCGGCGCCGTCGCGGATCGCAATTAAAATGCAAAATTTAACGATCTGTGCACGCGCGATGTGCTTCGCGATTTTACATGGACGGTTCCGCAGCCCGTTAATGTGAAAAAGGGGGACGCGTCTCGTCAAAAATCAAATTATTACATCCATTTTGCAGGGGGGTTGGGGTTCGTCCTATGTAATATGAAAAAAAAAAAAAAAATTTTTTTTTACCATTTTTCACTTTTTTCCCTCGCATATAGCGTAAATCCATGTGCCTCTTTTCTTTTTCCTAGAGAAGACCTTTCATATCAGCCCTACGTAAATCATCCAGGGGGTTGGATTATCGTTAGTTGGAAACTTTCGAAAGTTTTCGCTGCGACTGTCGCGGACTTTATCTTTCACTTTTGCCTTATTAAGTAAAAGTTCTTAGGGCTTGTTTGAAAGGGTGACAAGGGGACGGTAATGCAAAGAGACCAGTGCGAGAGAAATGGTAAATAATAAAAATATGAGGAAAATGGTGGGTTCAGGTTAAAAAATAAGAAAGAGGGATAATTTGAGGATGAGACAGGGTAGGTATCTACGTCAGGCAGTCGTTATACATTTACGCTTCGTGTCTTAATTTTCATTTGTACAAGGGGGACGAATGGGCGGTAGGGGCAGGTCGGGGAGGGCTGTTTTTTTAAGTTTACCATAATAATGATAATGGCCAATTGAAAATATAGTACTCTCGTTCGCGTCCTGCCACGAGGAGCTGCTTAAACGAGCGAGCGAGCAATTACAGAAGTGCAGGAAAGTTGGGTCACGGTTCAAAGTGAACGTGTTTCACGCTCGGATGGATCCCGAGGACTGCACGCTGCTCCGCCATGAAACTAAGGGTGAATATCATTAGTGGTTGTGAAAGCTACGAGAATACGGATGCGTCCCCACCCACGTGACCATTACGGTGACCTTTCGGGAGCCGTTAAACCCCAAAGAAAAGTAGAGAAAGAAATGAAGTCCAGTGCCATAAGAACGACTGAATTAGAGAGCCTTGAGAAAAATGTTGAATTAAAAGGAGCAAAAAAATATTTTTCAAAAAATTGGTAAAAATTGAAAAATTATTTTTCAACATTCGAACCCTCGAAATAATTAATCGGTACATGTTTTTTTTTTTTTTTTTTCAGATAATCCCTGGACCCCTTGGGATGCTGGGTCGATCCGATGACGCAACGAGAAGCCGAAGAGTCAGGCATTTCGAAAATGCAATTACAAACTCTCCCCCCCCCCCCCAACTGAGTAAAAAAATTAGTCGATTAGCTCCTCAATCACAATAGTCTATCGTGGGGAGTCTCTTTATTTTTATTTTCATTCTCTTTATTTTTTATTTATTCAGGCTCTACGCAATTCCGGTACTGATGCTCGCCCGTGTAAAGGGGGTGGCTCTGCTCAATGCTTTGGAGATGGAACGAACGGGACAGGGTAATCGCGAGCCTTTTAATTACATTAGCTGCTGCTGCTAGCAGGGCTGCCTACAGGCATCGCAGTTCTGCGCTCCTTTCATCTTGCCGACCAGGGACCCCTCGGCATAACAAGCCGGACTTCTATCCTTCCACATATGTACCCACGTAAGGCCTTTATGCGAATCCTGTCCACGACATCAGCCTCCACGGGCTATACGGTTCACCTGCGACGTCACTGCGAACTACTGTACAACTGCGATTCATATAGTATACGTATATATAATAGCAGGCCTTTGCCGCATTCCAAGCATTTCGCTATTACGCTAAATGCACCATAGACACACGTGTATTCGCTGTTGAAAATTGCTTTGGAGTCTGCGAGGAAATTTGATGCGGATTCAGCTGCTAATTAATTGAAGATTGCATCTGCTCTCTGTGACCATTGTGCCGTGTGTAACTAATTAGGATCAATGCACGATCTTCTTTTTTTTCTATTAGCTTCTGTTGTTAGTCAAAAATTTTTTTATATGCGAGATCCATTTTTTATTTTTTTTTTTAAATCACGTGGCGTTACCTCAAACGGTGGATGACCGTTACTAATTAGTTGGTACTGTAGTTTGATCTTCGTTGTTGCGCGTAATAGATAGTTACGTCATAGCTACTTTACATTTTTTTTTTAACGGTATACCTCGCCATTTTCGTATTATTTTTTGGGTAGAAATTTAATTTTCAAACTAGCCCATAAGTCATGGTAGCGGTGTAGCGCGCGTCCTGGCAATTTCGGTGAACGACATTTTTGGTGGTCGGACGAGCGCGCGATTTTTCGAAAACGGGAAAAGAAATTTGAGATCAGGAGGAAGGAAGAAAAAAGAGATAGGAGCAAATAGGTAGCGCGTAATAGATAATTACGTCATAGCTACTTTACATTTTTTTTTAACGGTATACCTCGCCATTTTCGTATTATTTTTTGGGTAGAAATTTAATTTTCAAATCAGCCCATAAGTCATGGTAGCGGTGTAGCGCGCGTCCTGGCAATTTCGGTGAACGACATTCTTGGTGGTCAGACGAGCGCGCGATTTTTCGAAAACGGGAAAAGAAATTTGAGATCAGGAGGAAGGAAGAAAAAAGGGATAGGAGCAAATAGGTAGCGCGTAATAGATAATTACGTCATAGCTACTTTACATTTTTTTTAACGGTATACCTTGCCATTTTCGTATTATTTTTTGGGTATAAATTTAATTTTCAAACTAGCCCATAAGTCATCGTAGCGGTGTAGCGCGCGTCCTGGCAATTTCGGTGAACGACGTTTTCGGTGGTCGGACGAGCGCGCGATTCTTCGAAAACGGGAAAAGAAATGTGAGAATAGGAGGAAGGAAGAAAAAAGAGATAGGGAGCAAATAGGTAGCGATTCTTTGTTTTTCCGATCGAGCGAAATTTTTCACAGGGATATTGATTTTTACGAGGGATCCTCAGACGCGAGAGATAGTCTGTGCTTCGCGGGAGATGTGAATGTACTTATGTGAAAAAGAAAATATTAGGGCGAAGTTACTCTCGGATAATTTCACAAATCGAATGGGATCTCGTGAGCAGAAGCATTTTCGAAATTGCCGCCACGCTGCTCCTTCTATCGCGAAATCCGTACGCCTCGTTAATTTCTAGGGTGAAACAGACCAATATGCGCGAGAAAGGATAACCTGTATTTCGGTGCTCCTTGTATAGATATAGCAACACGGTGGATTTTTAAAAATCGATCATATAATATAAAAATTAGATCCCCTGATGGGTTTAAATCCAAAAAATGGTACTCCTTGGAACAAATTTATTTCGCAATGTCTTGCTGCGACTGTGATTAAAAAATTTAATATTTCAATTTCAAAATTCACCCAGAGATAACAATCACGCGGTGGCGTTCCCATTGACAAAGCTGTACGATTTCCTTGACCGTATTTTTCTCGCGTCTGCATCGACAGGAGCATTAACGCTCGGTAACTTATGACAGTCGTTAAAGGTTAATAGATTGGAAAAGTTATTGATCGGTTTATCGGCCAGGACGTCACTTGCTCCGCGGTTGAAGGATGGTCCCGCAATTTCCGGTGGACCGATCCGCGCGTAAACTGAAGCCCGTCGGAGTTAAAAAAAGATTTTTTCCTCGTAATTCAGGTAATCCGCTAAAAATATCTTCAAGGGTTCTTACGCATTAGGTCACGGAAGAACGTGGTTACGCGAAGCGTCTGTATACAAGGGTATAATAAAATTTTGTAAACTCATGATTTTACCCGAATGAACATGGAGATTGAATATTAAGGGTGCATTGAAAAGCAATGCCCGGCGATAATATTCGGCTAAATCGAAGGGTTGGTGGTTCCTTTGACGAACGCTTATTTCGTAATTTCGGGTTAGGTTAGGTACGTCAGAGAGGGAAAGGCGATATCATCGATACGCAACTCGGCGATACCCGACCGCCGTACTATAGAGCCGAGCCCTTTAATCTCGATTTCGCCACCCTTTGGTCCACTTTGTTCTTCCCTGGGCTCGGTCATAGAGCAACCCTCTGGGCTCCCTATGGAGCCGACCACGAGCAACGAAGAAGCGTAGTGGACATCAATGCCAGGATGGGGTTGAGCAAATGGTCCAGGGGTAGGTCGATAAGAAATGGAATATGGCCGGACTTAATCGTCCCTTTAAAAAGGTACCAGAGGCCAAGCCAGAAGGGTCCTTCTCGACCCCAGATCACGCACTGAGAGAGAAGGAAGATCAAGAACGTGACCCCACCACCAAAACCCTCTTGATCCATCCAGTGAGAATGGGGTTAGGACTCCTTCGCTCTTTTGCTCTCTTGCTCGCCTGGAAGATTTACCGAAAAGGCAGCGAAAACTATCAGGTCTCCCTGCCGTAAAAAGATCTCGGGTTAGGCCATTACTTGGTTATGTGGTGATTCGAGACGGGCGGCTTCCCTTTATCTAATAAATAAATAAACTTTTCCTTACGGGCTACGTGGTCAGTATCGAATTTAGCTGTACCATAAGCACCCACACCGTACGTACAGTCGATACGACTGGTCGCAGGGCGCGACAGAAAATTACACGATTGCTGGATAATAATTCAAAGTAATAAAAAAAAAATTGTTTTCTCATATATCAAGGTAACACTCGTACGAGGTAAGTAGCGTGCCCATTTGTTTCATCGTTAACTATTGATAGAGGACAAAACTGTCCCATTCGTTATACGTAATGACGCTGGCAAATGAAAATGGGGATACATATATCATTTTTCAGAACGCTTCTCAGCCGGTCTCCAATGAGTTCAGTGTCAGATTTTTCCCTGTGTGGTTTTAGGGATGTAACGAGAGGTGGGCAGAGAGTGACAGTGGGACGTTCAGAGGGTGTAAGAGAGAGAGGGGTATGTAAACGGTCGTTGGACAAGGGTGGCAGGGGTAGATGAATGAAATGAGGGAAAGAAGGAAGTATGCGATTGGGGGTGCGTATGGGTATGCCAGTGTGTATTCACACGTCACTCAACCCCTTCCACCCTCTTTCGCTTCTCTGCCAGCAAACAATAACCATCCGGCACGCACTGCGCCTCGAGCTCCACCCTCCCCCTCCTTCCACCCCATTGCAAATGGACGTACCCCCCCCCCTCCCTCGGTCCGTCCAGCTAGTCAACCAGCCAGCCAGCAATACAGCAATCCAACCCCATTTTCCGCTACCATTATTCCGCTATTCCCTTTTTACGGAAGTGAAGCGCGTTCGACGATTTACAGGGATATATTTTTCTTTTTCTTTTTTCTTTTTTTTTTTAACATGCGCTAATACACGCGGGACACCGCTCTGTGGGGACGACCGGCTTCGTGACGTCGTTACGGAAATGCCAACTTATTGGATAGAGGCGACTTGGCAGGCTGACCGACGCTTTCGTACGGACGAGAGTGCTTGTTTTATTTATATCTTGTGGCTCTATAGGGTGGCGAAATGGTAACGGGAGAACTTTCAAATAGTCAAGAGTTCTTATGAACCATCTTCAAGATTTACGTGACGATCGCCCGATAAGACGAATCTACACTTTTTCTCTATTCGGTCGAAATTAACGACGGACATTTATTTTAATTTTACTCGCGACCCCTCGCGACTGAACGCATCGTCGACCAATTGTTATGGAAAATTGTTGGGTATGACGTTAAAAAGAAGTGACAAAAAAATACCAACGTGACACAAGTATCAAATATAAATTAGTACAGGTCACCGTCAGACTGTTTCATTATTTTTCGATTGGTAAGCCTGACCGTATATCCACCCTTAGCATGTACGGTACTGATAACGTATCTGGTGCGGAAGAGGGTTCGTTATACTGTAAAATTGGGACCAGTTTGCTGTAGCGTAGTTGGTACACAGATATAGGTATGCAGCAGATAGAGATATATCGGGGATTCCCCGAAATGGATCGAGGAAATAAAATTTTTCGTCTAGATTTAATTATTAAAAATTACTACTTTTCGGCGGTCACGTGACAGCGCATGAGATTTTGTACTATTTAATAAAATTATATAATTAAAAAATTCTTTGACTGTTGTTAAATTCGTGACCTAGTTAACACGACCGTTTTTTTATTATCACAAGGAAAAAAAAACACCGTGCGATTTCACTGACGAAAATTTCTCTTAAATACAGACACAGGCGATAGTATTGATTATCGTGGATTCATTAAACTGCGACTAACCAGCTGGCGTACGAAAATCAGTATGCCAATCGATACGTTATTCACAGATAAGGCAGCACAAAGCGAAATACGTCAGTCAGCCGTTTTTAGTGGAGATTTCGTAAAAAAAAATTTATCATAATTCGCCACGACGACCTGCTTTCCATCGATAGATCCATATGGCGTGGAATGATAAAGAATATAATAACAATAATATTAAGCGTTTCGCGATAGTACGACAATCAATTGTTCTTTTGTGAAATCAGCGCAGCCCGAAAGGGGAGAAAAACATTTGCCATTACGCTCCTGGCGAAAGGTTCGTTTCACGGGGATTCCCCGTATTTTTGTTATTCCGATGACAAATTCGAATAATAGTCAGAGACAACGTGAACGAATGACGGTCCACTCTCACGCAGACATCGAACACACGAGCAAGCAGGAAACCGAGGTAGCCGTTTTGCACCCCTCGTGGGCACCCTTTTCCTACCCCCACGTTTTCGCCAGTCTCATTCTCATTTCGTTTCCGCACACTTGCGATAGGTGGGACCGTGGCAGCACCGTCGTTCGCTTCTTTGCTTATACCCAACCCAGTGGCAGTGCCAAGCCCCGTCTCCATATACCCCGTGGAGAGTTCTCACAAAGGAAAGCGTACACACACTTATTCGTGAAAATGAAAGAAAAAAAGAAGAGGAAAAAAAATGCGGCAAATGTATTCCTGAGAGCGAGCCATATTTCACCCCTGGAGAAAAACGACGAGCCGGTCTTCTCGCTTGGCGGCAGATACGAAAGAGAAGACAAAAAAAAAATTGAATGGAATAAAATATATTTTCTTCTCTTACCGGGATGAAGGAATCTCCTTATTACTCCTACGGAGTCTGTATGTTCATTTTCTTTTTTTTTTTCTTACCAGACAGATATGCAATTTTGGTAATTAGCTTTGGCTAATTAGCGAATTAAAATCGTCCGTATGAAAAAAAAAGCAACGTTATATATTTGTATCACCAAACGTGGAGTGTCCGAGACTGTACGAAAAGTGGTTGTCATTGAAACGTAATTATTTATGCCAAAGATATTTTTTAATTCTGATAATATTCTAATTGATCATCGTTATCAGTAATTATTTTCGTCCATGTATCGCGTGATTTTTATATTCGATTATATACGTGCTTATGTCACAGTGGAAGGATCGCGACTGCACAAGGATACTTTCCAATATACTCTTAGGAGTTTCACGAAGGATAAATAATTTTGAGTTCCTTTCCCGAAGGCAGGTACGATTCAGCACTCTTTTTTTTTCGATATTATAATATTTTAATTGATCATCGTTATCAGTAATTATTTTCGTCCGTCTATGTATCGCGTGATTTTTATATTCGATTATATACGTGCTTATGTCACAGTGGAAGGATCGCGACTGCACACGGATACTTTCCAATATACTCTTAGGAGTTTCACGAAGGATAAATAATTTTGAGTTCCTTTCCCAAAGGCAGGAACGATTCAGCGCTCATTTTTTTTCAATACGTTATAGTTGGCACTTAAATCTTTTTCTTCTAGTTCATGACTACAGGTCCCCGTGACGTTTGCGAATCGTTGCGAGATCAGCAAACGACGTGACAACGACGTGTCGCTGTTGGCGAAGAAAAGAAAAAAAAAAAAAGAAAAACGAGAAAACGAGGCGGAGAATGAAAAAAGAAAAAGTTACAAGAGAATGGTAGAAAATCGTCGAGAAATCGTAAGAGAAAATTCTAAGAAAAAAAAAACAAAAAAGGGAATCCAAGCGAGGAAGCTAGGTAGCGGAAGCGTACTGGGTACTAGGGGAGTGTGAGACGAAGAGGGGTTGAAAAAAAAACCACCCCATATAAAAAGAGGGGTAGGAAAAATCGAAGATGTCCGACAAGTACCCAAGGCTGGCAAGAAGCAGACGACTGATGATTCCAGAAGATTCGGCGTCTGTCGACGCAGCGTTACAATCGACTGGCCCAATTTTTGGGCCCATCGATCGGTCCTGAATAATTGATGCCTTTTTTGTCCTCTTATCTCGATACTGCAAAAGTTTTGCATGAATAAGGCGCGATAAGGTGCCTATACAGGCATAGTCAGTGTGCCGGCGAAGGGAGGGGTGGATTGATACGTCAGCAATTTTCCTATTATTGTCGTGGATCATGGCTATGGTATACCCTCCTGCCTCCCCCCCCCCCCCCCGGTCCTAAATCGACCGGGAAGGGATTGTCGGGTAAGATAATTAATTCGGTTTTTTGGCTCGCTCCAGAAGACGTTGTAATTTACTTAATGGTTTTCTTATGATTTAAAATAGATTAGAGGCTTTCGCAAAAAAAAAAAAAAAAGGAGGAAAACGGCACGGCGCGCCTTTTGAAGATGGAATAACTTGATTGATTAGGGGAAAAAGTCACGAAAGCGTCGGGGCTCTTCTGGGGTCTGGTGTAAGTATACGGACTGCCGGGGCACCGTGAACGGGTAAGCCGGTCTCTGTAGTTACCTAACCCAACCTGCAAGCCCAGTGATGAGAGAACCCCCGCTTTAATGATGTCCAGGATTAACATGTCCGACTAACGACTTATTTCTCAGGATTTTATGGGGATAAAGCGCGCGAATTCGTTATCCATTTAAATTACGTGAATTACCACTCTCTACTTTTTTTTTTGTTTTTTTTTTTTCTTTATTTCCCCTTTCGCATTAACTCCTTAGTGCCTTTTGGGAAAGGCACTGCGTCTCTACTTACATGGTCTTCTGCAGACACCGTGCATGAGCAAACAATGCTAATCGAATTGTTGGATGAAAAAAAAAAAATATGCACCCTTGTTCGTACGCATGCGCGGTGGTTACGGAACCAGAGACTGGGATAGGGTCATTAATTAAATTGATTGATAATACGCCACTGGCAATCCTCATCGGCTTAGCTTCTAAGCACTGGTGCTTATTGGACTCTCAGAAATATCCCGTCGCCCCTCGCTAACGGGAATTCGTAATTTGGATAAGTCACGATGAAAATTTTTTTTTTTTTTCTCGAAAATCATCCTGGAATCATTTTATCAAATTTCGTAGTCCCTGCTGTCAAACGGCATATCGTGTTACGAAAAAAAGAATTTTCACAGTGAGTGTATCCGCAATGTCTTTTACACAGTACGTATCGATCACTGAGGCTACCGGAAATCTTTGGAGCTCGCGGTAAATTTCTACCGGCGACTTCCGGCCGATGGGCCAACCGGCGAGGAATCCGTTGAAAAATACGTATCGTCCGAGATAGTAATTTTTACTCAATGGATATTCTCGAGATTTTTACAGTCGGTGTGTGGGAGCCGAAGAAAATGGCAACGTTGTATCGACGTGAAATCACTAGGGGGTTCATTGTCACGGACGAAGGGAGGATTTTTCTAATGTTTCATTTTATAGTCCTTTTATCTGCTTCGAGCCCTCGTAAACGTGAGTCGCGAGGGCAATAATAAACCGCGTCGCGACGCCAGCCGTCGACGAAGAGGACTCTTGTAAGGGACGTCGATTCGGAATATATGCTGCTGTGACGATATATCTATATATAATTTCATATCTGTATCAACTATATATATATATATACCTATATACATACATGTGATTTTTATGATAATTTGTTTCCATAAGAAGATTTCTTCCGCTAACGACAAACTGGGTGATAGGTGGAACGAAGGGGGGGGGGAGAGTCGGAGGGTTGTAAAGAAATAAAGAAAGGAAGAAGAGGACCTATAAAATGAATTTATCGTCAGGCACGCGATCTGCCGCCAAGGGTGGAAAAAAAACTGGCTGAGTCTTTTCGGTGGTAGATTTCGCGGAAACAGTTTTTTTTTTTTTTTTTTTTTCTTTACTGGGAACAGTGGAAAAGGGACAGACGGACGAGGAACGAGAGTGGTATCGGAACCGATCGTCGTACTGCGGAGCGTTAAGGGTGAAAAATGTTTCAGCCCACCGGCCCTACCCTTGGCACAGTAAATTCTCGATCGGTTTAATTTTACATTTAGGACAGTAAAACCCAATAAATTTTCGAAACGCCCACGAGAGAGCGCTCGCTCGCCCCACCACCCTCCTCTTTACTCCCCCCTTGCCACCACCCCCTGTGAGACTTCGGTACACTTTTATTCCGATGTAAAGGGCCCGAAGGAGAGATTGTTTTCGCGGATGGCATGATAATTTATAACGCGTCGCTTTATGGCGTCGGTAGGAGGGGGTGGTAAAAGGGGAAGGGGGGACAGGGTGAGCTGAGGACAGGACGACGGTGGCGATGCCGATGATTAAGGGTATCTCGGATAGGCCAGAAACACACAAGACCTCAATTTTTTATACGCCCGTGATTAAACCACCGAGCCTACACGTATATGAAATATTGAGGAATTTCGAAGATTTCGTAAATTTTAAAATATCGAATTCGAATGATCCCCGTAAATCGTGGAAAATATTGCAGAACGGATTTTACGTAGTTACGCGTGTGTCGGTATGGGATTTTTCTGGTGAAATTTTTTGCGCGTGCAAATTTATAAGGATTATCGTATGGGGATGTATGAGGATTTTTGAAAAACATAATTTTTCTTTCTACCTGATAAAAATATTGATAATATTTTTATTTTCGTAAATAACAGCTCTGAGCTAGCTTCGTGGATTTTTCCACGTTTCCAAGTCGCACGTGCGTTTTTGTATATGTGACTAGAGTGTGACGTAACTGACATGGTCGTTCCTTTTTTTTTTTTCTTCCTTTCAAATCTTCAACGCGTTATACTCACGGGGAATAAGATTTCGGATAACGCTGACTGGACGTTCCACTTGGGACGGTCAGTTCGAATTATGAAAGGGTCTCGAGATGGGTTTCTATTCAGAATCCTTTTCTGAATGTCTTTCTCTCTTTTCTTTTTTTATTGGCTCTCCAGACCTTCGATCGCTATGACAAATCTGAGATCCCCAAGCACTTGGCTTCAGTACGACGATAAATTATGTAGTCCGGGGTATATTTCATTGTTAAATAATAAAGGTATCATTTTTGACTTTTTTTTTTTTTTTTTTTTTTTTTTATAGGTATTACCGATATCATCGAGGCATAATTTACGAAAAATATATTTTGTCGATGAAACTAGGACGTTTTTTTGTGTCTCACGAAAAGAGATCTTCATTTCTTGATAATCCTTATATCACGTGAAAGGAAAAACGTGTATAGGACTGGAGAGTTACGAATCCGTAACTTTGTACGGGCAAAGAAGTCTTCTTGGCGAAAGTGTCGCCGTGGTACGGAAAAGTAAGAAAGCGAATGGTGTCAGATACGGTCAGACTGATGCTCAGGGGACTACCTAACCTCTTTAGCCAGCGATCCACCTGTCCAGAAGTGGATCTTCGAGGACCTATTGAGCTCGACAGCTAAACGGAAGGAACTTACTGGAAGGATGCTTTTGCGTCTGCGCCCAGTGTCGAGGATGCTTCCAATTATGGCCACTTGATGATTCTATTGTTATCGTATCAGACGTTATTGTTCGAAGAAGTTTAAGATCGTGTACGATTCAATGCATATATATATATGTATATAATGTCTGTTACGAGAGTACCTATAACCATTTGCCGTATTCAGAATTTCATATGTAGAATCCTTGTGCCGAGAGAAGTGAATTTCCCTGCAGTGGATTTCTATGGGATTCAGGTGAAATTCGAAATTACAATGACGTATTCCGGTTTGGCGCGTCGATGTCGAATAACGCGAAATATCGAAATGGTGAGTAGAAGAAAAAAAAAAAATGTGAATTTGAGACTTTGACAATTTTATTTTCGACTAACTTTTTTTAAAACTGGCTTTCGTTAAGTATCAGATATAGGGGTTGCTTTTGATTTTTTTTTTTTTCTTAACGTATGAAAATAAAAGATTTTATTATTTACCCTTGGGATCGATCTCTGTAGAATTTTATGTCAGCCCATAAATCGTCGACATTTTTTGAAACGATAGCGTGCAACGGCTGCACTGCGTTTCAGCTGAAAACACTCGGTAACAATAGGTAAATAGTGATCGTTGCTCTCTGTATAAATTTCACGAGACCCAAGAGAAACGACACGAAACGGGACTTGACGTTCGATGGAGAAGAGTCACGGAAACGTACGTAGCGCCATCTCGACGACGCTTTTGAAAACTCTCAACAGTTCGTCTCCTTCTCCGTCAGATGGCAGGATAAGTGACACTTACGATTTTGTGCGAAGAAAAAAAAAAAATTCCCATCCTTACGTACACTTAAAGTGTGATTAGGAAATAAAAAAAGAAATGGTATCGATAAAAAGAAATCTTGATAACATCCCCTTAAGGTATTGCAGCAAGGAACTCCGTTCAACCCATTCGTTTTCTTGTAGCCAGTTAAATACTTCCTGACCGGAAATAACGTTTCATCCCCCACCCTTGTTGAGTGCGTTAGTTATTACCAAATAATTGAATCCGTGAAAGGATCTACGCGGTCACGTGCACGATTTACAATTTTCGATCACGCGACCGAGAGAGTCCAGTAGCGTCGAAGGTGGGTCGAAAACCGTAGGGCGTGGGTTGCAAATCGAAAAATGCATTTGAAAAACCGCGCCGGTCGCCGCTAGCGGCGGGCAAAAGTGCAATTAACGGGTCGTCGCCTCGTAGCATTAACGTTTATTGCATTTCGTTGTAGGCAAATAGGTTTACACGGTATGAATTCGCGAATTCGTTCCGTACGTTTTTCGTACTTCGATGATGAACCGCGCGGCGCCACCGTCGACTACTCTATCGACAGGGGGGAGGGCCTCGCGTTAAAACAAAAAACAAAGACAATAATCGAAAAAAAAAAAAGGTAAAAGAGACTACGAACGAATAAAATATATAGCATGACAATACGAACGAAACGACGCGCTGCAATTGGTGCGGTTGTAAATGCAGACTCGGTGCACGCTTCTATGCACCGACTGTTTGACGCATCGCGGCTACTAACAGATCAATAGTACCATTTTCTAGTATCGTTGGACACGACTGACGTTCG
Source organism: Cephus runcator (assembly GCA_030142495.1). Taxonomy (NCBI): domain Eukaryota; kingdom Metazoa; phylum Arthropoda; class Insecta; order Hymenoptera; family Cephidae; genus Cephus; species Cephus runcator. Next base: position 3,079,777 of record JARQTC010000387.1, on the reverse strand, counting down.
ATTCGCGGGACCGTTTTTTCTTAATGAAAATTAAATATACCTTGCTCGAACGGTGATTTCGAGAACGCGTAGCGTACTGCAGAAGTATTTATGGAATTTAAAAACACCCGAAAAAAAAAAAATGTAACAATTTTCAATTTTACGTTTATAATGATTTTTTTCTAATTTATGTATTTTTTTTCAAAAAAATTCTCAAACCCGAATTACTTCATCACGAAGTTCCATCGGTACGGGACCGTAAGAATCGACTTGGTCGATAAGAATAGCCGTTACTCCAGAAGCTTTCGACGTCACCAATTAAGGCCGATTTACAATTCGTTCAGTAAATACGTAGACCAGGCTCGTTATATAGAACGGATGTTGAATAGAGTATGTACGTGTGTTCTCATCGATCGAAGCTCCCGGGGACCTCATTAATTAGAGAGCGAAGGACTGCCAGTTAGCGTGGGGTTAGTCTGCGTCCACATTGAAGCGACAAAGGACATCCATACTTGGACGAAATGACGTAATGGTAATAAGCAAATAATTAATATTGAATAAATTCGGTAAAATAAATCATCCGAAAAATCGTCAGATAAGGAAGCAATGAAAAATAACAAAAATATTTTTACCCTCTATTATCGAAGAGTCTATTGTTACCTTGGACATGCAAACAGTCCGTAACATTAAATTGCCTGATCATTTGGAGCTTTGGGGGACACAGTACATGTATGTACGCACGTACCGGCCTTTATTCGAAATTGCATGTGAGCAGAATTTATTGTAGGGTAAATAAAAAGCCAATACAAAAAGGGGATCCATAATAATAACCAAAAGGGTTTTCAAAGGTCGTAGTTCATTTAGGGTTTCATTTGAATTCTCTCTTATGTGCTTTTACTAGTAATCACAGCACCGGAACCAATGGAACTTCTGTTTGGCTCGTTGCTGAATTGCTGATAATTAGAAGTGCCGTAAGTGAGCAGCAGCCGTGCGAGGAATTGAAAGAAATCGGGGGGGTCGCTGGGCGGGGGCCCTGTGCTACTGTGATCAAAGAGAATACTAAATGGAAGAAGTGAATGCAGAACTGCCGGAGTCAAGTTTGCGTTTTCTCTAAATTCATCAGGGAATCGAGGAAAACTTACGGCGACTCGATTCGTCCCGTCATCTAGTAATATTGAGTGCTTTCAGTTTTGCGATGGATGGCGCGAGAGAGAGAGAGAGAGAGAGAGAGAGGAGAAGAGGGCAAGAGAGGAAGTGGAGTAACGGAGTAAAGAAGTAAAAGAAGAGTAAAGTAAAACTCATCCCTGGTTTTCGGAACGATCGACGTAAGGGACCAAAACTTTCGGAACTGAATTCAGCCTCTTCCAAGATGGCGATTCCTTATCGTTTATTCGCACAGGATTGACTCCTTTAGCTTTACCTTTCTTTATAGTAGACGATATATGCTATTCAAAAAATTTTTTTATCCCTTGGGAATAATACGTCGTCTGTATTTCTTCTTGGCCCCGGAGGAAAGCTGGATATGAAATTGTAGATCGATCGTACATTTTTTTGGGAATTTAATTAATAGTCAATATAGGGTTATTAGGTTTTTGACTTGTATCGGGAATTTTTGACGTAATTCAAGTGCAAATATATATATATATATATATATATATATACGGTCAGAAAACAGTAATTCGAAAAAGAGGGTCGCGGTGTAATAATTTCATTTTGAATTTTCAATTCCCACAGTCTCTAGCCATAGCAGGACATGTGTCTTTCATAGTTTCCAAGGGATAGTGAAACGACTGGATGACGGTGCTGACCCCAATTACTGGATTTGGCATTTGGAGTCAACAGCCCGTGATATCTCCGCACGTACAGCCGTCGCCGCAACCGCAACGTTGGAAACCCGAATCCGCCATAAGCCGGACGAAATCGTCCGCGAATCATGCCAATTACTTGAACGGAGTAAAGGCGAACGAACTGTTGAATCGGTTGTACATTAATAACACCAAGCAGAAGGATGACGATATGGGGTATATATATATATTTTCTTGTTGAAAATTCACTTCGTGTGTTGAAACGTGGAAAATGACGGTTGGGACCTAACCTATAAAAATAGCGTAAATTCTGGTCGCCAAATGTTTCCCCAAGTCCTTTTATGTAAATGGCACGGCCAGTGCTTGATGTTATTCGCAGGAGTCTAATCTCGGATTATTCTTTGGGGATCCTGATAAGATATTCTCACCGTCGCTTTATGAGAGGATCGAGAGTTAAGGGTGTCTGTTTTGGATTCTTGTCGACTCGACGAATATGATCGGCGATGAGAAAAAAAAGGGGAGAAAAAATTTTTTTTTCATCCTGTAAACTTCAATATCGTTTTTTTATCAAAATTTTTCGTTCGCTCTTCTGTCATATGAAATTGATCTTTCGTAGACTTTTTGGTAAATAAAAAGATTTTTTAGGTAAAAACAAAAATACTCGGTATGCTTTAGTATATAGTTTACTGTATGCATGTATATATACTATATGTATACCGTTTCGTAATCGATCCACTCTAAGGTAATGAATATCCTATATACGTTCACTCAGGCTGATAAGCATGTAAAAGGTAGAGCGAAGGTAAATTTGTATTTTAAGGGTCTGAACGTCAATCGAAAAGTACTTAGACATTATTTAGAAGGGAAATCTAATGGGCGTACGCCGGATATGAAGTGTTTTCATATATTTTTTATTTCAAACTCCGAAACGAGCCACCAGCCCCGTAAAAAGGACGTTGCCAACGACGGCGTCTACGCCGGAGTCAGTTTCGATAAAATACAAGAGTAACGTTACCGGCAACGTTCAAGGCATAACCCATCAAGAGCATTATATCTAAAAGAGTATATAGTATATCACAAGTCCATAGTACGTAACAGGGTTGGCCAGCCTGTTCCAGCTTCACCTTCTATTAATTAAAATAACCGCAGCGTCACTAGCGCCGCCAATTCCGAACTACGTAGTTTTGGTTTATTACCGCTTTTAAGTTTTCCCAGCCGGTGATAATTTATGTTACACTCAGGCGGCACGGGGATTCCCCGCGTCCTCCCTGTCAAATCTTAACTCACCCAGTTCACCGTTTTCCCGTTCGCACGTGAAACGGCGCTCTCGGGTCTCTGAATATAATTTTTTTTTCGAACACGGAAAAATTCTCCCAACCCTTCGCGAAGTCCCTTCGTCACGGGATTGCTTCGTTTTATCGTGAACGGTACGAGGTGACTTTTTTTTTTGGGGGGCTTCTCAATCTTTTTTCCCTTTTCTTTTTTTTTTTTTTTTTACTAGTCCTCGCGAGGACGAAACTTTTCAGGACGGCGCGACCGTCATAAATTGCAGTATTGAGGCGGAAGAAGCGCCAACTACTGGGGAAAAGATTAAATGATTAGCGGGGCCATTTGGCGAGGTCCTAAATCAAAAAGTTAGGTAGAACCGAAAGAGTGAAGAGGGGGGGAGAGGGGGAGGGGAGGGGAGGAGGGGGGGGGGGGAAATTGAGAGAGTTGGAAACCAAGCAACCGACTCTGTCGGATTCCCTATTTCTGCCTTTTTGGTTGTCTGCCTGCTTGTCTACCCCTACACCCCCTCCCTTTGACTTCCTCTTTCACTTCTTACAACCTCCTCCCCCCCCCCCCATTCTTCCTTCCACTTTCTTGCGAGTTATTCGACTCGAACTACCGCGCACAATTTCTTGTCTTGTCTTTCCACCCCATCCGACCTTCTGCACAGCATCCGGCGTCAACAGATGATTCCACCCGGATTATGAGATCGGTGATTTATTACCCCTCACGCCCAAGGATTAATTCCCTTGGGGCTGATTGTGAAGTATGATGATTGCTCGTGCGATTCTTGATTGCTGCTGACTACGTGTTTATTAATGGCGGAGCCATCGAGGAGAGCGGCAAATTTGAACGGGGTATATTGTTATTCGATAAAATAATTATTTATGATAATTAATATTTTTTTTTATTGTTTATAATAAAGTTGCGTCACTCGATAATCGGGAAGACTATATTTTTGTAGAATTTGTTGAAATGCTATACGTCTTTCTTTTTTTACAGTAATTATATTTCACTTGAGTATGCGACAATTGTATGGAGATTTTGTTTTTTATCAAGTCACGCATTGCCTGTAGCTAATGACGTCAGCCTGAAAACACGTAATTAGTAGCACTGCACGGTAAATACGTAAAGCTTCATTAATCAGCCGGTAGCCTTTCGATAAATTGTCTTGGCGTCGGGACGACGTCTTTATTAAAGCTAAGCGCAAACTCGACTGCTAGACGTCGTATAATAAACGCTTCAGGCGATCCCTTATCAAAGTGGCTTATTCCCTCTCTAATCTCCTTATGCAGCGAGTTAAGCGGGCGCAAGCGGTGCACTTGCAAATCCTGCGCCAGCAAAAAAAAAACAAACAGAAATAACGCGTTTCGCCGAATGAAATTCACCGTTAACTTTCGTACTTTTCGTAAAGGCGACGCGCGAAGCCAGTGTGAAAGTTTGAATATTCCAGCAAGCAGTTTATCTCATAATTCGTAAAGAGCAACTATGGCACGGGATGAAAGAAATATCAAGAACAATACGAAATAAAGAGAGAATCGTACACGACAAAGTAATTTGAAAAAATCAGAAGCTGACAATAAAATCGAAAAAAAAACAAATATTAAATACGTATTTAAGATGACGTCACGAATCTGTCAATTCCGATGATTTTTCACGCTCGGCTGAACTTCCCAAAGTTTCACCACGCGACCAAGTGCTCGAACCAGTCTTGCCGAGAGAGGGAAGTACGAGAAGCAAGTAAAAGTTTTCCAAGATTTTCTTCAATCTCGTTACCAGTGCCGTAGCAAACGGGGTGCAATGAACGCGACATTAGCGAAGGGTTCCCCTACGACCCACGTGTACCTTATTTACCGTTCGACGGTTCTCCCCGCGTCCAATAAAACAAATTGCAATGGGTCCACGAGCTCCAGTCGTACGCGGTAGCTTAATCAAACGGTATACGTCATAATGGAGTCCGACAGAGGGAGAAAATCTACTCGTATCGGTACCCATAGGCGTGGACAAATATGCCTGAGAATTTTTTCGAATAAAAATTTTGTTACCAAAATTCCAAATTATCGCTACAAGTTTGCTTATTCAATAAAATATTTGCAAATTATCCCAGCCCGCAATTATATACCGGAGGCCACGTTTCAGCCCTCACACGTGATTACGTTGGCCGACGTATAACTTAGAATCTAATAAGATCCTAACGGGGGGGCCCTGTAACTTAGCCCAGCCGAGTAGCTGGATGCCTTTGCTCAGGGGCCCGTACCAATAATTCGCCGTCCCGTGACGCCAGCAATAACTTTACCCGGGTTGCCTTCCCGGCTATGCTCGCATTCACGGAGAATCCACTGGCTGGTCCATGGTATTATATATCAGCCGTGTAATTTACCAGTTCACGTGTATACGCGAGATCCCGATAGTAGATATAACACGGAGCTACCCATATACAGATATAACCTTGCTACGCCAATGGGAATAATTTTCCTACTTGCACGTAAACCGGAAGCCACCGGATATATCTTTGGTGAAATTTTTCATCGCCTGTCCCACGCCAATGCTATCGATTCTCGCACAGTGAAAATGGCTAACGGATCCAATGGCGCGGACAATTGGTAGCTATGACTCATATGGCCAATCACTTTATATCCATCTTGCTGAAATCTTCTGGTTGCTTAAGTATCTGTCGTGTGTGTTTACGGGTACGGTATGGGGGACGAAAGTGTCCCTGTGAAAATCTCACCCTTCCTTCTTCGATACTCCTAGACCAGACTAGACGAGGAAATTGGGGCTGGGACACGGAGAGGTGATATATGGGGGTAGACAATGCCGAACTCGAGGATCCTTCGCGGGCAGGGAAATCATGGCGAGGAGTTTATGACGCGAGAGATGGAAAAGGGGATGAAATCGTCTGCTACAATAAACACGATTGATCGAAAGCAAATGGCCCGTATAAACGGACGGATATGAAATTTTACAACGCGGACGTCTTATTTCGTTTGGATCTATCATTAGGATGATAATGTTATACGATCGTTGGTACTTGTTTTAATTAACTTCTTAATGAGATTCGTATCTTTTGTTATACGTGTGGGGGGCTGTTTTTGTTACTTTTTTTTTGATGCGCGTAAATGCTGGGTATATCGTGTGCTGATTAGGCTAGGACTTCGGGCTTTTGCATTATGGGACTCGGGGGTGAAATTTTTATCTGGGAAAAAAAGGGGGTTGATTTGCGCCTGCTTTTATAGGAATCTCATTTACATTGTGGCAACGGGGAACGGTATTGTTATTTGTTGTGAGAAAATTAAAAAAAATTTTTTTCACTGCAATTTTTGGATTATACAATTTTTGAAAAAATATTACTACTCTGCTTGGTAATGCCATCTCGGAATACTTCAGCGAGTAATTCGGTCATCGATTTTTCGCGCAACGAAAAAGTTCGCTTTGTAAAGGACGATACACTGTGAAAGCTCTTTTAAAAGAGATAAGAAGATAAGAGATAAAAGAACGTTTTATTATTCCACTTGAGTACGCAGCTGTTGGATTGGCGACTTTGAGGGGAAAAGAAAAAGTTTAAAAGTTTTAATCTTAAAGAATTTGCGAAAAAAATAAATATAAAATAAGTTAATCTACCGTAAAGAAAAATATATATAATAATCATTAAAGTCAAATTCGCATCGATTGTCCTATTGAAATAAAAATTTATAGCGTCCAACCAAAAGTTTATTGAATTTCAAAACGGTATTAGTTGATCCTAAAGATATAAAAAAAAAAGTTCAAAATAATTTTCTCTATGCGCAAGTACATGCTTTAATTTTGAAGACGGACTGAAATACTGTTGTGCGTTGAATTAATAATTCCGGAATATTTGAGATTTATAGAGCCGGTTGATAAGAGGTTTAAGAGGTTATCGGGTTCGATCGAGGGGTATAAGGGTTGTTGGAGAACGTAACCCGTTCCGAAAGCCAGGACGATGATCGAGCCCTTCTCTTCCGCATCAATAATTATATTTAGAGAAATATGCGAGTGAACGAGCAGGCACGCCATTCGTGCCAACTCATCCGACTCGGCGGGACCGCTGAACCATCCAATTTTCATAATAGCTGAAATATGTGGAATTTTCGGGTATCCTCGTATTCACTCCGCACACGCTACTTTAATATTGGGAAATCCAAAAGTACTTTGTGCGTTATAACCGTATGATTACTTGCTGTCTGATTTAATTCTGAATTGTTCGACTTGGTTACAGTATTTAAAAGAAAAGATTCACATAAGGCCATTAAAAATGCACTCTAAATAAATATGAGTCTCAAAATAATCATCAGCTGGTAGTCAATATGACCGATACATACTGAGACGGTAAAAGAAATTTAAAAAAGACAATTGAATACCATATAATTATTATAAATTCATCAGCTTTTAATTTTCACGATAAAAATTCAATATCTGCCTTTACGTGAAATTTTGTATATTTTGTAATTTTTTACTCGATACCGATAACGAAGAATCCAAGAACTAACCTACGTTCGGCCGTCCACCCTTCGCTCAGGCATCCGCAAGCCAGGCGGGCGCCAGCCAATTCTTTTTTTTTTACCGGCAACTGAAGAGTCGGTATGAACTGGGAGTTGGGGTGAAACAGGCCCAACTCCGGTAAAACGAGAGCTCTGACGGAACCTATCGGATAATGCGAGACCTTAACGGATCCTGTAGATTTTTGGGGACGCGTACAATCAGCAAACGCAACTGGATGCACGAACGGGAGCGGACGGTTACGGAAATGCGCGGCCGTTCAGACTGTAAACGTCAGGCAAATAGTGCGAGAAACAGAGAGCGACGGATCGAGAACGTAATAGACGGAATCGGACGTATCAAATCGAAATTCCTTCACTAGTAAATTGGGAGAACTCACCGGAGCTGGTGCAGCTGCTCCGTGAAGGCCGAGAACTGCATCCAGGAGACACTCGGGTGGGCACTGCACTAGGGCACAACACTGCACTTCCGGAACACTCACTGAAAATCCATAGAATTTCCTGAATATCGCGAGAGCAACGCGAGAACTACACGAGCGAGAACTGTCTATCCCGTATCGAAACACGGCTAGAAAAACTATAAACAAATAGCACGGGAGCGCGAGGCAGTTCGTGACACCCCGGTCGGTGCCCCGAGACAGACTGACTTTGAAAATAGCCAAATTTGAGAACTAATCATTCTGATCATCCGATTGGTCGAGATCGTTACAGCCGACAACTCTTCCCTTTCCCTCGAGCCGTCCCTTTAAACCAAATCGAGAGCGTTCCTTAGCGAATCGGTATACGTAACTTTTGGAAATCCTACACGGAATCTGCCGGTATCTCACCCGGACTTCTGCCGGTCTGCGAAGACGTCTCCGTCGGGTACTCTCCTCTGCCGGGCAATTCGGTAAATTGAGACTATCTCCCCACGGCAGATTCGAGCACCTCGACTTTAACTAAACAATAACGAAATCTTACGAGAGCATTGGCATAACTATACGAATCAACCTAAGAGCGCAGCTTCTGAGCAGGATGGTGACCCGAAGGGAACCAAAAATCGAGAACGTCATCTGAATCGGTAGCCAGAGTCGCCTTGTGACCGTGAATCGAAAAATCAGTCACAATCTCCAATCTCAAATTTACCAAAAATTTACAAAATACATAAATATACGAAAACCCATTAAACCGGACATTCATGTAATTTTGCCTTATGTGCAAAAGGTTAATTCGTCGATTTCACTAGTCCCAGTGGTTCTTACTGCAAACTTAACCCACCATGAAAAATGTACGAGATCCACACATTCCGCGCACCCTCCTTGCGGACTGATGACGTAGATTATGATTCCATCTGGAAAATAGCGGTAAGAAATTTCCGGTTAACATAACAAATACGACGACCTCCTTCACGGGAAGTGCACCGCAATCCGTCAGAGTCTGACGTGACTCGCACTTACGTATACAGCCTCCATACGTCACAAGATGGACATAACCTCCCTTACGGTAATCTCCCATAGTATCTTTCAGAATTTCACACAGCCATTATTTACATAGATCAAATATAAAAAAAAAAGTCAAAATCACAATTTCGTTGCGTACAATTGATACCGAACAATGATTTACAACTGGCATCTTCTGGCACGTCAGATGAAATTCCAAGTAAGCAGATTCCACGATAACCCATAGTTATCCCCCCCGCAATCTAGACGGAATATATACACACAATAACGAGTCTGGGAAAGCGAGAGCGTCTGCACGATAAAATTCATTCTGTAATAAATATCAGACAGGAGCGAAACTTGAACGAGCCACAGATTTCTAAGCGATTCTCGAGCAGACGTCGCGTAACGCAATTCAGCCGTCCGTCTGGTGCAGCAAGAAGAAGAAGAAAAAAAACCTACAGCAGTTGGGTAAAACAATAGGAAAAAAAAAAAATAGAATAACTTATTATTATATAACACTTATTACTAATAAGTATCTATCAAACGGAGCGCCCGTAGATGTTTACGTAAAATGACGACTAACGTATTACTTCTGATTGAAATCGTTTGAATTTCATGAAAACAGGTTTAACGAAATTCCATACGAATGTCCCATTAAAGTCCGCTATGGGTCCTTCAATGAAAAGTCATCGCGACCCAATTCCATTGCTTCCACTCGTATAAGCACTGTATCAGGATATAACGGAAATTTCATGTCCACCGGCAGCAAGTAGACTGGAGTTACCGAAACGTGTCTGATGCGTCGGCGGGGGTGTTAGGCTGAAGTTGAAAGGGGTGGCTTCGTATACGTTCGACAATTCTGGGATTAATAATATAAATGTATTTCGGGAGTGGTAACACTGCTGGAGACACGACGTGTACGCTGTTAGGACTTTCGGAGACATTTGTAACCGACGTATGTAGATATAGTTGCACTGTTGTTAGGGGGTTGGTAGCCGACTGGATAGGTGGATAGGGGTAGGACGAGATGCCTGGAGATGATGTCCAGGCTGGTAGGAAAATCCACTCCAGGAATTCTATTTGAGTCGAGGAGGAGGGAGGGTGGGAGGCGTCTCTCGAAAATCCGTTTGTGTAATTCTATTCAAGTCGAGAGGACGCCGGGCGTCGCGACGTGCATTGCCGAGGCATTTCATCCGGGACGGTGGAAGTTAGGGGGTCGGGGGGGGGGGGGGGATTTCGGTATGGAACGACGGAAGTGGAAATGGGAGTAGTGGCTAGAGAATGAGATGGGGTTGGAGTCTTGCGAAAATAGTGGGCACCGGATGCTGTGGGTATGTAGCCAAGGGGTGGGTTTAAGGGTGGATTCGGCTAGATACCTGGGGATCTACCGCAAAGAGACCTTAGCGTCCAGTTTACACGCCTTTAAAATATCTCTAGGATTTACCCTTCTGCCGTTTTATCCCTTTGCCCCTGTTGCCAAATTTTCTAAGGGTGCCTCGAGCCTCCTTACTCTGGACCGCTTCGTTGTTTCGCGAGGGTGGATGAATTTATTTGTAAATAGCGAAGTAGGGTGGAGGGTCTAGGTATACCCTGAAGTGTGTAACCTCAAAAAACAGACCCCGGGGGAAAGATTTAGTGGGACGATTCCTAAGTACAGGGGTGGTTCGTGAAATTAGTTGGTGAATAGTCGATTTAACCCTTGACCTTTCGGGCTGAATTATTATCTTCGGTAACGTTGTTTTCTTTCTTTCTCGAACTTGTTAGCTTCGCATTGGATTTTTGGCAGGAATCTCTTAATGGATGTTACACGCGAGGGATTTATCGTGCATCTTGTCAATGTGAACTAGAGCTAATACGGTATTTGGATAATGCTGGGGCAAAGTCCAGGGGCGATCAATCCAAACGCGATTATCGTAATGTATTTAAATGTACAGCAATATGAGCCTGGAGTAAATCCTCCCTCTAGGGTGGAGGGATCAAGCTCGGGAGGTCATCAGGTCTCTCCCCTAACGCTCAGAGATCACTACCCCCTCCCCTCCCTCATTTTACATCCCTCACCCGTCTCATCTCACATGCTTCACGTCCTCTGTGGATCGTCGAAGAACCGAAGGTTGATCCAGGATAAGCCGAACCTTTGTATTGCCGTCAGACGTTAATCGATGGACCAAATCATGATCGATGATCCGGTAAATAGGGATTTCGAGTACGTGCAGTGTGACAAAAGGTAAAATAAATAAAAATAAAGTACAGACTTCTGTACGAATAAAATGACTTGTTCTTGGAAATGATAAATTGGCAGCCTTCATTTTTTTATGTAATATACAACATTTTATTCTCCTCAACCAATCGGGAAGTTTTGAAATTTTTCTTAAGCTTGCGTGGGTGCGGGAAGTTAGCTCCCAATAATTCGAAAATTCTAGTTCTATTTGTTGTTCTGGCTTGCTCCAAGTTCGTTATATAATGTTCCAGAAAAACAAGGTTCTCAATTGAACTTTGTAGCGGTAAAGCGAAAAAAAATACTTTTTTACTGAAACCCCCCACTTATGGAAAATTAAAATTTTTGTTGTTGTTCCAACTTGTTCTTGGTTTTCCTAGGTTTTCGTAGGTTTTCCTAGGTTTTCCTAGGTTGCTCCAGGTTGTTCCAGGTTGTTCAGGTAGTACAGACACGTAAAACCAGGGAAAAACTGAAAAATCTGAGGAGGATGAACGCTCTCAGAATAGCATGTGGATATAGCACCATTTTAAAGGATTTCCAGGTTATTCCAGGATGTTGCAGCTTGTTCTAGGTTTTCGTAGGTTTTCGTAGGTTTTCGTAGGTTTTCGTAGGTTTTTCAAGGTAGCTCCAGGTTGTTCCACGTTGTTCCAGGTTGTTCCAGATTTTTTTAGGTTTTTCAATTTTGTTCCAGGTTGTTCTCCGTCTATAGATGATTTTTCTAGATTTATATATCGATCGAGTATAGTCGCAAGTCGGATAAAAGTAGAAAGAAACGATTTTACATGCATAAAACGTTTTTTTGATCCCATTCGATTATTCTTTACTTAGCGGTATTAATATTCTGGAACAATATTTAGAACAACTAGAACAACCTTGAACAAAAAAAAAAGGTTTGATTGTCGATAAGTGGAGGATTCCGGTAAAAAAGTGTTTTTTTTTTCGCCTCACCACTACAAATTTCAATCGAGAAACTTGTTTTTCTGAAACATTGTAGAACAAACTTAGAACAACTCAGACCAAACAACGGAACCGGAATTTTCGAATTATGGGGAGCTAACTCCCCGGACCTAACTTGCGTGCTATTGACACCTTCCTTACGACGTACCACCTGAAATCTTACCTAATAATAAATATGTATTCGTCTCTGCTGCACGAAATTTTTTTAATTTATAAATTAGATCGTGAATACTTTCTAAATAACGAATATAATCCCTGAGATATTTTAGCTTGGTAATGAAAAAAAAAAAAAAAGAGAAAAAAGAGATGAGAGATACCAGTCACGGGCCTGGTGGTACCAACCTACAAGCGGAACGAATATTCTGGATTTTCTTTGATACGCCTTGGGGAATTCGCGACTAATTGGTCATATCCAGCGGACGAAGCCCTGGGATTCGGGCTTCCGGTTTGTCATGAGGAAGGCTCGTACGGCTGCGGTGACGTCATCCCGTGTCATCTCTGGATCGCCTGCCTTACGGGAAGCCAGACTAATTAGCGGCCGTCTCGCAGAGAGGCAAAGGGGAGAGGAAGAGAATTTCCCCCATGATTTTGGCTTCCCTGAATCCAAGAATTCTCTGGCCGATGGGATCCTTTCTTCTAAATTGAATTAATCATCCCGACAATGCTAACGAGAAAATATCTTTAATGACCTTACATCCAATAAATCCGTCCAGAATGAAACCCTGCAATTGTTAATAATACGAAAAAAAAAAAAAAATATATCACTCGGTATAACAATACGATAACTGCCATTCGATACAAAGAACGGAAAGTAGTAAGCATAAAGAGGGTATAGAGTCCCATGCAAAAATATCCAAGGATCCATACCTTATAAAATGCAAATGCATTATCGACAGTTCCTATAGCTACACAATGATACCCTTATGCATGATACACCCGGTAGCATTCGAAGTTCAATAGCATATTGCACAGTAATGTATATGTAACGCGGTCCATACAGCATCCCATGCGCAGTCCTATATACATATATACCCTATGCACCTATTGGAACTCAGGTACGCCTGATCGCACCTTTTCAGGTTCGCTTTCAAAGGGAATGTCCCAGCGACGAGATAACTATCCAAAGACCCGCGATCTTTCAAGGACCTTCTCGAGCATTATGGTTATCCCGATGGATTGTTATCCATCTTATCCATGGACTTTAAACTTTCGGTACTGGAACGAGAAATTTATACGGAGTCGTTTCCGAAAGCGATGTAGGTCAGACGCTATTATATTATAATGAAAATAAAAGTGACTGTAATAAAAAAAAAATGGTCCTATCAATCTAGTGCATTTTAAATTATCTGATATTGATTTTGCGAATTTCTCTTTTTTTTTTTTTTTTTTAATATCCCCCCTCATCTGCACTGGACCACTGACGTCACTACCGGGTGTCTGCGTTGCATCCCTATCCAGATATTGTCCAAGTCCTTTTCATTACCGAGTGGGGAAACAGTGTAAGGATACGGATAGGAGGAGAATCATGGAAATGGGATTATCCTGTTTTGAAGAAAACGTTATCTTTTTCACGTTTCCTGGATACTTAGGTTCGTACAGCGAGGATTTCTATTAGAACGTTGGCGACTGTGGTATATGTGAAGATTTTCTATATGCTGGAATCGTAATCGATTACGTGACAGCCCGATATGATTCGACGTGTCCCTTGCGATAGCCAGTACCCATTGAAATTCCTTTATTCGGATCGATGAGCTATTACCGTATGCTGAGTCACAGGAAAAATCAATGATTCGCGTGACTAAATATTGAGAATTATTCATAGATTACATTCGGACGGTGAGTAAGTATTGATACAATTGATCATGTAATTGGTATAGACAAACATTAATCATTGTTCGATCGATAGTCTTAATTTTAATAAATAAATATATTTTCTTATCAATTATATTGATTTGCGTATTGTCTTCGTTGATTTCGTGGACCAATGTGAAAAAAAAAAGATTGATAATTTGAAATTTTGAGAAATTTATAACTTGTATCGTTTTCGATAGTTTTAGTTCACTCGGTCGGTATAGTAGAAATTTTACTATATATCGATTACTATTGGTATTAGTCGTGGGTAAATTTATGACTAACTGGTAACAATCTATGATTCCTAACCTAGAAATATTCTCAATGTTAGTCATTCAGGAATCCCATGACAGATGACTGTATAGAAATCCAAATTGTTACTTACGATTCATACCTAAAATTCACGGATGCATGCATATAAGATATGAAACGGAGATGAAAATGAAAAAAAGAATTCAACGAATAAGTATACCCGGAGCAAGAATGGCAAAAGAAAATAATTCAACGAGAAAGTAAAACTGAGAAAAGAGAAACGCGAGGCAGTATCGGTTTAGCCAGCGGCAGCGTCCAGTTTCAATTCAACGAACTGGATATCGCTGGGAAGTTAACATTTTCCCAATTCCAGTTAGCTAGACAACCTATCGGCATTCTCCTTTGTTCGTCCTACCGTATCTTCCCGGGGGCCCCAATGTACATTTAGGTTAGGTTACTTCGAAATGGAAACCGCCCCCCCTGCTGCTGTCTACTACGAGTATCTAGTAGACCCTCTACTAATAGTTGAAGTTAGCCGGGAAGTAATCGGGGCATCTATTGGGGCGTCCAATCAGCGAGTATCGACTGTATCGACAGTGGTATCGAGTCCGATAATTTTTTTTGTATTTTCTACTTAAAATTTACTAGGAAATAAGAATTGGCGTATAAAATTTGTATATTTAATTAATAAATTTGGATTTCGCGATACTTGATTTTGCTAGAAAATATTTTTGATAAAAATTTGTAAATTTTTAAAAAAATATCCTAATTCATACGTCGTTCGATTAATTGACTTTTAGTCTTTATGCATACGGTACGTCATATGTGAAAATGAATCTGGGTCAGTTGACCTACTCCGATGGTATTAGTAGTCATATTGATAATCCGTCAAATTGCAAGTTCAATAGCGGCACTTGCCAAAGTGCAGCGCCTGGGCCTCTCGTAATTCGAGCCTGAAGAGAGACCGATCCTTTAAAACGGCGTCCACATTGGAATAGTTTGCGAAGTTATAATGTTTGCTGAAGTTTCCGAAGGCTGCCCTCGAGGCCTGGTAATATCGCTACGCCGGCTGCCAACTATAATGAAATTCATCGCAAATATTGTTTCAACGTACGGCCAGCCGATTCTTAGTTCGTACGAGCCCGCCGGGCACTTTCGAATTCGCCGTCCCTGGCTTTCAATTCCGTCAACTCCTACTTCCGCTTCCGCTTTTCACGTAAGTCCACATACTGGCTTCGTTAACTTGTATGACGCAAGTTTAATCTCCATGCGCGATTAATTGGACGACTTTGAAAATTTATATACGAAGAAAAATTTCGATAATTGACAGTTTTCAAAATTTTCAACTTTACTTTTCAAGTTTCCAAATTTTCAACTTTAATTTTGCAATTTTCATCTGTGACCTTGTTTTTCAAAATTTTATAAAAAATCTCACATTACGGATACTCCATATATCGTTTCGTACATTGTACACTCAGTATGTCATGTGCCTTGTTACGTATGCTACGTATGCCATGTATGCTATGTATACTGCACGGTACAGATTGGATGAATCAGGAAATTCTTGTTCCAACCCTAAAGCACACAATGTCCTCAAATCGCACAAGACACTCAGTGAGGACGTTTTATGGTCCCCATCAAATATTTACTGAAACGAACGTGGATAGTTTTCATAGTTAACCATAGGATATACTGATTGTAAGTGAACGAGTACGATATATTCAGTTGTCGATCAAATATAATATCGTGATACGATATATCGATAGTACGTTCGATTAAATTATTTATAACAGTTGTGCAAAATGTTCACAAGTAATGCGTATTTTTTTCCCCCCTTATTTCGCGGCTCTTTTTCAATATACTTTTATTTCCAGCTTTTATACCCTAGCTCTTACTCTTCGTACTACCTCGTTCTAAGGGTTTCTCAGTAAGTCCGCGAAAATTAAATTCGCATGTTTACATGCGGTTTTACGCGGCTCCGAATCACCGCCGAAAAGCACGTGAGAGCCGCGCTAAAATTCCTCACGATTTTTTGCACAGATACTCGTACGCTCTTGCAGCGAAAATTTAGCCAATTTTCATGAGCTCTCGCGCGAAATATTAATTTAGCGGGTCGAATAAACGTTTCTTCGCTGAAAATTTACATTGTTGCCAATAGTGTTAATTTAACTTTATCTATCTCGCCTGCGTAAACATTACCAACCGAGTGATTCGGAATTTGTAGAATTGAAAGTGGGTACACGAATAACGTAAATCTCGAGTACTGCTGAATTATTCATTCAAAGCGCTGTAAAAACCTAGCATGAAAGTACCCAACAGTTTCAGCCCAGTTCAGTACCAATAAACAGGTAAGATTAAATTTCCAAAAATAAATATTTTCATAACGAAGCTTTATCCGATCCAATACGCCGACGCTTATTGACCAAGATCGTTATGATTAAAGAAATTAAAATACCGTGAATATGAAACTGGAAAAAAAAAAAATTCCTAAAAAATTTTTCAAAAATTAATAAAATTTTTTTTTTCAATTTTTCAAGGCCGTTTCCCAACCAACCCATGTCTCGGCATCGGTCGAGCCATTGCGGCACAACCGCACGCGGTAATTTCACGCGAAAATGATATACGAGCGGTACTTTTACAAAGAGCCCCGTGCAGGTATACCGTTCCGAAAGAAATATTTTAGTGGCGCGAGAGAACATTAATAAAATCACGGAGCCGCCATAGCGCGTACGTAAAACAGACTGTTGTGTCGTGCGATCTTCTATCTCTTGTAGTCCCTTTGGTTCTGTCGTTTTTTTCGTTACCGCGAGACATATGTGTTACGGGGTTTCGCTAAAGCACGGGGCCAAGCGCTACGGGAAAAGCTCGTAGCGGTAAAGAGCTCGCCGGTGGAAAAGCGTATAGAATAGCGTATGGGATGACGAATGGCCCGTGGCGAAGAAGCGGACACGCGTCTCTCCCTCGCTGGCTGTCTCTGTCAGTCTCTCTCTGCCACGTATACATCTCGCTCCTTCCATCTCCCTTTAGCCGAGTCCTCCTGCGGTTTCACGTTTCACGATTCGAATTAATTTTACTTTCCTTTGCCACGTTGAAATGATGCGTCGCACGGGCTGCTTTTTTGCCCTTGCGATTCCGACAAATTGCGTGACTGATTCGCCGACCGACCGCGTTTAATTACTTTTCACCTATCCGCGTGTCTGCGTGAAATTATTTTAGTTAAGTATTTTCCTCTCCTCTCATCGCCGCAACGCTTTGGCAATATAAATAGTCTCACGTGAGTCCTAGGTGACATATATTTCTCCCTGGGCCCGTCCGTTCCATGTACAATTTTTAATTGGTACCATGTGCTATTTTTTTTCCATCTCTTATTAAATCATACCAGAACGTAGAATGTATTTGTGTATTTTTATTTTTTTTTTAAACTTTTTTTTTTTTTTATACAATTTCCTCGAAAATTCGCGTCAATTTCGTCAGCGTGCCATCCATTTGGCCGAGTTGACAATTTGGGATTTCAGAGTGTTTCGCAAGAGGCAATATCGTGCGTATACCCAACGCGCAGGAACAGTCCTGAAATATGACTGACACGTTCGTATAATATATTAAGGTACGTAAAGATTTTCCTCAGATTTATGTAAATCCGGGATAGCAGAGAGCGAGTCTTCTTTAGACATAGAATTTGTCCAATGCTTTATGAATGCACATACTTGAGGCGCCTCCCCGTGCGACATGCCCAGCGGCGTTAAGGGGAAACGCAATAATTCATGAAATAAGTGCGCCACGTGAGTTTCCGAGTGGCGGAAGAACACGGTGGGACAACAGTGTGCGAGAAGAGGGTGGCGGGCGGGGACGATGGAAAAAGGTGATGCAGGGAATAGAGGACGGTTGTGCTTGCCTTAAATTTATTTTTAAAGCATCCGACTGACTCGGAACTCGCCGGGATTCCAAGAATGGCCAAGATCTTCCGCACGCTCGATTTCACGTCGAGACGTCATCTTCACGGCTTCAGGCTGAGACGTACATTAAATATATTTTTTATAACTAAAATCCAGCCCATGAGAGTGCTTACCTCGAATTCCCCTAGCGGCATTTTTCAGAACTACCACAGGCGAATTAATGAATTAATTAAATTTTCATGAAATTTCATCGAGTCGAAGGGGGCGAAGTTGCGAAGGAAAAAGAAAAAACTGTATCGCATTACAAAGCCACAAGTAGTCGAGATAGACACGATTTTCACTGAATGCCCATTGTGTTCCGAACCTCCAGCGAAGGAAGTGCACGCAGAAGAAATTCTCTGCAGATGGCGGCACAGTAGCTTCTCCTTTTTTTAGCCCGTCAGGTTATTAATGCTCAGCAAAGCGAGGACAGAGTGACAGACAGTCTCGCTAGTGACTGAGCGAGAACTTCAAACGGGTCTCACGTCGTTGCATTTCATTCCTGACGTTCTTCTCGCCTTTGGCCTCTTTCATACCAGTGCTGCCAACATCACTGGAACCGACGCCGCAGCGAAAAGCGTCCTTACGGTCGTCGTAGTTCTCAAATCCGAAACTGTCGATTGAAACCGTACAAAAAGATAAAAAAAAAAAATTTTTGAAATTAATAAAGTTTGAAAAAAAAATTTTTTTTTTTTAAATAAAAAAAAAGTAATATCTTACACGTGTTGGTACAAAAGACCCGAAAGGTCCTGTATCTGCCGTTCCAAGAGGGTTGTTGACTTTAATCGTCTATGGGAGAATTGACAGGGGATGGAATGTTTTCGCGGTAAGGGTGCAAAATTTTGCATTCTCCGCAAGGCCTCGTATTTGCTAGGATCCATCCAATATGTCGCGCACGATCCGAGATTAATAACGTTATCGAGAACGGTAGCAACAAGGGGTGGAAGAGGGTCGGATGGCTGCGCTATTTTCTATTCGGCGATAGGAATCATCTGAGACGTGGGGTTGATAGATGCATCTTATCTACCCCAACGTGTAAGATTCGCGGGTGCGAAGATGTCGGGGGCCAGTTTCTGAGTGCATCCACTTTTCCTTTCCTCCCTCCGTACCAACCTCCCTCCGTACCAACGTAACAGCCATACCACTACCACCCTCCCCGTCCTACGTTCCATCACTTTCTTCGCTTCGGGCGAGACCTTCCACTTCCTCGTACCAACCTCCACGTCATCCACTTCCACCCTGGCGTCACTGCTACCAACCCCCCAGACTCCATCCACAGCCACTTCCTTCCAGGCTTCTTCTAACTCAGCCACCCTTTATAGCCAGGCGTTCACCATCCTCTTTGGCTTACTCGCCAGACAACGTAGTACCTATAGTGCACTACCAACCTAACCACCCTTAGCTGCGTTGCAACTTTGGGAGATATTAAAAAGTTCAAAATACTGCCGAACGCATGGGTATTGTTCTCTTATATTTTCACACCCCTTATATCCTGTCATACGACAAGTATATTCAAAGTATAGGATATAGTTGAAATAAGTTGAAACGCAAGTGACGTATAAAAAAAAATATACCATTTTTTAAAATAAATTTTGATCCCTTTTCCAGCATCCAGAAAGATACCCGCAGATCCTGAAACGTTCAACGTGATATGGACCAGCGGATATCAGCATCCTAAATGTATCCCGGCGCTTAGATGAATCTCGTGGAGCGCCAATCGCAAACCCCGAAGCCTGTCTGTCATTAAATTCTCAGCCAGCTGGAAACTGGACCAATTGCCATGGTCTGAGATAAAAGATCGAGGAAAAGATACCGTAGGGTGGATATCCTATCTGGGTGCCATTTTCTCCCCTAAACTCAGAAAATTTAATGGTCCCTCGTGTATGGAGATGTTGCCACGGGATACAGGCGGCTGACGTCAAGTGGGTATTAAATATTTTAGGTTTCGAATTGGACCAAGATCCTACGCTAAATGCACTTTCGTGTTCGTACTCACCCTTACCGCCTGGGCGCCACTTCCGACCACGTCGCACAGTTGGCTGTCTTCGCAATATTCTCCATGGCGACGAACTTCATCCCCGAAAGTAATTTTTACCCGGAAAACTTTTCCTCCCCACCAATCCCATCCGTTCGCGTCAGCAATCGATTTCCTACTCGTCGTCTGTACCTGAACGACTGTATCTACTGGCCTCGCATATACCTACTGGACCCAGTGTATCAATTTAGACGTGATGTGAAAAATAATAAAAAAAAATATACGGAAAATAGGAGATAAAAACTTTTTATTCCGCGTATTATTGAATGTGAGCACGTGCGTGTGGTTGGGTTTTTTTTTGTAAAATTTTTGAATAAAGGGCGATAGTGGATTGGCAATTAAAGTCATGCTTGTACGAGGCTCACGCGACTTTTTCGTCACGGGATCGACGGAGGGGACGATTTTATCAGGAATCACGTAAAATGCCATCACGTGAACGGAAGTTGAAATTACAGCTGCGCGTTACCACGTATAATTTTATTATGTCGATATTGAACTGTCTAGTTCGGTGACGTTAATAGTTTATGTCTTTAAAGCGTATTGAACTTTTTTCCCTCAAATTATTATTAGGACCTGGTGCAAATATCAGCTGGCTATTTTTCAATCTCATTTTTGCACTTTTCTTTACACTTTACATACTTTCACAATGTCAATCGTGCTCGCACGCGATTTCCAGGACTTTATCGTTATCGAAGTAACTCTGTAATCTATTCCTGGATTTAAATGTTTCGTCGACTCGATTACAATTTCGATGCAATTACCATTATACCTGACATACTCTATTTACGAAATTGCCATGTAAGATAAAATAAATTAATAAAAAATTTTTATCGGCAAATTTTTTTCGAGTGAAATTCCCAAAAATTTTTATATACTAAAACCGTACACAAATATATATATATATATATATATATATATATCCCAGCATCCAACGTTTCCTTATTTCCTAGAAACGTTCAGTTCAACCAATACACCAGTATACCTGTTCCCCTAAGGAGCGCGTGGAATTTCGTCGAGATGGTTTTGTACACGAACGGAAGTAACGAGTCAGCAGAATGAAAAGGATGACGCGTTCTGACAAACGAGCGTATTTGCGGTATCCGGTTTTACAGTTATTTCGAGGACCTAAAACCCCATTAGACATACAAAAGTATAGTAAACCTCACTAAACCCAACATTTAAGAAAATATTTCCACAACAGTCCCGATCAAAACCCATTCACGGTAATTACCGTGTTAAACAACCAGTACTTATTGTTCCCTTGGAATCTAAAGTAAAATTAATTTTTATTTATTATCCCCGAACACGAAACCAGCTCCATTCTTTATTTCTCCGTGATGAATAATAGCGAATTCGTGTCACTATACTTATACAGTGTGTACACAGGGCCGATGCGGTGAAAAGGTATCGTTACGTAACACGCTTGTTTCCGTCCAACGCAAGAGAAAATCTTTCAATCAGCATCGACATAAATACCACCCCCAGTCCCACTCGCCCCTATCACCATCCCTGTACGGTAATACTTGATGGATTTATGAACACGGTTAGCACGCGACCTATTCCTATGTTTACTAGGCAAGCGTGTATACCTCCATACGTGAATCCACATATGTTGAAATGCACATGGTATGACAGATTAATAGACACATTATTCCGCCATTCAAGTAATTTCGAGTTAATGAAGCAACGTTAAAAATTTTATTTTCAAAAAGTTCTGAAACTCTGAGTAGGTAACTCGGAATAATAAAACTCAAAAATAAATTTCACCCGTATTACTCGAGTGTTCGAAAACCTAATATCCATAAAATATTTGTCAAATAGCACCGAGTATAGGAGAGATTCGCCATAGGCTATTGTTTCCTATCTCCGCTATCAAATCTACCCCTATGGTGTGTCGGGGGTTGTGACGTAATCTTATCAAGATGCCCAGGAAAATTACATTTTCTTCAGTTTCCCTCCCTCCTTCTTCCTCTTCTTTCTTTTCCACCTCCTTGTCCTCCCCCCCCCCCTCCCCCCCCCCCCACTTTCAACCCCCTAGCTCGCCAATAGCACCCGCTCGTTATCGCCCTCGTCCCGGTGACGGATCGGTGACAAATGCGCTCGTGCCATCCCTCTTCGGTGCGTCTACGTGTAAGCGCACCCTTGGATACACGTGGACGCGCACGTCCCTGGACTGTCAAAAAAACAAGGCAGCTGGGACACGTGCGTTTTTGTTGCGAGTCCGCTGTCACTCTCGATCCATCTCAGTGATTGATATGGTTAAGTAAAGAGAGCGACAGAAACTGTTGGCTTTGGATGCCATGACTCTCGATCGGTTTACAACGGTTCGTTATTGCCTTGTTAAATTTCTTTTAATACCATTTCGATTCTCAGCCATTTTTTTCTTATTTTATAAACCGCACCGGCAGTTGACCATAGCTTTGAGAACGCTCCCGTAAGTTTACTTACGGTTGCTAGAGGCAGTCAATGTATTCCTACTTGACTTACAAACAGGGCAGATCAATGAGGCTTAACCGCGCACGTGGTACGGTAATGACGTAACGTCATGCAACGAATGCACTTGGCACAGCCCCTTTGTCGTTCGTAAACACTTTGTAATTCGTACAAGATCCAATATGCTGCCAAAGTGCGGTCCTTCGGAGACTCTTGTGACGACGTCAGAGACCAAATTTTCATCGTGAAAATATTTTCGAAAGTACCCTCAAGCAATTTCCGATTTTTTTTTTTTTATTATATAAACACCAAAGTGTATTCTCCATATTTTTTTACTGTTACCCATGTATCGTCCCTGTTTCGTGTAATATACACTTGCCAATCATGAGTTTACTACAGTCTGACCCCTAGACGGTACGTCTTCACTTGCAAGATGTCTACCGTTATTAGAAACTTCCGGTTAATATCCGAAATTACGTGACAACATTTCGGAAGTCTGGTAACATCTCGTAAATCCTTGGGAGACACAGTTAACCGGAAGTTGGTGACGGGCCCTAAGCAGCTCGTAATTCCCTGCGACAAACCTTAGGGTCAGTCGTTAGGTCAAAGGTCGTGGACCTAATTGACACGTCGTATCCTTTCAAGGTTGAATCTCCCATATACGAGAACACGTGTTCCTAATGGGAATTGACAAAATCATAGCTACCGTATCCAATGCTGATTCTCTTACACGTAAAAGAAAAAAAAAAAACAGATTTTAACCTTTGACCTTTCATCAGAGTACCGCCAAAGTATCCGTGTGATGAATATCATATGACGAGTGAAAAAAAATTAATTTCAGCCGTGTCTTCTGCTTCTTATCCAAAGGTAGCAATGCATCTATATATCTATATCTGTAGGTACGTACACGTAACCTCCGTAGCTCTCTGAACCTGCCGGTAGCTCCTGGTTCGTTTGATGTCGGTTCGATTCGTCGATGGCAAAGGGCCACAAGTCGAGAAGCCAACTGTGCGGAAATCCACAAAGCCCGGCTTTATTATCCATCATCCACTCGAATAAAACTCTGATAAATAAAGCCCAGAAGCTCGCGTGCAAGGGAGCAAGGAAGCTGCTGCTTTCTTTCCTCGGTCGGACGTATAAGGGGTCAGGCCACGAGTTTGGCCCCTTCGGACACATAACAAGTGTGTAAATTTGATCATTGGGTTTTTTAGGGCGCAACCTTTTTTTTTTCTAATTTTTTTTTCTCTGCATGGATATAACGGGGCATACCGTATTGGCGGAAGGGTAAAACGCGGGAGATGGGGAAATGTGTGTCACGGCAGGAGACAAGGTGGATATTTTGGTCTTCTCGTGTTGGTGGTCCTCTTGGATGTTGAACGGTGCGGAAGAATAATTCGTGCGCGAAATTTTGCTTATCGATTTTGACGTCTATTTCCAAACCGGTCTCAAAATTTGTGAGGTTAAAATTTATGGGAAAAAAAGTGGGGCGAAGGTCTCTTGTGTAAATTATGCCTTGGAGTGTAATTAACGTAGGGTATTGTTTTTAATGGAAATAATGAATCTTGAATTTATTATATTTTTGGGAAATTTAACAAGTCTGATATTGTATACTGGGTTGCATCGGGTGCTCGTGACGTTCAGATCTGATTTAGATCTGATGAAATGGACCGACTGTATATTGGGTCGATCGTTGCCTGGGGTGTTAGTGATACTAACGAATTAGGGGTTGTTTCAATTAATAACGTAAATGGATTTAATGCTTGGCATATGATATTTTCATACTTGATATTCTGTACGTAACAAGTTACGTTTTTGTGATTATATCGGATAACGAAGTGCGGCTAATTGCTTAATGCGCCGTTTCCATGAGTCGAATTACACGAAGCGTCATGGGAATGTGAATTTATCGACATTTACGTTCTGCTACTGCGCGTATATTTCGTAAATTATGTTTTTGGTGTTGGTATTTCAGTACGGCTATATCAGTGGACAAAGGACACTTTTTGTTGGTTAATTGAAATAAATTTTACGAATTGTTCAAGATTTTTTTTTTTTATTAAATAAGACCGATTATGATTTCTAATTTATGTAAAAAATAAATTGGACTTTCTCAGGTGGCGCCGACGGGAAGACGGTGTACTAGGTAGAATTTTAACTCCGTGAGCTTAGACTCTAGCAATATACGTAATACTTGACCGCCGTACAATTTACGCTTCGGAGGGTGGACGTGACTGCAGACTACCAGCATGGGGGCTTTTAACCGTCAGACGTCGTTCAAACGTCATGGCTGAAATCACGCTTTCGTAAAAATAACTGACGTACCGAGAGAAACGTACCTACACGCAACCTGTCTCCTTGCACGGAGTTTCGAGAAAGACTGTGGCTCTATATATTATGATTAGAATTGTGTAAAATTCGTTAGGGGATTTTTAAATTTCTGGAAAATTGAAAAACGTACATTTAAGCCTTGTTTCTTCTTGTCAGACGATATTTGACAGTTTTGTATAATTTTTCAAAATTCGTCAGACACAAAGCGTATGTTCTTAAAAGCTTCTAATGTCGACGTATGTGCCTACATAAAGTGTCAACACGTCCCTAGGGAGTCCGAAGGCGGGAGTACCGAAAATAGAGTGACTCTTTTGCCACCCAGTATATTTTTAGGACATTTCTCCATCTCCGGTTTCTCGGGACGACAGTCACTGGTGCACTTTAATTACCCATGAAATTTACGGCACGTTGACGCGAAAGTTCTTTCATTTTCGTTTTTAGTGTCCTTCGGTATAATTTTCGTTTCGGCGTATCCAACGCCTTAAAACTCCAAAAACAAAAATACGGTACAAATTTATACCGTACGAAATTTATCTCAGACCAAATTTTGTGATACGCCTGTAACGTCACTAGGCGACATTGAAAATACAAAATTTAATATACGAAGCGTTTTCATAAGCAAGATCATTTATGTAAAGTTATCGAAAATCGAAAAAACCTTTCGTATATATATACTTTCGATTTGATTAGAATTTCAGTAGTTTCCATTTTTCTATTTTTTTTTTTTTTTTCGCCAACTTTTGCAATATATTTATGCACGAGGGCTCCAGCCAGCTGCCAGATGCATTATGCGTGGCGTGCGTGTCGTAAAATCCATAAAGGTACCTATATACCTATATCCCGTACCTATATCCCCGTCCGGGACGTGCCTATATTTCATTCCTCAGTCTAATTCAGACAAAAGAAGGGCTAAACGTTCAGCGCTGCCAACTTTTCCACGTAGGCATTCGCATATCGATTTTCGATAAGAATATCGCGAGTATGAAAAGCTTTTTGAAAATTTTCTTCTACTGTTTGAATTTTCGAAAAAATAATTTCATGTCATTTCTTTTTTCACTTTTACCACTTGTGCAATTTTCATTATAAGTATTTCTGCCTAATTATATTTTTGTCGTATCCTGTCTTTTTGAACGCCCCTCCCGTATTTGAATTCACGTGCACCGTGCAACTATGTAAACTCTGTCGACGTGAAACCCCTTCCAATAAATTACGCATATTCCTTGAGATTTCACACTTGTTTATGTTCGGGAGTACCACTTTCCATAATCTAATGTAATGGATGATAAATATCCGCGGTGCTGTTCTGCAATTATAATCTAAAAGGAGCGGGGAGCGATGGAACTCTCGTATTTGAATAGTTAATGCCTCGCAAACACTCAACCCTTTATTTCAAGTGCTTTCGTCAAAGCACGAACTTTCAAGTGATATATATGTATATACATACACGAAAGAATTCAAAACGAGGATGCTGTAACACGACGACGGATCATTTAACGAAAATATCCAAATTTTCAAAAGAACAAATTATTTTACAAAATAAAAAAATAATCACAGTTCCAAAAATCCCTATTCCATCTTTACCATTACTCAAACCTACTCAACGAGGTATATCATCTCGATAATTAAATTTGGAAAAGATAAAAAAAAAATGGTTAGACCAGCTCGATGATAAGAATCAAAAAAATGTCCGGGAAAAAAAAATTTTCCCAAAATAATTCTCAAAAAAATCCAACACGAGACCATGACTCCGAGCTCGTACGAGAACCTTTTTCCGTAAAATCTCTTTTCTTCTCCTCTTATCACCCAGCATCCTTCTGGCTCCAGGAGGATGGTTTTTCGTCCGTAGCTTTGTCTGGCATTAATCTGAGTGGATGTCGAGCCGGGCCAAAGGAGGGCCAAGAGAGGGTGCCTGGAGTCTTTAGACGACGTCGAGAATGAGGAGGAGGGTCAGGAAGGGATTACCAGTGTCCTTTCCTGAGGGATAGTCTTTCTTTATTGTCGGACAACACGCGGCCAATAAGCGAGGTGGACGGTAGGAGAACACGCAGTCACCTTCAGTGCCGACATCTCACACTTGGCCAGTCGGACGTCTTGGTCCGCCTGAGCATAATGCTTCCCGACTGACTTCCGCCTTTCTTCCAACCCTGGATCTACTTTGGACGTGAACAACAAAAAAAATCGCGATTTTCTGTTGGTACCTTATTTTTTTATTTTGATTAAAAAAAGAAAAACCAAGACCACTCTGACGATCATTGATCATAAAGTCATATAGAGGGTGTGTAGTGACTTTTTGGTGGATTTACCGATTTATCAAATTTGTTAAGACCCTTTGTTACCCCCTGGCTGCTTTCTACCGTATACTGCGTAAGAAGAACAAGAAACCAACTGAATCATGTCTAGTGGGCCGGGCAATGTTTATTGGAGAGCGCATCGAATCTAACGAGACGGAATGATCTAGCGCGGTGAAATTTCATGAAATAAATTCGAGCAGTCGTGGGTGAACCGGGATGAACTACAACAAGGGTGACTCGTCCTGGGGTTGGAATCGGACGAAACCCTTGGGACGGCAGGGATGAGAAAAAGTTCGTGGAAGGGAACAAAGGAAGGGTAGCAGCTATCGATGCACAAAAGATTTAGAGAGCGGATGAACGAGTGACGAGTCGCGAAAACAAAGGGTAAGCGAATAAACAGCGCCGCGGAAAGCATCGGGACGCTCCTTGTGGGGCGTGTGGGGTGGAGAGGCGGCTGGAATTCCCTGATGGCATTGGGAGTGAGGGAAAAAGCTTGCTGGAGGACCGAGGACTGTGGTAAGAAAAGTAAGAGAAAGTAAGGGAGGAGGCGAAGGAGATATTCTGGGCGGATTCGAAATCGTCTCTGGAAATGGCTTGAGTGATTGTACTGTCTTGGGATACCAGTTTCGTGGCCACCCGCTATACACTTTTAAGGAACAATAGAGCCACTTTCCGGGGAATCCTCGTAACTTTTGGCTCCTTACGTTTCGAGATCAGAAAAATCGTGCTGGGTATCGATATCTCATTAATTTACGATTTTTTCTAAATGTGAATTTTATTTATTTTTATTATCGACGGAATTTGAAATTTTACGAAAAATTGTTTGTCCCAACTTCCCCATACGTAGTAAGGGTCACACAAGTAAAAATCTGAAGGATTAAATACAAAAATGAAAAAAAAAAAGTATAAAAAGTCCTTTCGGAAATAAGACACTTTTTCAAAAGCAATCATCAATTTCAGATCATCGACGTCCGATATGAGTTCACGAGCTCGAGTGAGGTATATCGTGGAAAGGTGACGAAAAAAAAAAAAAAAGAGATTTCCCCCTGACAACCACCTCAAGAAGAAACAGACATTCCCCAGGGCCAATAGCAAGGACTTCTTTCTCTTGGAATTGCAATTAAAACAGTAGAATGAACAATGGGACGAAGGGGGGAAATGGGCTGGATGCCCAGTGGACGCAGTAGTACCACTACCAGCGGCAAGACGGCGCTGGGATCTAAGGGGATGGAAAATCTGCCCGCCTAGAGGGTTGGCGTTGCGGACGCAGGCTGATCTATGGAGAACCGGCAGAGTCCACCCTCCGGAAACGACGAGATATATAACCAAGAAGTTCCGAGCTCATCCGGGCCATCTCGGTTGTCCGACTCGTACCGCCACCACCGCCACCTCCACCACCTCCACCACCACCACCACCACCGTATATCCTCAGACCAACCTCATACCATTTCGTACCTAGTCCGCCACTTGGTCCCTTCCTCAACCCAAAGACTCCCTATCTACCACGGTACCACTAGGTCTCAACTCTGACCTTTATAGGTATGTACCCTACCAGTACCCAGTACAGTGCTATACACATTATATCTACATAGAAAATATCGTCTCCCATGATCCTACAGGATTCCGTCTGGTCGATGCCTTCAGCCTTGTACCTCGTTTGTATACGGATTGCGCCCACTTCCGGCGGTGGTACCAGGAGGAAAGAGGGACAAGAAAGCACGCCCATGCTGGCACGGAGGAAGGAGGCAGGAAGCAAGCAACCCTTGAGCAGTTCCCATAGACATCGATAGGCAGCGTTGCATTTTAAGTAGCCTGGAAGAGAGAGAGAGAGAGAGCCTGCACCAGGAATCCTCGATGCCGCTTTAACCCCCTGGGCGCTGGTGCTGCTAGCGGCGGCACTGGTGTCAGCAGCAGAGGGTTCCGCTGAATTATATGTTCCGCTGTTTTCTCGAACCGCGAATATAAAGCAGCTCGTGACTGGGCCGAGGCTTTCGCCCGAGAAAGGACTTTTACGGTCTTTCCCGTATCTATATGTCTCCTTGCTCTCCTTCCATCTACAGTGGAAGGACCAACGTGCTGATCTTGCACGATCAGTGCCCAACCCTAACTTCGCTTGGACAACCATTATGGAATGAATAACAATAATAAAACGTATCATTAAATTATCATAATCTATATACTTATATATTTTATATTAATATTATTCTACCAAATATCTTTTCTATATTTTACGAAATTTCGATTTCTAACGTTACTCGACCGTATTTCCCCATTTATCCTTGTGTCGACGGGTAACTGACCGTGACGCCCTCGTATGGTCTTGAAATCAAGAATTTTTCAATTCCATCCCCGTGTTTACAATTTACTTCGAAATTCTATTCGCTGCGCTTTAACCGTACGTCTTAACAATTCCTGCCGAGGGGTTTCCGGGGAAGATCCTGACTTCCGTGGCGTCGCGACGGCCGGTCGGGTGCACGCATTGAAATTCTTTCGTGGCGTCGTCTCTCGTTTGACTGTTGCACGACTGCGGGATACCATCCGGCTGTAAACACAGCGGGAATAGGGATTCAGCGATTCGGTGGTGAAATTGCGGCGGCACTGGGCAAGGGATATCTCAGGTTCGGTCGGAAGGGGATCGATGAGTGGAAGAAGGATGGCGATAGGAGGGCGACGTGTACGAGGGAGCGAAATGTGGAAAAAAATGATGTGAGAGAAAGCGGGACGGAATCATCGGGCAAATGTTCTCTCTTCCTTTTTTTCGTCCTCCAAACTACCGAATCGCAGAGCTTACAGCCTTTACGCCACGTTTCCTTTTTACGATTTCCAATATTCGCTTTGCCCGATGAATTACCCGGAAAGCCTTTTTCGCTCAATCTTCACAGAAGAAGAAATCTTCCGCATCACCGTTCATCGACGATCCACCTTCGATCCAATATTACTGTTTTTGCGGATTGTATATATATATATATATATATCACAAATATACCATACAGACATACATACACACTATTTTTACTCCATATACGTATACATAATATACACGGTGTTTATATTAATATTTAAACAAAATTTTTATAATAAAAATACATCCGTCGTCCCTCTCTTGTGTCGTAAAGAGCACTGGGATATCCATTAGGCTTATGAATTAAATGAAAGATTTTTCTTTAACAAAGCAACTACTTATTGGTCACATAAAACAGTTTTTATACCAATATTTATACTGTGATAAAAGAGCCACCCCTTGTGTAATAAAGATATATATATTCTATAGGGGGGCTGTTTGCATACATGTACCACGACGGGGTATCGAATGCCATTAAACGTACCTCGAAAAGAATGAGGATGAGGGTTGAGAATGATATATTTATTTACGAAATAAAAATGCGTCACGTATTTTTTTTTCTTCCTTTTTACATATGTACCTAAACTGGAAATCTTTTCCGTGTTACGTAACGCGATCGACGGGGGTCAAGCAAATGCGGTGGGCAACGTTATTGCTATATTAAAAGATAGAGGGTCGGCGAGACGCGGTAACCGTAGTGCGTTACGTATGCATATGCGTCGGATAGCCGAGGAACGCGAAGGGTAGGAAGTCCGTGACGAATCAGCCCCTGGAAAGGGAACAAGAGTTAAGATACGTATGGTCGTGTCTCACGAAATCTTGAATCCGCAGGGTGCCCATCCATTCCTTGTATAAATAAAAGGGTGGGTACCAACTCCTAAATAAAAAATGACTACGAATATATTTTGCATGGGCACGGCAGTGGGAGGGGGGGTATTTCTGAAATTGCATCCCCCAACCAGATCGATAAAGCGAACGAATATATTTCGAAAAATAGCGTGTAAGAATTAATTTGATTATATAATTTTTTTTTGATTGTCGTTTACGTAAAAATTTTTTTTTACCTATTATCAATACCTTTACCAAAATTTTTTTTTCTCTCGCCAAAATCGTACACCGAACTGCAGCCAAGTTCTAATTCATATGGTAACCGATGGCCGTGTTCATATTCTGTATAAAAATGTATGCGACTCTCTGTACACGTAATACGCTAAAGCACAAACAATACTGTAGCCATTATTAGAGTGTATGTAAATATATTGGCCCCGCGAGGATGGCGAACCTGTCAGACATAGCCGTAAGGCATACTGCATAATGAGTACTACACAGGCAACTTCCTACGCGAGCCGGATGATTCATGAGGAACAATTCAAAAGAGACGTGAAAGAATAAGCCCGGAGCTTTTTAAATTTTTTTTTTTTTTTTTTTTTCATCTCTTTATACCTTTTTTTCACCCGCGGTATTATCTTCATGAAAACTGCAGGGAAACGTGGATATTACACCAATGTCTGTAAAGTGTAGTGCGGTAACTTTGATACACCCCGTATAACGACGTACGATTATGAGGATGTACGTCGAATAAATATAATTCCCTTGCTATTATGGGTTCGTATTGAATGGCATTAACGACGTCAGTTAATTTAAAGATAACACGGGGATATCGTGCCGGGAAAATTGCGCAACCGAAGGATACACACGTACCATATAATACGATCAAGTTCCCGAATGTTCCTCGCCAAGTTTCTCGATAAACCCCTTGAACGCAATCTCCCTACCCCTTTGCCTGGCTTCTTATCTTTTTCATATATATTTCCCAGCATTATTCTCGCGGCACAAAGCAAAAGACGGAAATGCAGGATGGCGAAGCGAGTGGGTATAAGGATGGTAAGTAGTAACCTGCAATGCTTACGGTATCGTCATTTGCGTGAATAATAAGAGCGAGCGAGACAGATGGAATAAAAGAGAGTCATACCATCTCCGGTTTAAACAATGATCCCATTGCAGCATCCCGACGCTCAAATCCTTCGCGTAGAAGATTGCGAACAAACGTTGCTCCCTCGTAGACTTCATTGGTCGCATTCGCGAAGCTTCAGCTTGGAAGGATCATTTTTGTATCTGGACACCCGGTATATATTTTATTTATCCTATCTTCGGTCCCGGACAATACTGCGTTAAAATCTCTTGCAAGGAGATTTATCGATTGAACAATAAAATTTTGTATCACCTTTGAGATGACTCGTTATTATCTTGATGGAAATTTAAATTTGATTATTGATTGAAAAATTTTCTTTAACTAATCCGTTAATTAGAAAATTGACAAACCAGATGCTTTTCAAAATTATTATCTCAGACTTCAAAATTCTTCGGCTCCAGTTGCTTTTACTCAATCACTATCCTACCTATATACAGTAAGATGCTGCGCGCTATCGAGACACACCTCTGCCAAGGACCAGTTGCCAGCCAAACTTTCCCGAAACAATCTTGCCGGCATGGACCAGGGGTTCTTGATGGTTCTGCACGCGGTGGCTGTCTGAAGAACAGAAGATCAGCCAAGCGGAAATGAGCTTGCGATGCTCGCCGATACCAGTTGACTGAAGTTGTGAGACAGCTCAGTGTATACCAACTGCACAGCACTTTGGAGAAAGCGACTATAGGTAGCTCGAACGCCCTCAGCTCTCCTCTAGTCCGAAGATCCTTCTAACGATCCATACATGACGTTAACCCATTCTGAGATACCTTTCTGAGCGTCCTGCGGGATAGTCTTCGCTGGAGAGCATCCTCGGCTACAGGAGGATTACATTGCGCCGAGGTATAGGGATATTAACTTTGCACGATACCGTGGAACACAGCCCCACGTAAAGTCCTAGCTGATAATAGGAAATTTCTCAATACCAAACCGTAACACCTCTCGGTGATAGGCAGCAGGATGGTACAGGCCGAAGCTGTGGACTCTTTGATACCCAGAGCTTGGTTTATGAAATTGATATCCGGGAGAGATACTTTTATGCATACGTCAGACCTGTCGAACTACCGGAACTCTGACGAGGGATACTGTAGCTATAGGTAGACAGTATCTCGGCGCAGTAGTACTTGCCGGGTTTAATTTTTTCCATTTTCATGCCCTCGTTAACATCCTCTAGGTTGGCAGTACAGGATATTGGCAGGGGGGGATTGATAAGCTCGTGAAACTATAACGGTGTAAAATTTTCCGAGAGACGTTATTGGCAAAGAAACAAAAGGTACTTTGACACGGTATATTACAGTGCCGGGAGTTCGTTTACTTCGTCGTACATAAAGTTGAGAAAGCGTCGGATGAAAGTCAGCGGAGTGAAGCAGATTCAAAAGGGATCGGAAACGGTAAGTAAGAGGAGGAGAACGTTGGGATAAATAGATAGGACGGCAGCGGTGTACCTATAAGAAGGTAGAAGCGTATAAAGGCACGAGTGGGTACCAGTGGAAGTCAGAGACCATCGTGAATTTCAGCCCCTATCCGAGGTCCGTGCCAGCAGCAGCAGCCCGAAAAAGCCAGCTACTTTTCCGGCCAAGGTAAATCGCGTAAAGGTTAATTAAATGCCGGGATTAATTAAATTGAAAGGCGAAAATAGCCGGAAACGTCATGCCCTACCCCTTTCACGTAACCTGGACCGAGCTAAGGGAGGCTGGTAAGTGCGGCCCACCCTTCCACTCCTAGAGCGATTAACCCTCTCGGAGGTAGAGGAAGCCGACGCCAGCCATCCACTGGCAGCATCCGACCGTCAGGAGCGTCAGTCTTTCCAGGGGCGGAAAGTGTATCGGCAAGGGGGGGGGGTAGCAAGCGGTGGCAGCACCATCGCCTGGCTTCCTACGAGGCTTAGGGAAATCCCAGTAGAGTCTTGCTTTTTGTCCCCGGAGCCCGATGTTTCGGAATTAATTTGTAAAGTTGGCCCTGCTGCAGGCTCTCACAGTTTCAGCCACAGACCTGGCACTACGTATAGTGGTGGCAACCCTTAACGTTTACCGCGTACCATATCGCTACCCGGACTTTCATCCCTTGCCAGAGGGATAATATCATCCTTTGCCGATCCCCGTGGCCAACCCTTATTGGCTACGTCATCTTTCATCCCCTTCATTTCTACGTATTCTTCCTACGTCTCTGACGCTTATTGACACCCTCCCGCCCCCCCTCCCCCCCTCCTCATCCCTCCAACCCTTTCCTCCACAAAGACCTCTCACGTATTAATTACGTCCGCGTACAAGAACCGTAGGAACTCGCCGGGAATACCGAGTGTGACGTAATGCCGTCAATATTGTTGCTAAAGGGGTGAATGCCGAGCGAGGGTGGGCTGGAAGAATATAGAGGGTCGGAGCTTCATTAGATTCTGATCCGATTATCAGGAAGCTTCCAAGCTCGATCGATCCTCTTATATGCATGTGCACTCTGTAAAATACCTAAATCGTACCAAGCCCTAAATCATTTGTAAGTCCTAACCTATATTTTTTTTTTTATAATTAAAAAATTTATTTTAACCCATGAAAAATTAACGGGTTCGACGTATCGCCTACAGACGTACGATACAGTGTTGCCAGGAACTTTTTAAAATAATTGGGTCGTACAAATAAAAGTATCGGAAGTCCGGTCAACTGTATATCTATACGGGTACAGGAAAATGGCAGCGAAGAAAGTGCAATGTGGACCAGCCACAATTCAAGCCAGTCTGGTAGTGAGTTATATTCGAGTACAGCTTGCGTTTCTCTATGGCATTCAATTTCCGTTCTAGTCACGTATGTGTATATAGGTATGGCATATATATATATATATATATATATATATATATATTCACAGATGCTTCTATGAGTACCAGGTACAAAGAGAGTGGAAGAACGCAATTTCTTGTCCTGAGCTTCGCAAGCTCTCGAGCACTTTTTCCTTTCTATCCTTTTCTCCCTTATATTTTACCTATCGTTCGTACCCTTCGATTTTACCCGTTGCGCATCGTCCTACCACCCCCCAGCCACCCACTTCACCGCCCTACTACCAATCTCTCCTCAATGCTCCCACGAATCGAACAGCGCAGCTACAAGTATACGCTGGCAATCAAACCGCAAGCCCGCGTCGGCCCGAAATTGGCGGAACGCGAATTAAACTTCGCCAGTGCAACCGTGCGACATCGAATTTGATTGGCGACTTCGGCCAGCTATTCGACCACCCATTCCCATTCAACCCCCTAAGCAAGTTTTCGCGTGGCCCGAATGCTGACACTTTGCTAGACGTTTCTAACGAGCTGATCGATCGTAACTGAAAAACTGGATC
Source organism: Cephus runcator (assembly GCA_030142495.1). Classification (NCBI taxonomy): domain Eukaryota; kingdom Metazoa; phylum Arthropoda; class Insecta; order Hymenoptera; family Cephidae; genus Cephus; species Cephus runcator. The sequence continues at coordinate 3,044,360 of JARQTC010000387.1, read as the reverse complement.
TGATGTTGTTATTATCATATTTATATCAGCACAAAAGATGCACTTTTTATATGTATCATATTTGAGTGGTAATATTTTTTTTTATCTGAAAAAAATTTTTTTTCGCTCTCGGATATTATTACGGATCGTCGATATCGTGCTTCGAAATTTTACGTGTAAAGTCTAAAAATTTGATTTCGTATTTTTTTTTTTTTTTGTGGAATTTTCGAGAAAATGACAGAAACTGATCCATCACGGTTTACTTGCTCGCAGTACATAACGTCGATAATTGCATAACATCGCGGAGGGGTTGCACGTAGACACAGGGCTGGCAGTAACAAATGATCCTGGGCTTTGGTGATGGGAATGTCACGCAACAATACTAGCAATCAGCGCTGCGGCTGGGAAGCTTCGGGCTCGATTTTCAAATCACGAGAAAAAGATTCGGCCAATCGGTGGAGCTCTTCGGTAAGAAAGGACCAATCAGACGTTAGTTATGGTATGCGGAGGATGATCGGGAAGGGCTGACAGAAATCACGGGCACTTTGTAATCTGTCTCGTGGGAGTGACGTTAGTTCCTGTGAATTTCATGTGTGTATATATGTATATATATATATATATGCACTGTACAGTTACTATAAAAATTATTCTCAGTGGATTAAGTCGTTCCTCTTGCTCTTGTCAGACTTTTCAAAGCATCGAGAATCTGATTTCACCATTTAGATTATTCCCATTGTGACAAATGGCTGAACTTTAATTAACGCCGATTGGATATGACTTACACTATGGAATAGGTTATCGCGGAGTGAAAATAATTTTTTTTTTTTTAATTTAAAAATCAACGATTACGGATAAGAATATTTAACAAATCTTTTTTTACCTTGAAACTTGCCATTGGTATTTTCAAGTCTTATGCCGAACGATAAAATGATTTGTTTTTGTAATCGGCACAGTCCTTATCGCACTTAGGAGCTAACGATTGCACTCGAGGATAATAAAAACTTGTGAGAATTTGCGATGCTTGTTGTATTGACGATACTTAAAAGGAGATGGTAATTTTGAAAAGTGATCTCGCAACTGCTAAATTTCGTAGAAACTTTTTTAGCTCATTCTCAATCCTCTTGTTTCGAATTTCCCACCCGAGTCCAGTCGTGCAACTTTACTCGTGAAAGACCGTAAGGATTCGAGCGAAATGCGAAAATCAGCCTGAGGGGTTTCAAATGGGGTTAAAATCGTTTCAGGATACTCGAAACAAGTATAACTCTACTTTTCGGTTAATCGTTTTTTATATAATTGGTTAAAAACCAAAAATAATAATAATCGAATCAAATTTTCCCAATTAGACTAATATCAAATTTTTTTTGTATCATTGTGACCTACAATATTTTTAATTAAAAAAACCAACAAAAACTGGCCCATTAAGGTCCTTGTTGTTTGACGATGCTCTTGATAGGTAAATTATATAGGTATGCGAGCTAATTGGGTCAGTAGATATATAATTGACGGGCCAGACATGGTAAGTGTAAATATATGTAAGGAGATATCCCATTAAGGAACGCAACTCGAAATCGGATGCAGGATACCGCCATTGCGGTTAAGATAGAACCGTAGCTTCGAGTCGTTACTCTCAAGTTCGCGCAAATGTTCAACTATAATCTTAGATCTTAGCCACCATCCATATTCCCATTTAGTGGATACCGTAACACCTGAATCGCCCTGAGAAATACGTTCGGTCCATTAATCAAAGTCTCATTAAGATCCCATTGGTTTTTCCGCTCGAAAATCATACATAAACAATTGTCCACCCGAAATACGTGAAATATTAAATTTCAGTTCCGTGTTAAAGAATAATTCAAATTTATTTTTACAAAAATAAATAAAAAAATGTCTACAGCAAGACAGACAAAGAAAAACGACAAAAGAACAGAATCAAACTCCGTCAGCAGCCAGCATACGTTTATAACGCATTTTACTGGACAATTTTCACTTTTCACCACAGACGTTCAATTCTCGGCTGATTTCGTTGCGGCGTTCGCCTCGAGCAATTTGCGTCTATTCAGGGATCGAGAAGGGACTTGGGAAATAAAATTGAAAAGTGAACTACCGAGTGCCGGCACAATAAGGCCTGTTTGCTGCGGCACTGTCGTACACGTCAAACCCCAATTTCCATGGGTTTTCTTAAGCTCTCTGCCGACAGAGAATCGTATATGCCATACATGGGGGACGAATCGAAGAATTGCTCAGAGAAAATACACAAAACCCCCATAGAATTTTTTACGTAATAAATAAACCTAAAAACGTCCCTTTTAAATCCATGCATCAATTAACCGCGAAAAAGATCAAGCGATATAGTGCATGAAATTTTTTTTTTTTTAATACACCCAAAAAATTCTAGGGATATTTCATAGGGACATTTGTCAGGATTGACACGTACTCATCGCCCTCCGATACGTATTAAAGCCTATTGGATCCTTCGCATGATGTGTCATGAAGCTTCAAGCACATTGGCCAGTTTGCTCCTTGTTTACTGCTCGATCCTGTCGTGCCAGCCTGATTGAGATTAATAACCCTAGCGAGCACCTATGGACATAGGGATATATTCAGTCCATGTCCTGAGCCGTTTACCTATATTCGGTACATACTTCTACTTTTAGGGTGGTACTAGGGATATATAATGTCCTCGTGAATTTCGGAATTTCAATGCTCCCTGTACACCGGGTATAGAATGGGCACTGATATAGAGGGTTATTCAGGAATATTGTACTGACTGAAGTTGGCTACGTTTATATCATTTCTATGGCAGATCCACCTTCTGCTGCTGCCAAACCCGTGTTTATATACATGCGTGTTACTAAGTTAGTGTGCACGGGGTTGGCATACCTGCCTGATGCTCCGGTGCGATCAAACAGGATGAATTCCGGGGATTACACAAGTTCCTGATCGGATCCATTCGATCCTGTGGTCAGAGTCCTTTTGTCGTATTGCAAACATCCTGCTGGTATAGATCTGGGTATAGGTGTTAAAGTTCAACGGTGATGCTGCATGGACCTTGAGGCTATAAAGAGAATACTTTTCTATTTTTATAAGGAGGTAGAGTAATTTTTTAGCGTGATAATTTGTAATTAAAAAAAAAATATTTTTATCAGTTGGAAATGCTAGGGATTTTATTTTTTGGACCAGACGAGATTGCTGGGCTGTATCAAATTTATGGTTGATTTTTCGAATCTTTCTCTACGTCCTGTCGTTTCATATATATATTTATATATATATAGGGAGAACTTATTCTTTTCGACTTAAGAAAGTTTCCTCGTGTGTTGGCGTTTGAAAAGGAGCGAATACTTTCTTTGTGCCCTCGGATCTCATTTCTCGAGGCCTATAATCCCGTAAGATCACGAGGAGCCTCCCAAAACTTTATTCGAAAAGAAGGAAGGAACTGGCTGCGACTGATAACGTAGGTTTTTCTTGCTGAAGGATAAATAAAAGGGATACGCGTCTGGTTAGGACAACAGTGGAAAGTCTTTTTGTTAAAAAAAAAAAACAGAGCGCGAAACAATAAATAATTTGAAAATTAAAATTCAAAAAATTGAAAAAGAAATTTGTATATAATATTGTGTATCAATTCTAAATAATCATCAATTAACAGGTAGTCGGTTATTAGCACGTTTTAAGTATACTATTGGATCTTCCTATCTCGAAGATCCAAATGCAGCAGCTTTAGGAACACCTAGCTGTCTCGACTATACTGAAAAGATTAGTACGTCGACTTAATGCGCGTAAAATGTAACTTAAGAGAGATAAGAACGTCGGAGGGTAGTTAAGAAAATTCCAACAGCAGTAATGGCCGGCAAGGTGGAGCTCTAGGTGAAACAGCATATATAGCAATACAATTACTACAAATTATACTTAACTGTATTCTCAGAAACGCACCTAGACATTTAATACATTCGAAATGGCAATTCCAGGCAAAACCGTGAACCTTCATGTTAAATAGTTTTATGATTATTTCGCAAATGAAGGCCATAACCCCGCATCATATAGTACATGTGTATTTACTACAAAATCCATGCAAATAAAAATTTTAGGCCAATAAATTCTTCACGAAACAATCAACCAATTCAATTCTGAATTACCTGTTATCACCAAATTTCGTATACTTAGTTTCAGAGCTAAAAGTGAAAATAACGATAACAGACTGGTACTTTCACTCTCAATGCCAAAATCAATTATAATCCCTAAAAGGAAATTTCCGCGAGGGTTGAATTTATTCGTATATTCCTTCCCCCCCCCTCTCAACCCCCTCGCAACCCCTTTCTAATTATTTCGCGAATCAATTGTAGTTTGTTTACTCGTATCTCGATGACACTTGATTCTCAACAGAAATTGGAGTGTTTACGTAAATCAAATGGGAATCCGATGGGACTTTGTGAAGTGAATTTGAAGGGAATTTCGAATGATAACAATGGCACAAGAGACTTAAATAATTGTCGAGAATCTCGGTCGTATCTACTTGCATCTTTTGCTAGATATTTTTTTTTCTTTTTCTTTTTAATACCCTAGTTTAATTTCACGATGCCAGATAAGGACCGTTTAGCAGGGCGATAAGAAGTATTCTTTTTTTTTGTCTTGCCTCGCTGCTGATATACGCAAAATGGTTGGGGATTACTTTGGCGGAGGGTTCCACGAGAATTTATTCGATGATAACTCGTGAAGTATTTTCCATCTTTTGGCCAACCCGCGGCCAATTACTTTGACTCGGGGTAACGAGAGGGAAAACTTTTAGGCCTGTTTAGAGGGACGAAATGAGATATTTCAAAGATACCGAGGCGAGCTATTCTTTTTTCTTTTCTTGTTTCTCTTTTTTTTTTTTTTTTACGCGTTTCAATGTTTCATAATGATAATAGTGTCAACGAAGAGACATTTATTTATTTTCGTCGTAACTCTCGTATAATTTTCTTTAAAGTGAAATTCACTTTCGTCAAGTGAGAAAATCACCGAAGTCCCTAACCCTAAAAGACAACACGTCTGAAGCAGAGAAAGTGACGACCCTTCCAAAGCCTGATGTCTGCGGAAGGTTTTTCACTGAGCGATTCGAATCTCCCTAGCATCGCTTTATTCTAGACTACAGTGCTTTTCATCGAATAGATTTGCCGAAGGGTAAGAAACCTGAAAAAAGTGGTACGGATTGAGGTTTCTTGAAAATTCAATGTATCTTTCTCGGGCTGGCATAGCTCCCGGGTATAATAAACCCCTAACGCGCTTGACTAACGTAAGGGATGTCAGTATCGAATCACCTTATATGGTCGCCCTTTGCCAATTCTCGTTCCGACCATCAGAATAATTTTTGACTTTACAGCCAATACCGATAACGGTACAAGATTTGATCGATGATGAAAGATATTTTTCAAAAAAAAAGGGAAACGCGATAAGAAAAATCCTTTGGAGACTTTAGGAACGTCAAGAGCAAAATTGCCGCGGAATCAAAATGAAATTATCCAAGAAAACCATATAATCCGAACGGGCAAATATTTAGGTAAAAAAGTTTAGCGCGAAATTCATTCGTTTCAATCTACTCAAGTGTCGGGATAGCGAACGAGAGAAAGAGAGAATGAATAAGAGACTTAAAAAAAAAAAAATAAAAACTGACGATTAAACAAAATTTTTTCATTCTCAAAATCGCACAACGTCGCAAATTTGTTATCCGGTAAAAACTATTTTTTTTTTCGGTTTGACGATTCCTTGGTTATAGAAAAAAAAAGTACTGATAGTCCTTTCACGTTTTTTTCTTATGTAAAAATAAAAAAGACAAATTTCGATCTACAGGATATGTTGGTATCGAACCAAAAGTTTCATGCGTTTTCGCAGAGGTCGGTAATGCAGGCACCTACTGTTGCCAGCACCATACCAACACTCGAGTGCTCTGTCACTGTTGATTTGTAATTTGAACTAGCGTTGATGGATCGCAGTAACTCTATCCCTCGGCAGTTTCACCACCCTTTATTTCTTTGAAGGGTAGTGGATACCTCTCAGTGAAAATACACCAGTGTGCATAAACAAATGTACACGTATACCCGCGTGCATTTCACATTACGAAAAACCCCTTCACGAATGTTTCTCTATTCACTAGAATCGAGGGATTCTATTCGAATCCCCGCCCATTCGCGTTATTGTTTTTGGTTTCTTTTTTTTTTTTTTTTATTACGTCATCCGTCTCTCCTCTCAAGTCATTCGAGAAGGGTTGACGAGTGCCGAAGCATTGTTTACCCGAAATCGAACGTACGGGCCAGCTTTGTCTCACGTTGGAAATTGAGCCGTTGACGAAAGGGAAAAAAAAAAAGTTAGCGCGTTTTGATTATAGCCGCAAAAAAAAAAGTGACAAATAAAAGTTCTTTTCACAAAATGAAAAATATATTACACTATTACGAACATACGCCATACCGATGACACGCGAAATTCCATTGAACGAAAGTAATTCGTAAAGCCTGCTTCGAGGTGAAAAAAACCCGCAAATTTAAATTTTTCAATCACGAATTTGTAACGCGAAAAAAAAAAATTTATACGTAAACAAATTTGCTGTACAATCGATTGTACATACTAAAACCCCGTAACTACACTTTCCACTAAGTTTCCAATGGCGAGTTGATTTTTCCTGACAAATGTGAAAATACCTCGGATAAAAGACTTTCTCCTGGCCCGCACAATGTCGGACGGAAATAATTCACCCCGGATCGTATATCCCCCCGGCTGTCTCTATTATATAACGTCGTACAGGGGTTGCAGCGTGACTAGAGATTAGATGTCATTGCAGAATCCCATGGGCCATCGTAGACATACGACAAGACGTTGCGGAATACATTGCGTCTCCTGACTTCAGCTGCAAGACCGGGTACAGGCTAGGTAAGAGGTATACGTTGTGAAGCAATACAATATACCACCCTAAAGTAAGTATAGTAGACAAGGTATAAAGATAAGGGAAGAAAACGAGATTAGTAATGGAGAAACGAAGCGAAGGGTGGAATCGATTTGAGAGCCAAGATCCGGATAAGAAAACGTGTAAGGTAAGACGAAAAGAGGTGACGAGGGCAAAGAAAGAAAAAAAAAAAGAAAAAAAAAATTGCATATGAAAAATAAAAACAACAAAGGGCATGGAGAGGATCCGGACCTGAGAGCTACGGATGCGTAGGTTCCGGTATCGACCTACAGGGCGTGTCTCATTCAGCAGGGAGTCGCGCACCGTCAACCCTCCCTATGTCTCCCCCTGCTCTCGGAAAACTACCCCCCCCCCCCCCGAACCGTAGCAACCCCCCCTCGTAGCGCCCGGCTACGACACCCTCTCTCAGCCCATTCTTATTGCTATTATACTCTTTATGCAAAATACTCGGCGATTCAGGGGTACCTACCTCCGCTCCCTCTGGAGTGGCAGCCCTGAAGTCGAAGGGTGAACTGTTTATATTTGTTTCGAAGTGGGAATAACGAGCGAAGAGCCTCGGGACGGTAAAGGGTGACGCGGGGGGTTAACGCGTGTGTCACCGAATTGTTTGGCCTTACGGCACTGCGTCTCGATAAAGAGACTACCCCTGTTCTCCGTAGAATCCTTGTACAGGGAAAATCATCGAGTCTTGTTCGACAGGGTTTTGAGGGATTTTAAAAAAAAAAATTTTTTGTTTCCTTCCAAAATTAAAAAGTCCGGGGTTGCTCGGATACCTCGTCGATTTCGTTACCACGTTAATTCGAGAGTAATGACTACGAGGGGGTCCAGGGTAATTCTGTAAAATTTGTCGCTATCGGCTGTCAGCCGGTAATAATTGAGAAGGGAACGAAAACACACTATTTGATAATTAATTGGGCATAATAATGGCCAGAAGGGAGACGCGAAAGGCTGGAGTTATTACGTGGGCGGTAGAGACCCGACATAATTGCTGATATTTATGACTACGACAAAAGCCACCGCCAATCTGCCCGCGGTCCAGCTCCATTCGACCCTCAGACACTTTTTGCTTCAATAATTAACACAGCCCGCACTCGCGCTGCCCTTATACTCCATTCTCTGCGGCCCTCAAATACACCTCGCTGATATCAGCCCCAGCTTCCGTCATTATGATCCTGGCGAGGGGATATTTTGAGTGCGTTAACATATCAAAATCGATGGCTAGGTTAAAAAAAAAATTCAAAATTATTAAATTGACATTATTATTCTTCGGTAATTAAAAGCGTTAATTAGTCCTTCTTGATTATAATTTTACAACTTTAAGTACCTGTCTTCGCTATTCTCTTTTTTTTATATCGGATAAACAAATTCGATTTATTACTTCGAGTTTGGTTGATAGCCAGTCTCCGCCTGCTTTTGCACGCGTATGAATTATGTACGTATACACTACTTGTACGCATATCCTGTATACAGGTTCAATTGGAATGCGATGCTCTTCCGGCTGTTCCAAACTCTCGACTCTGCCACCTTTGGATATCGAATTAGCTTTAGTTAGTTTCACGAGTTAAGTTGGTTTGCATAACGCGAGTGAGTGATGCGCAGCCACCCTCTTTGAATTTTCCTTGACGCCTCCTGCTACCTGCTGTACCTTATCAATATATAGCTACAGTTCCTTTTGAGATTAAAACACATAAACAAATTCATATAAAAATCTTATCACCCGAATGATCACCCTATGATAAAGATGCCCTTATCCACTGTTCCTCGAATGAATAAAAAGAAAATGAAAATTCTATTAAACTATAGAAAAATATATTTTTACATATAAATTAAAAAAATATATATTTCAAAGAAAACCATATATCGGGTATTTTTTTCATATCATGAAATATATACAATAACGTTACATACAGCAACTGTTGGATAACCAAAGACTTTTGCAGCGTGCAAAAAAACTTTTTCTATCGGTATAATCGATAATCAAGTATTCCAAGAGTAAAAATGAAAACTAAAAAAAAGTCATTGGTATCTTGAAAATTCCCGAGGAGGCAGCCCTGCTTTGTTTCCATCCACTAGCTCGTTACGTAGTTATCGAAGTCCACGTAATAGGAAACCCGGTTAATCGAATTGTCAGAACCGAAGAATGGTATTAAACGAGAAATAATTTCCCGAGACTTGAAGCGAAGTACGAAAATTTGCAAATTACAAAAGACCGATCCAGCTACGTCACTACCTGTTACCCAAATAAAAACCCGATCGAGCAACATACCTGTGACGCGTCGGAACGTGACGTAACAAAGTAAACCGGTAAGAAGGTACCTCGTACCATACAGTATGCATATAAAATAACTTTGTAAGGGATGAAAGTCGTTCCACCCCTCGAGCAGAAAGAACTAATCCGCCCACCGAATAATTCCCAGTCTCTGATGTCGCTGAGCATTAATTCCCCGGGACGATGTACGAGGAGGGACGATATACACTAGGGGTGGTTTCAGAGAGAACGAGGGTTTTACACATTCGCATGAACAAAGCGCAGCTACTTTGATTAGCGCCGCCGCTATTTTCGCTATTCCGTGGCGAGGAAACCGCGCCGAAATTAATCACGTTATATTATGTGCGTCGGATAACACAGTAGCCGTTGTTGTTGCTGTTGTTGTTGCCGTAACCGTATTGCTCCTACGAAACCGGAATGGAATCCTGTGGCCCGGTGGTACGACCGACAGCAGTTTCGTATAAGGGGTGAGAAAGCGGACTAGGACCTTCAGGCAGCTCACAAAAGAGAAAGATTGAAAGCGAGGGATGAAGGGGGGGGGGGCGGAGGGGAGGGAGGGGAGGGGAGGGGGGGTTGGAGGGATGTGTTACTGAGGTATACAGTATTACGCGGAATGTGGTAAAAGAGGGTCTAATTACTTTGGGCAACAAGGCGGCAACGCAGGTAGGTGTAGAGAAAGGCTGCTAAGCAGGAAGGCAACGAGTCGGGACTATAGAACGTGAGGATTTTAGCATATCGCGCTTAACGTTGTCCAACGGTGGACACACCCGCAGGATGTAGTACAATTTCCAGTCCGGGCCATTGTACCTTGACACCCCCCCCGGTCGACTCTGCTCCTGGCAACCCTTATTTCGTAACAACCTCGTACAAGGACTGGGGATAGGTAGCAACAACCGTTGTCAGTCCTGAATCGAATTCGTGCTTGCGCATCGCTAGAAGTTTACCTAGGGGCAAAGGAGCCTGGATCCGAAAGGCAGTTTTAGATAGCCCTGGGGTTGTTTGTATGGTGAATGTTAATTCGGGAATGATAACGGTATGAGAATGATTTTTGTATGGTACGCTAGGAATGATTGTTTGTTTGATTAAAAGAAAAATACAATTGTTTAGTGTACTCGAGTTAGGGCGAAATGGGTTATGCAAGATGGGCTTGGTCGGTACTCTAATCTGTCGAGTGTCGACGTAATAGCAAGAGGAAACAGGGTAAGAGGGCAGCGCAATCCTCTCTCCGACTGTGTCGAGAGCACGTAACCCGGTTTCCGGAATCGATTTCGAGGACTCGAGTGATGCCGAAAGCTGGACCAGAAGGGAGCGTACGTGGACTGGGTCTGTGTTATTAAAAGGGCTTTAAAAGTTGCGTAACTCGAGGATCCGCTCTTGTTACGTCACTCGTTTTAAGGTACTTCACTACTGACAATCCTCGGGCAAATACTCCTGGCCAGCTAGGTTAACCCAAAGTACCTCAAGGGTACTCGCAGGCTTGTGTAGAAATTATTCAATGATCTTATGAACTCTGAAGCACGCTCGTTGGTCTTTTGTACTATTTTTTTTTTATATTTTAGGAACCACGCACGGGCGCATTAAATTAATTTGAAACCGCCACTAATTGGAACTGCCCTCTTCGTCTTACAAGGGTGAATCAGAAGGATCAGGATTCGAGTGGCTGCTGTCGGGGGCTGATATAAGAATATTTCATATGAAACGCCTAAGCTTATTCTGTGACGATGCTGTACGAAAGATTTGAGCGAATCTGATTTTGAATTAAAAAAATTTTTTTTTCTTCGTCAAGACAAAAATATTTGCCCGTAATGGAGGAATCGAGGGAATAATTTATCACGGTACTTATTCGACGGTATTAATTCTCTTTTAGTTTCCTCGACCACTTCCTATATTCCCATCCTTCTCAATCTCTCGCGGCAAAGTTCCCTGCGGCTTAAAAATCAATTCACTTTAATCGAAGTTATTCGTATCCCTGCTGCGTTTGAATTTGCGATCGGTACCTTGCTGCCCTTTGTTACTGAGATCCTTGGGAATTTGTTCGTAGCGGGGATTTTAATTCAGGTTAAATCAGCCCTCCTTTCGTTTTATCACTGTCGTACTGATAAGCCGAGTTTTTAAATGGGAGTCAGGCAACCGTGGAGATAAAATTTTCCCAACGATTATCGATACCACGTACTACCAATATCTACAGATTCCCCGATGTATTTAAATACATGTAAATTTTACATTTTTACAAAATTCTCAATATCATCCTCGATTCGTTATCTCGCCTTATCAGTCATTCGAAAATCATCATTAGCCACTTGTCATTGTCTCCTCGAATTACCAATCGATTTCACCAGACGCGTTTAACTCGCAAGGCCGATTCTCCTAACGTGCTTACCCGATTACTATCGTAGAGCGACGTCTTTAAGGGTCGTGCAACAAAAAAAAAGCCGATAACACATGACGAAGATCGAGCGATTCGAGGGTGAAGTGATCCGAGTGGAGAATTGCATTGGGGGGTGATAAAGTAACGGTGGTACAAAAATATAAGGGGTGAGAATGAAAAAAAAAATTTTTTTTTTTAAATAAAAAAAAAGGAACGAGGCACTTCGAAGAAAGATTTTTCAACGTTGCCTTAGATGGACGCATCGTATTTTACAACGTGATACAAAGAAATGCATTTTATATCTGCAAAAGGATTATACTTTGCAGGCGACCGTGACACGTGCATCTTTTTCCCACTGTAGTCGAGCAAGCAAGACGTATGTACACATTGTATAATCGTAATTGAACGCGCCCATACGATTTTCGTCGTTAGTAAAAATTCTTCTCGTATTTCACTTGTTCCGCCATAAGGATGCGTCGTCACGCGCAGAGCTGAAAGGTCATTTGTAAGCGACCTGAAATAATATCGGTAACGACGTCCAATGAAAATAACGTTGGGTTTCGCATGAAAACTGTAATTATATGGATGAGACACTTCGTACTCTGAACATTATCCAACTCGGTTAACACCATTGCACACGAAGACTGGTCGTTAAAGCAGATAGACGAATCTCGTTAAGGCGACTGTCGTTACACTATGCATTTTATTAACGTTCATTAACGATTACTTATCATGCAAATCAAACGAACCAATTGATCCTACGCCACTGTGAGATCGAGCAGTTTAGATGGATTCATTATTTATTGTAAATTGCAGCAATTTAACGTTTGATATTCGAAGGAAGGAAAATTTGTAAATTTTGAAATAAAATGTTATCAGTCCTCAACCACCATAGCCTGAAGTACCGTAACCCTCCTGATAACCCTACTTGATAATTCACCGTGATTATCAGTGACTGCCAACGCCTGATTCGACTTTGAAATTATTCACTACCCCTTTCGCCTCTCTCTCTCTTTGGAATCCGTGATAAGGCCTAAGTACCAGTAGTCAAGTTCATCCCCAAATTTCAAGACTGACTTCGGCAGTCGAGTAGGTCGTCACGATTAACGTCACCGTCGCAACTTGCGCGTCTTAACTTTTGGAGTCTGTGAAGTTAACGACGGCACGTAGGTTGGTGTAGGTTCTTCGGTACAGTGACAACCAAAATTATCCCAAGGTAGATTTATCGCGGCTGGTCTCAGTCTGCCTGTGACCCAATTAACCTGCAGTAGGTACAAACCTGCCCAACAGTTTCGGTCCTGTTGAAGATGAGTATCTCGAGTTAGAGAGAGACGAGGAACAAGATGACAGGGTGGGAAAAGGAAAAGCAGAGAAAGAGAGAGGAAAAAATAAGAGGAACAAAATAAACAAGGATCTTACAGTAGTAAGGAGAAAGAGAAATGGCCACCGCAGGGATACAGTTGGCCCGACCGTTCTATCCGAAAAGTCACCGTAATTTAGATCGAATCTAACAGCGGTGAGCAGTAGCGTCCAGTTGAAATGCGAAACTGCCCGCTAGGTGGCAGCACCGAGCGGTATTACTTCTTTTGGCAATTTTAATTGAACGGCAGCTTGAAATTTGAGATAATTAATATCAGTTCCATCTACAAGGCTGAAATTTTTTTGAATTTTTTTCTTTTTTGAATTTTTTTTTTTTCCGTATACTCAATCCCCGTCGTTACTTCGCCTTTTTAAGGCAAGATCAAGTACCTGCGTCAATTCTCACGGCTGATACGTAGCTGGTAAACTTAATTAAGGGATCGATAGTGATTAGCGGAGGATTAATGAGACTCTGTCAATGACGAAGGTTCACGTGTCGGATTTCGCGTTTCCGCGTTCACGATAAATTCTCAACGAGTCTCAACCCTTGATCGATTGCCCGTTAGTATTATCGAATTTCGATGAACACGGATAATTGAGTAACTACGAAAATCATTGCAGAAATTAATTGAGAATTTATAGAAAGTGTATGAAAGCGTGCACGTGCTACTTCCAATTTATGCATTGCATGTATGTATACGAACGTAGTGTACGTAGATACTGGGTACGTGCAGCGTCTGCTTATCTGCTGAAAATTAGTATATAGGAGGAAAATATAAAAACCAAAAAAAAAAACTTACTAACTAGTACACCGTAGTTAACGTTGTATCCCGTTACTGTGTAAAAACTTCGTAATTGCCTGTTTACAACGCGCGGGTAAAACTGAAGGAAAGTTTTGCGAATTTTTTTTTTCTCGCATATTTTAAGTACCGAGCAGTGCTAATGCTTCTTTTGACTCTCATGCTTCCTTTTTTTCTCTCTCTCGAACCACCGGCAAAACCCTCTCAGTGACCGTTATACGGGGGTAATTGTAAATTTTTATTTCAACCGTCGTAATAAAGTATTCTGCAAATTTTAGCGAAATACTCGAAAAAATGCGCTAAGAGAAATTCAAACAAAGGTACCAAAAGTACAGAGGAAGTGAAGAACGGAATGATAAATTTCGTTCTTTCGCGTGGTGATAGTAAATTTTGGTCACCGAACGAGTATGAAATTTTGAGAAATACGCATTAATATTTTTTTTTTTTCCCGTTACATCACGGATTTCAAGAAAAAGTGTAATCGAGGTGTCGATTATTTTTTAAGTTTCTTCTTGCTATCTTTAAATTTATCAATTTTTCTTTTTTCAAACTCAAATCTTCTTTCTATACATTCATATCGAAGCGTCCAAACGTATACGGGCGAGACTTTGTTACTGCTCATACGTGGCGGCTGCCACCAGCGAACCAGTTTAGATGGACCAGCGATAGTGTTGCTGGACTCGGTGAGTTTTTTCTTTTATTTTAATTAGCTCACAGAGGGCATTGTCTTCCGTTAACTGTGTAATTAACATGCTGCGCGAGACACGGTTCTCATCCGGGGACACTTCCTTTGTCCTTTGCTTTTGTTTCACCACCCACCTACGTAATCGTGAAAGAGTAACAGATAAAACGTAGGACGAGAGTGATAAAAAAAAAAAAAAAAAAAGAAGGGACCGGAGACACATTTAGAGAAAAAAAAGAAGTATACACCTGCAACAATAACAATTTATATCAGTTTTTCCGAGAATACACGTATGCTGTTTCGCAGGGCGTAACGAACCTCGTTAGAGCGCACTTGCTAAGCATATACACGTTTTTCCTCTAAAATGACAATCCGGTAACGTCCCAGAAACTCGTTATAAAATGTCAAAAGGTATGCCTCTTAATTTTTAGTACGCCTTAACGCTACAAGATACCAGGATATTATTTTGAAAAAAAAAAAATTTTGAATTTTCTGCAACTATATTAATATATTTTTTTTTATTTACTCCTTAGTAATTTTTTTTAACTCTCCTTTCTACTTTAATCATCGAACGCAACCGTAAAGCCAGGTTGAGAATCATTTTGCGGTGAATCGAAAGCGTATACCCACAAGGGGTGGCGCAACGAATCAGAAAATTAGATCTGAAACTGAGTCATCGGCTTCCATCAGACAACTTGAAACATATCAGAGACACGCCCATTGATAACACCTTCATGCGTGATATTGCGGTACACGTGGGCTGGTGAAGGAATTTGCAAGAAAAATAATTAATTTTACCGGTACAGAATTTATTTTCGAAAATTCAAATTTTATAGAAAAAATTTATTATTCTAGGTAAGCCTGAGCCAGACGCTGTTACCAGTATTTAAACGTTAAACAGCCACTGTCGTACATAGACCGGTGCCAATATATCAACGTGCTAAAGTCACAGTGGCAGGCGGGCATCGTTACCTTCGCCCCGTATTTTTCGAAAATTAATAAACTAAAGTTTCCATATCCTTGATTAATTATGAACATTCGATGCACCATGGGAAATGTGTTATTGCAAGGACTTAACTAACTTCATTATTACTAGCAATAACCCAAGGGCTTTATAAGCTTCTTAGAATCGATCGCGCACCTATAAACACGGACGGTACTGTATATATATATATATATATATATATATTCTCATAAAAGCGTAAGTCGCCTGAAAGTTTTCCCGGTACCGGAAAATAGCGTCATCCTACCTACGCATTATACAGCGACCAGCAAAAGGCAAACAAAAATAGAAACTCCACTAATAACGACTCTACGCAATTTTCCGTGACAGGTATTGCAATCCCAAGAAAGATAATACAAAATTAAAAAAAAAATTTTTCATCCAAAGATTCACAGACGCATTTAAAAAACACGTACTCGCAATACCCTCTGTTATCCCGAGGCCATAAAAAGAATGGCCCCAAAAAAAAAAAGGTTCGCCATTAATTTTCCCTCGAACGAGAATCCTAACCGTATTAGCCTAAAAATAATCTCGCGCGAGCGATTTAAGAGCCCAGCGATAACAGCCTCCGGTTGCCAATAGTACCTGTGCGGGTACCTATCGGGCCTCATAAATTTTCGTCATCTTCGAGTAAAGCGACAGGTCCTCGGGTGACGGTTAATTACGCTTATATAATTGTCATCCGAATCATCAATATGACTTAGAGCTCGAGATAAGGTCGTACGGCACAGCGAGTGTCCCGATAGGAATAGAGGCGTCGTCGGTGACAGCGATGAATAAGCCAGTCCTGAGAAATCGAAAGTGCCAACGTGGCCCCGCGAGCAGAGTAGCGTCTTTGATTGGTTCCCCTGGCATATCGGCTGAGAATGATGGCGCGTAAATTCAAAAGAGAATGACGGACGCTTCGCGCGACTATACAGTTAATATACAGCGGAGGTTAGGTGGCTACACGATAAATGTCGCGTTATCGCTAATATTCAGCTGATAAAGTGGCGCGCGAGCATCTGGCTCTGAATGGCGCAAGACGACGCTCGTTCGCACGGGGCCTTTGATTAATGGAGATACGTTACTGGCGTCGGGACGCTCTCCGTCGCCGTAAGAGGCGCCGACGGAGACGCGCTCCATCCCGTGCCCCATCCGGCACGTCGCGTAATTAATAGTACCTCCCCCCCCCCCCCCCAGCTTTTCGTCTCCCCCCCCCCACCCCCCGGCGATCGGTAAAGTGTCCGACAATGCGGATAAATGACCAATAAAACCTCGAATTACCGGTTAGCTTCGACTCTCATTCTTTCCTCTTCCACTTTTACTCAATGCTGAATTTACGTTGGTACACGTGGCCTATGGTACTGGCTGGTTGATCGTTGGGAAAATTGTACTGAATGATACTCCGAGGACTCTCTGATCATCCCGTGCAGTTTTTATGAACTCCGGGGAGGGTTAGAAATTTACGATTTTTTTTTTTTTTTTTTTCAAAATTTATGACAATCGTCTTACGAACGCTTGCGCGTGAAATTCGTATGTATTTGTATGCGTTTGTGTGCGTTTGTATGTTCGTTTAGTGTGTACTGAAAATTGATATTTTCGTGTAGACTCAATTTTAAGGGATGATTAATATACTCGGAGATTTAATAACGTTTTAATTATCGTTCTCTCAAAGCTCATTGTACTGCTGGGTACTACTACTCGTAATACTGCTGGTTGTGAACTTATTGAAATTGAACATGGCGCGTACCGTTTGATAAACAATTCCAATTTGGAGGACTTCGAATTAATTAAAATACGTACGGGGGGGTCTGACAATTTTTTTTTAAATAATTATACAAACTCAACCTGCGCTCCTTACGCTTCGTGTGAGTAAGACGAGTCAGAGGACAGAGTGGAAAGGCTTAAATAAGTTTAAAAAAAAAAAGAAAGGGATATAAAAGAGGAACGAAGATCCTTGTACCGTGAATGCGGCTGACGGCGTTACTAAAATGCGGGGAAAAAAAGTGCAGGATGGGCTTGAGGATAATCGAAAAGCATCGAAAGGAATTCAAACGAGCTTTAACTCCTGTGGGAATGAAAGAAGCAGGATTTCACATTGAAGGTGTCGCCACTGGTGTTCATTCTTTTTCGCATTCCATCCGTGTCCGCATTCAGCGGAGATTCGCCTTTCTTTCTTTTTTTTTTTTCGCAACTCGCATACGAAAATTATTTCCACCGACCAGTATGGCGCAGCTATGCGTTTGTATGTTGGTATCGTGAGTGACGTTCGGGGTTGCCGTTACTGTCATTAAAATATTTTATGCTTCGCCCGTAATAACGGGCTGAGTTGGGTATATGGGTAAGCAATGAAATAAGGGTGGAAGAGAGATCTCGAGAGGGGTGAAAGGCGGAAGGGATGAAAATGGGGATACAATATTGTTATCTGGATATCCGTTTCATTGTGCTACGTCGTACTGCGGCATTCCGATTGTAATTGACGCGCGTGAGAATCTTGTACGCACGAGAGTGTGGAATTTGGAAAAAAATAATTTTGAAAAAAAAAAATTTTTTTCATTAATTTGATTATTTTATTAGTCATCGAGGGCAAATAAGAAAATGATTTTCTTATTCTGTGATTGTATTTTTTTTTTTTTTTTTTTTAATACAGCGGGCACGTTGGCTGCAACGTCTATACAATTTGGCGACCCAGGTACAATGGGAATCCCAGGTAATGCACTTTTGAAAGATCCACCGGGATACCATAGGAGTATCCCGGATACGTCGTTTGCTTTTATATTGAATATTTTTGTATATCAAAATGCGAATTCTATTATATGTCTCTCGCTAAGGATCTTTCGTATCGGTCGGCTTTCCCTTGTTAGGGAAAATTCAAAATATATACGTAACCGCACAATGGCGGCAGAGTACTGGAACATCGGGTGAATTCAAACACTGAGCGTCTACGTCGCTTTACGAGGAATATTGTATCATACGTAAAATTACCGTAGTATCTGCAGCTAGCAATTATTTGACTATGGTTAAAGTAATGGCCACTAAATGCAGACTTATCGTTATTGCCAGTAAGTACGTTTCAAATTGTTTCGCTTATCAAGGTAAATTTTCGCCGAGTAATACGTTTGGCCAGTAGGCGATACGGTCGTCATGCGCTTTGCAGGTGATACGAGCGGGTTGATGCTTTCGATGAAATATTCGGAAAAAATTATTTTGTCGTTCCACGTAAAAATTACGATCACGTAAAAAAGGGGATTTACGAAATTTCAAATTTTGTTACGTTAAAATTGTTTCAAAAAAAAAAATTTTTTTTCTTTCATTTCACCCTACATATTATTTTACGCTATCACGCTGCTTTGCATTTTAATCGCGACGTACGTCCAGTATCCAACGTCACGAATTACGATTGCCCGACGCGGCTGACAAATGGCAATGTTTTCCACCGTCCGCAGAAATATCCTAAACAAAAGTAATTAAAATACTGTGGCTTCCCTGACGGATGGAATCCATTTGTATAGTAACAGCCCCGGCAGCGTAGCCGTCACTCCCGCAGGAATTCTTTAGAATATCGCGCGGAAATAAAATATTGGAAAAAGGAGAGGAAGAAAAGCAGAAAAAAAAAGCAAACCAAAGGATTCGCGTTAAAATAATCGCCAGAGGTGGAATTACGCTACGCGTAATCGCGGGCGGCGCGCGTGTGTGTGCATGATAATAAATTTTTTATAAAGAAAAAACAAAGAAATATTTATCGCGTGCAAACTGCATGAAACGGATGCATCAGAAAATTGCAGCCAGCAACGTGAAATCGTTCACGCAATGGAACCTGCGATTTTCCAATGGATAAAGAGGTACAAGTGCACTCGGATACCGCGAAGCGATTAAAATTATTGCATTAACCGTATAAAGGGGCAAAAATATCAAAGTATCCGGCACGACTGACACGAGATAAAGATAACTGTACTTTACTTGCACTGTGTTAGTCCCTGAATTCGACTGACCGAATCGCCAGCTCGCTGACTTCGTGAGTCAGTATAAAATAATTTGAACGAAAGATCCTGCGATTCGTTATACGTATACTATATGTATAATAAGTCAATCGAGTCGCAGAGTCATTGTTGTCGCGAGTAGCTACGGGAGACTTTAGCGAATTATTAACCCAGAGACAATGGGAACTCGAGTACCTAATTAATATCCGCAGAGTGAACGGGACAGAGTCACAAAGGATCGGCGGGACTGATTAGGGAATCAGGTGAAAGGCATTTGGCGGGAACAATTTAAATTGTCGAATTTTCAATTTTCCTTCAACAACAATCTGTACTGTGTAATATTAAAATAAAAGTCAACAATCGACCGTACCATTGTAAAACGTGCGAAATTACATCGGTATCCAGAAAAACTATGTCCATCACCAATCCCAGGAGCAGCGTGACAAAATGCCATTGGATTTAGCATATAGCATTGTTTCCTTCGATTTGCCTCGTAGCAAGGCAACCTGACTGTACCAGAAATAAGAACGAAATGGACGACACTCTATTTACCCGGGAAAGGTAATTAAGAAATTTTGGACTGGGATAACTGCCAAATGGGCGCCAGACGCAACGCTGCCTCGCGAGACACAGAAAACTCCCGAGAAAAGTACGAGGACTCCGGCCAGGAGGAGAGAAACGAAAAGAGACGGCAGAGGGGCAGGGAAAGCACAGATGGTAAAAGAAAGTAGATTGAGAGACCACGAGATATCGAGTAACAGTTAAAATTGGCCCTTTCATCGTGGGACTTGTCAAAGAAGTATACTCAAGGAAATACGATCGCAAAATATTATTCAGGTGAACGTACGTAGAAGCGTAGTGCACGGGTTCTTACGATAACTTTTCGGGGTCACCGATAACATTAAGAATGGGTAATACTGCATAGAAATACGAGTTCACGCCAAAGCACGGAATCTTTACCTCTGGCGATACGCGCTCTTCTCCTCAGCCGCAACCCGGAGGATAAATGCGATAATATTGAGATACCAAGATAATTAACGCCCAGAGTAGAGGCGTCGAGAGGCTTACCGTGCAGGATACTATTGCGAAACAATACTGTCTTCTACTGGTTCGAACAGAAAAACTCACCGGCTGTCAACGCAAGAACGACGCACGAGGGGTTCGTCTTCTTGCCGGTCGGGACTAGCTCCCTCGCGATAACTCCAGTTGGGCCCAATGGGCCAATCGCCCACGCGGAAGATTTCAGCCAATAAGGCTTACACGCTAATATTCGAAAAATGCCAATGGACTAATTCGATAACTATTTCACAGTACGAAATTATCTTTTAACTACCCGACGCGAAATGCTCTATATTAGAGTGGATAATAACCAGAGCCACCAACGAATCGCATAGCTACGATACGGGGAAGGACGGTGTGCAAAATCGAAGTTCCTTATAGTCTGCGCGCGGTACAGTGGCGTACGGCGCCTTTTCGCGAGACTCAGAACGTATGGACGATCGACGGGGCCTTCTTGCCCTGTCCTACCGGTGTCCAGGTACTGGCGGGTAGTCGCTGCAGTCCGGTCTTGGGTTGACCAGACGTTGCAGTAGCGGAGGGTAGTGACTCCTCGGCTTAGGGTACCTCCCTGAGCTTGCTCTTCGGTACGGATGCCTCCAACGGGGCACCGATAGCGAGACTGACGAGACGTGATGGCAGTCCATGGCTATGTTCCCTGCTAGTCGGCTCCCTACTTGTATTCGGGGCCGGTTGAGGCGCCTGCTGATCTTAGCGTTCTTCCACGCTCCCTGGCGTAATCTCCGGCGGTACTAGAACGTATGACGTTCACTCTGCCGGTGTTTTCCTCGACGTGACGGTAGTTCGACGTGTCGCGTGTAATTATTTTATAAAAAAAAATTAGCCTAATCTCGTTAAACATAGTAATCGGGACCACGGAGTTCTTGGTCGGTACAGTCGGGTTAGGGACGATACTGCGTCCCGTGATCGAAAGCACGCGAGTATCGCATCGGGACTTTTGTGCCGTTAAAAATTAACGTCACAATGTATGTATGAGCATACATATATATACATAGGTTACATGCATAGGTTTCGTATGGTTTTTTATGGACGATATGGGAGACGGTGGTGCAGACGGGACCGGCACCTGGAAAATGGAGTTTTCCTTATTCCGTCGTGTTGCGCGTGAAAATATAGGGAATACTGGGAAAAGTGGGAAAACGACGTGGGAGTCTGCTAGCGTCGACCGTGCACTTTGATCGGAATATATTGCGAGGATGTTGGAACGTCGAGAGCTAAGAGAAGTAAGGATGAAATGATGGTGAAATCGTGTTTGACGTAAGGAGAGGCGTAAAGGAAAGATATGAGGAAAATATAAAAAAAATATCTTTCATAGGATAGATACCAATGTAGTGCGAGCCCCTTATACGGTTGTAACATTTTATTCGTTTGAAGTTCAAGAATAAACGTCTTTTCTACGTGCGACTAAATCACGCCTATGAAACTAATGCACTTCGGCATACAAAGGGAATGCGGAACAGTGTTGATATCCGACTATGGCATTAATGATCTATATTGATACGATATGTGCTGGTACCTGTCTGCAGCCGGTCGGGAAGAATATTCGACAAGAAGAAATGACGAAAAAGCATAAACTTAGAAACGAAAAAAAAAGGAAAAAAAATATCTTCCATAGGATAGATACCAATGTAATGCACGTCAAGCCCCTTGTACGGTTGTAACATTTTATTCGTTTGAAGTTCAAGAATAAACGTCTTTTCTACGTGCGACTAAATCACGCCTATGAA
>JARQTC010000387.1:2966683-3022106 GCA_030142495.1 Cephus runcator | reverse complement strand
ACTAATGCACTTTGGCATACAAAGAGAATACGGAACAGTGTTGATATCCGAGTATAGCATTAATGATCTATTTTGATACGATATGTGCTGGTACCTGTCTGCAGCCGGTCGGGAAGAATATTCGACAAGAAGAAATGACGAGGAAGCATAAATTTAGAAACGAAAAAAAAAAGGAAAAAAAAAACTTCAATATGCTTCCTCGACTCTGTATCCTTTACGACGGTACGCAGGAAGTATCGTCCAACTTTATAATTCTCTATGTTTATGGATGGTAAGTCAGTTGGCGTACTTAGAAGTTGCTGGCTGTTGAAGAGCGACGGCTTGAAGCGCGAGGGTCGAAGCTCTTGGAGCTTCGAGCTTTCGGTGATACTTTCAAGATGGTGATAAGAGAGAGAGAGAGGGGATAAAACGTAAAATTTCACTTTTTATATTAATGCCTTTTGTATCCGACAATGCATGGCATTCCCCTCCTTCCCCTCCCCGCCCCTTCCACCCAGTGACTCAGACTCGATCAAAGGAATCTGGAAAAATGATTAAAATACGTTTTACGTGCATACGGCAAGTATGAGCATCGCGATCGTCCCTTCAATTCTGTATAAATCTGTCTTTCCTTACTACTCTCTTTGCCTCTGCTCTCCTCATCCGGTTCTCTTATTTGCTCCAGTTCGCCGCCAACGGCAAATCCTCCTACCGGCCCCACACGGATTGGTCTCTTGATATCCCGATTCCACGTGCATATAGGTATCCTTATCGGTATCCTTACTTTTAACGAGATCTACGTAATGCCGGTGGTAAGTAAAAAAAAAAAAAAAAAAAAAAAAAAGAGATGGTAAGAAGTAAAAAAAAAATTTCCACCTCGTTTTTTTTGACTGGATTTGTATGAAATTGGTTTTTTCGAAAAAAAAGAGCTAAAAAGTATTCACGCGCGGTTAACTTTTCAAAATTTAATACCACTCGCCATTATTGCTCGATATCGTTGACCATATACGTGCCTCGTGATTTCATAAGGATGACGTAACAAGGTTTGCCGATTCGAACGTGAGACGCGTAAACGTCCCCGCTGAATATTCAGCACGTCTCTCAGCTCGTAGGGCGAAGTAGGCATTCCGAAATAAATGATTCCGAAATTCGTAGGGGACGAAAGTCGGACCTGGGAGTGATGGGCGGGCGGTGGGAAGGTTCTAGAACATTCTGCAGCGAAATGCCCATTCTTGCTATTATATTGAAGTCCTTCTCTAAGGGAGGCTTACGTCATATAAGTATAACGCGTATGCGAAGTCAGTGACTATAGGTACGCACGTGTGGCGGGGAATATACGGCAGCATTGAATAATTAATCATACGTGCACCTGTATGTACCAGGGGTAGTGATACAGAAGCCACCGAAGCACCCTTGTTCAATTTATGGAATCAATTCCGAAACGCATCCCTTGGGAGAAATTGAAAACGACACGAAAATCAATTTCGAATTGATTAAACGTTATACCGTACGATACAAGCGTCTAACGGGTGCCTTATTTATTTCCAAAAAAAAAAAAAAAATCTTACCGATACGCGATACGTAATGCCGCTTATCATTAATCCCATTTATCCCTATCGATCCGTGCAGGGAATTTCATATTAGGTAAAAGACGGTATGACACATTGGGTCCAATCACTTAACAGCAAGGGATGCTGTTAAAAAAAAAATATACCCTAATCCTGACACCCCGTGATAAATCATAAGCACCTGCATGCCGTGCGCGAACCTCATGAATAAAGGATCGCGTCGGTGAATAAAGAGTAAAAAAAAAAAGAGAGAAAGAATTTCTCCAACGAATGCACCGCCGTCTGCGTGGGGCCGAAACGTCGGGTCGGACGTCTGCGTCGGGGCGCTAAGGCAAAAGGAATTTTCGGAGATTCCGCCTAATGTATGCATGAGCTATTTTTCTGTTTTATTCGGCTGATCCCATAAACACCATGAGATTGCATGAAACTTTTAGAATCCACAGCACGAGCAACGCTGCCGACCGCCCCTCTTGAATAAACACAGTGGTGTATTCTGGGGGTATATACGGCGCTCCGTATACTTCTGATGTATATATGACCCACGGAGATTTACCGCGTAACGACCGTATCCACGGTGACCATGGATAGTGCTTCTGATTATTTAATGACGCAAACTCAGGCCCCCCCCCGTCTATCCGGGCAGTAACACTTAACCGGCACTCGGCCCGATAACCCGTGAGACTGATCTGGCCATTAAGGGTAGGCAGAGGGCACCACTGTTGCGGATTAAATCGAGCCGCGCTCTCGCTTAAGCCCCGTGCCGGTGGAGCGAGAGCGGTCGGCTAAGGCTGGACGGACTATAGCGATGGGAAAGGAAAAGTTAAAGAAATAAAAAAAAAAATAAGCAGACCGAGTCAATGAGAAAGGGTCGTGCATGGGAATAGGTATGAGCACGAAAGGTATAAATGGCAGAGGGGATTGTCGATGCTGCTTACTTTGGCAAGGAGGGTGCGGATAAAAAGGACTAAGGACTATCCCGTGCATTCGCTCGGGGTGGAAATGAGTTCCCTTTTACGGGGGTGGCCAATGAAGAGCTCATACGGGGAAGCTTTTGCATCCTCGGGGAGTCTATTCGAATCAATTAAGTAAAGGCCCCCCCCCCCCCCCCTTTATTATAAGGGGGTGCGTTTTGTATGAGATTCTCAAAGGTCACGGGGTAGTCTCGTAGAGCGGGAGCGACTTCGTTATTTATTACTCTTTGATTAGGTCGCGCGATTCTCACTTTTTTCTTTTTTTAATTAATTTTAACCATGAAATTTCGAAAGTCAAATTTCACTGTAAATCTCCCCGAAAATTCTTGCAACATCCTGAGGGGTGGTTTTCGGGCTGAAAATGATGTTAAAGTTTTTCAAAGTCAGATCGAAATCAAAATAAATTTCAAAATTGTCATCGGGTTACTTCGGAATGAAAGGTACGGCAGAAGCGAACGACATAAATAAAATCCATCATGAACGGGGATGATGGGCGATACCGATATCGGCTAGGGGATGCTGGTGGTTTTTCGGGGTAGCTTAACGTTCACGCGTCATTACTTGTTTCTCGCATGAATAATTCCCTAAGAGTCAAGTGACATCGAACGCCATGATGGAAGCTACCAAACACGCAGCCCCTTTTCGCCCTGCATAACTTTCCACGAGAAACGTCACCACCTTCGCACCAACCATCCCTTAGTCTGACCCTCCTACCCCCGAGTTCGTACAACCACCAACCGCCCCATTGGCATAGAGACGCGCAAACGTGATTAGTAGCGCGTGGGTAATGGAGTGCGCTTGATACGAATAGACATGAGAGAATCTTGGAGCTCGCTAAGGGTGGTTTTCTAGCCACCCTTATTCCGACGCTCCTTCCTTGATACCTTTCAGCCGCAACCTCCCTCCCTTCCGCCCTCCCCCCGCGCCTCTACGGCCACAGACTTCGTGATAGCTTCGGCTCAAGATTCGCGAGTGGCATTCATGCATCATTCATGCTGGCACGATCATAAGCGATGCCGAGTTTACCTTCTATAAGACCTTCTGCTCCGGGGTTGGTTATATCGACTGGATATTTTTCAAAAGTTGCACAGCTACTTTGTGTAACGTTATTTTTTGAAAGAGTGTAATTTTTTTTTAACGGCGAATTACAGCTTTGTTTTCACTCTTTAATAAAATTGTATAATATTTTTTTTTATTTCATTTGATTGTTATTCGTCGTTATCCACTTGATATCCGAATTTGGTCGAAGAGTCAAAATATTAACTGCTTTTTTTGGAAAACGAAGTAAATCCTGCTTTGGATAAATCGAAATATAAGTAAATTATCGATCCTGATTCTCAATACCTTTGTCCGATGAAATATTGTAAATCAATAAAATATCCTGATAATCAAATTTTAATAGCTCATCGCACAATATTTGATTTTCAAAAGAAACAGTCTTTCTGAAAATTTTCCTTCTCCGTGGAAAATCTCTACCGTTAAAATTCTGTGTTTACCTAAAGAAAACAAGTTACGCGAAGACAATCAATTCCAGCTGGATACAGTATTTAACGTTAATACGGTATACAGATCAGCTTTGAAACAGAGCAATTGTATAACAAAATTTGTATGCCTTAACACGATTTGAAACACACCTCTCCAAGTTTTCAATGGCGAATCGCCTCGGGCGTATCTAATTTCGAGAAGCAGGAGCGAATCCAAGAGTTTGCCAGAACCCAGTTATGCAATATACAACGGTAAACATAATACTGTAGTGTAGAACGCATCGTCGCTCGTCTCTCCGTAGAACGTCTTTGATGATATAATGTAATTTGCGGTAGGCACTGAATTCAATATACGGGTTCGCCTGTTTCCACGAAAGTTTAAGGATACACGCTACATCGAGAACCCATATTGGATCCTATCGGAATATTCCAGGGTCTGACCCGGAACGGCTTAATCTACTAGCCGATTATCCGGCATCGATTATTCACCCTTACCGATACTATAGGTTGACACCGTTCTTCGTAAAGCCGTCGGATTACTCTGACGTATACCGCGTGTATATATATACATATATACACGCGCTAAAGTTTTTTCACCTCAATTTTTCGTTTTCCTTCAAAATATAAGATATTCTGATTTTTCATGATAAATTGTGAAAAACGGGGGAAAAAACAGCAAGTGGGTTCGCTGGGATAAAGTGGTCGCGACCTCTTTGTATATCGATGAAATTTACGCGATAAAGGGACTCGAAAGGTTTTTTTTTTCCTACTTTTTTTTCCAATAAAAATTTTCAGGATTGACCACATATCGAGAAATGCGAATAAGATTCCACCGTTCAATACTTTCTTTCTCTCTCTCTCTCTCTCTCTCTATAAAAGGAGGTTGGGACGGTAGCAGCACGCGTCCAGTCCTCAGCGTTGGTTTTAGGGGTGACTGTCGAGGGTCGCACTAAGGATGAAGGGTAAGACCTTAAAGGTCACTCTATCTCGGACCCTCTTTGCCTCCCTTGGCTTCACCGCCGTCCCTTCGTACCAACGACACTTTGCCACAACCCTATTCACCCCTTATCCGCCACCTCGTCCAACCCACGTACCATCCACCCCATCAGAAGTCCGAATCAATGCGGAATGAATGCCAACTTTGAGGCCTTTCACAAAGAAACAAACCTGCCAGACGTATCGTTCTCCTCGATCGCCCTTTGAGCTTTCTTCGTTATTTCTACCCCTTTTGCGCCCCCCTTTTCTCTACGACTCCGTTTGACCTCTCGACCTTCACTGCTACGAGAACCCATGCGCAGCCGAATTTTACGAAAATACGATCAACTGGATAACCTTCCTTCCATCTTGTCTCTCATCCTTTTCGGGACTTCTCAGACTTAACACAATTGCCGTCCAATTAAAGATCAAAGTAAACATCTTGCATATACTAAGTGTATATACAATATATATATATATATATATATATAGTTCTAATATTTATTTATTCACACTACCTTGGATATACAAACTAAAATATATAACTAAAGTTGTCGCAAGGAACGGATTTACTGCACAGTGCTAATACCGTAATTGTTACATAATTTAACTTTGAAATATGATCTACAAATAAGACCTTAAGACGCTACGAAGTTTCGTACCGTGCTGGTACTGGCTTTATGTAATCGTCGGTATGAAATTAAAAAGAAAAAAAAAACAGTGAAGGAAAGCAAAAGGCAATATCCGGAAATCATAGCTATAACGAGATCCACTGAAAAAGTACAGGCTGAAGCAAGAGTGCAAAGGGAATGGAACAAGTACTAAGCAAGAGCCCTTTACTACACCGAAACGACCTACTGAAAAGTTCAAGCTTCTTTCCATGAACTTGAAAAGCTCGTTCGCGTTACACGGAGTATACGTAAAAATGACAAGACTACGCTAAACAATCGAAATCGACTAATTAGCCCTCGTCGCGTAAAAGGTCCTTCGTTGAAATTCGTAGAATCCAAAAAAAAAATAATATACAAAAAAAAAACGTTAAAATAAAAAGAAAAAAGAATCCCGTGATTTCTTAATTGAAAGAAGGAAAAATGTCTTCGGACAAGAAAGTCCATTACACAAGAAAATATAGGACAACGCAATAGGTTACGGATGGGGCGGGGGGGGGGGGGGGTACCGGACCAACTTCTCCATCTAATACAGGACGTTACAAAAGAAGCTAAAATTCAATTAGCCAAGAAGCTCAACGGGTCAGAGCTTAATCTAATTTCTAACAAAGAAAGCTCCGCTTCAACCTTTTTAACCTCGTTATTAGAAACTTTTTCAAGATTGAAACAACGGCAACAACAAGAACGGAGACGCTCGTGAAACCTGCTAACCGTAACTAGTGGTAACAGTAGGGTATCTAGCCAGACAAGTACATAAGTAGTACGTATAAGGTAACTGTATGATAGGTAGGTAGGTAGTGGGCTTACGGGTGGGTAAGGTATTGCCGGCTACTAACCGACTGTGTATTTTGAAATTTCATGGGAATTCCCGGGGGTTTATTTATAATGAAAGCAGACGAGAGGCGATTTTGCGTTATTACGCGGGAACATTGTTTCGTTCTGAAACAATGAGATTTATTAGGTTAAATATCGCTGCCAACCGCGTGCGCTGTGGCACAATGAGAACTGCTTTATACGTTCAAGGGGTCGATTGTCTGTGTATCGCTATAGCCACCCTTTACTAGGTTGGATTACCTTTCAACCCAACCGAAGTATCTATACGCCTTTATGTACGGCGAATATATACATATCTGTCTGGCTATAAAATTTTACTACTACTCTCCATAGCTACTGCAAGCCCCCCCTTTAAACTGATCTCTTGCCATACTTGATAACCGACATTGCTAGTGGGTCGAAAGCCTGCTTTGGAAATTCGAAGCTGTTCGCGACGATACGACCGTAACTTTTACTTGGAGTCTAATCTCACTTTTGTAAACTCGCCTTGTTCACGGAATGTACCTTTTAAGACTCGATTTTCGGGGCTGAGGGGTATAAAAGGCAAATAGAAATTGATAAGGGTTAAGAATTGTTTCTCGGATTTATTTCGTTGTCAGGTGTTATCGATATATGACATAATTAATTTTTTTAGAGAAAATTGGAATTTAAAATTTTTTTTTTTTTCTTCCATTTCGAGCAAACTTACCCACAGTGGGCAGCGTGATGAATTATTTCACTGTGTATAGAATTTTGAATATTTCACAACAAAAATTTCGCATTCCCCAGCTTTTAGCACAATCTCTAGATTATGGCCCCGGTCCCGAAGCCGGTAGTCCTTTTTAAGCCTGGATAACGCTTAAAGGCCTGTTCAATGTGGAAATCGTGAGGAAACTTATAAAAGCTCGTTCTCCAATATTTATAGATAGAAAATTGAGCGCCGAGGTGGCCGCCTCTGCTACGTTCCTTACATTAGCCTCTGAAGAAGCGCCTGACGTATTCGAAGAATTGCGCGCGCAAGCTCGACAATTAAATATAAAGGAAAGCGTTAAAATTCGTACCAAGTCTCTTACCTCCTTGCGCATCCATTAGCCCAAAAAATTCACTTTCCCCGCTAACGAAGTAAGCGCGAAATATTCGTCTTCTCGCAGTCGCGACCGCACGTACCGTGCATACACGTACGCTGCTATTCCAAAATTGGCTGTTGGGTCGACCAAATTTTTTTTCAAAATGAACTCTCGCTCCACGTCATACATTCTGAATTTACCTATGCGCGTATCTGACGTATGTATGAAAAAAAAAAAATATGTACAATATTTTCGACTATTTTTATTTAGCTTTTTCGACCATTCTACTCGACCTGTATTTTCACGTGGAAACAACGCGAACAATGCCAGCGACCAAAAACAGTTGGTACGTCCGAGTTCGAGTTAAGGGTTGAAAAACGAGAAAAAAAAAAAATGAAATAATAATTTCATTAGTCTCTCGAGCATTTTCAACCACGCGTATGCATTTTCATAGAAACGCCCGAATAAGCATCGTCAGGGACGTACACGTGTTCGTTATACCAGCCGTTAGCGAATGTCGTTTAGTTCAGTTTTCGTGCAAACGGACACGAGGGTGAAAAGATGTATGACGGCTCTCGGAAACATTGTAAAACGAAACCCATTCCGGCCGACATGGCTGGTACAGTCGGTGCAACAAGTATCCGAGTATTGTCATACAGTGCGTGAGGTACGACTGGGAATAAAGTTCCTTGCGTTTCGCGTGGATTGTACGAGGGTTTGGATGCGGAAAGAAAAGTATGTTTCCGGTGTGTTCCTTTGATATGGTAATACTTAATACAGTGAGATAGGTCAGTTCGCGGTTTATACAACCTAAGTAAATTCACGTTACACTGTACGGGTAACGGAAGAAAACGAAGAGAAATTGCGAATTATTATTTATAAGTTCCGCGAGAGCTCATTTCTTTGTCCTGTCATTTTATTGCATATTGAGCTGTTCTTGGGATTTTTTTATTTTTCAAAAAAGACAGAAGCGCCATCTACAATAGTACTGCGAGTGCGGAATGTAGGTGGTATTCGACCAGTGTGAAGTTTGCAACATGAATCGTGATCTCATGCTGCATTCACACGAGTGCCAGTGTGATTTGCGACACGTGCCGAAGATGAGTGCTGTAATCACACGAGTTTTTCGGTGTGTTCCTTTGATACGGTAATATTTAATACAGTGAGATAGGTCAGTTCGCGGTTTATACAACCTAAGTAAATTCACGTTACACTGTACGGTTAACGGAAGAAAGGGAAGAGGAATTGCGAATTATTATTTATAAGTTCCGCGAGAGCTCATCTCTTTGTCCTGTCATTTTATTGCATATTGAGCTGTTCTTGGGATTTTTTTATTTTTCAAAAAAGACTCGTGAAAAGAATCGTGATCTCGTGCTGCATTCACACGAGTGCCAGTGTGATTTGCGACACGTGCCGAAGACGAGTGCTCTAATCACACGAGTCGTGTATCGCCTATCAGCGCTTGCCATACACGATATCTTTTGGAATTCCTGTGAAGAAATTGTTGATTTGAGAAACAGACGAATGGAATGAAAACGCCCGATGACGTCACTGACAGTGCGCGAAATTGAGTTATTTTGAAGTGCGCATGCGCCAAAAAAAGATTCTAGCGTGTAAAACAAAGTATTTCAAATGTGCGTATGGCCCAGCTTTTTCTTTTTACTGTTCCGTAATCATCCACCATAGGCAGTTTCCACGGGCTACGAAAATCAAACTTTTCGAGCAGGCGTTACAAAAACGTCATATCGCACGGAACGTCTGCTCTAGAATATTATTAGGTTGTAATATAAAAAACTGACAATTTCTTTCAAAAAGTCAAATTCAAAATTCGCGAATCCGGCTGCATATAAACTACTAAGATTTTCATAGTGTACACTGTACCTTCCGCCGTGGCTCAATGCTCGAGCTATCTCAAGACTTTCACCAAGTTTCTACAAAAAGATGCTTTCCACCGCACTTTTGGTCTCAACAACTCAAAGTCCAATTTTAAATTCTTCAAAAAAATTTTTTTTTACTTTCATTAATTTGCCAATTACAGAAACTCAAAATCCCACTTCTCCCTCTATGCTCTTTCAGACACCTGACTCTCTCGACTCTCCCACGTCTACTGACTTTCGTAATGCATCTTACCTAATCTCAAATTCACTCAGCCTCTTCCAATCGTCTATTCACGCGTCACGCCAGATTCGAGAAATCTCAATGGCTCTCTAAGCGTAAGAGCAAAATATATTTTTTGCAAATTCGAAAAAGATTATCACGGGACCGGACAGTGACTCGCGATTACGTCACACGATAACATTTTTTTTTTCTATTTTCCATTGACCCACTTCTCAATGACCCAATATCCCATGCTGGCCATCGAAAAGCCAAGTGGCTCAAGTAGGAAAAATTTATCGTTTTAATCTCCCATAAACATCTAGTTAAGTATACATGACGTTTACCATATTCCCATATAGTACGTGTAAACGTGGTCTATAGATATATGTATGCATTGTCACTCACGCGATACTATAGAGTCGCGAGAAGCATACGTTATGTGATACGACAAGCGAATATGAGGCAGTTTACAGTATACAGGGAAGGGGAGGGGAGGGGAGGGGCAAACGTCAACTTGGCTGTTTGAATAAAAAACAAGAGCAATGGGGGGGATATATATGTATATATATATATATTGGAATGTATCTTTTCTTAACTTGACACCGATAGCGAAAAATGCGAGAACAAATTATTATCGAGAACCAACCTAAGTTACTTTCGGCCGTCCACCCTTCGCTCAGGCATCCGCAAGCCAGGCGGGCGCCAGCCAATTCTTTTTTTTTTACCGGCAACTGAAGAGTCGGTATGAACTGGGAGTTGGGGTGGAACAGGCCCAAGTCTGGTAAAACGAGAGCTCTGACGGAACCTATCGGATAATGCGATACCTTAACGGATCCTGTAGATTTTTGGGGACGCGTGCAATCAGCAAACGCAACTGGATGCACGAACGGGAGCGGACGGTTACGGAAATGCGCGGCCGCTCAGGCTGCTAGTTTGAGGTAGAGGGGATCGGCGTAAGCGTCAGGCAAATAGTGCGAGATGCAAAGAGCAACGGATCGAGCACGTGACCGAACGAATCGGACGTATCAAATCGAAATTCCTTCACCAATTAATAAATTGAGAGAACTCACCGGCGCTGGCGCAGCTGATCCGTGAAGGCCGAGAACTGCATCCAGGAGACATCCAGGGTGGGCACTGCACTAGGGAACACTGCACTTCACAACACTGCACTTCCGGAACACTCACTGAAAATCCATAGAATTTCCTGAATATCGCGAGAGCAACGGGAGATCTGCACGAGCGAGAACTTTCTATCCCGTATCGAAACACGGCTAGAAAAACTATAAACAAATAGCACGGGAGCGCGAGGCAGCTCGTGACACCCCGGTCGGTGCCCCGAGACAGACTGACTTTGAAAATAGCCAAATTTGAGAACTAATCATTCTGATCATCTGATTGGTCGAGATCCTTACAGCCGACAACTCTTCCCTTTCCCTCGAGCCGTCCGTTTAAACCAAATCGAAAGTGTAAAAATAAACAAAAACAATTTACGATACACTAAAATACATATAGTATATTATAATATTTAAATGAAATTACGGCTAACGATGGTACATATGAAGAATGCCTATAGGAATTTTCCTTGCCTCGTTACACCGTCCAGTGGAACGATAGAAGTAGTCAGTTCACACAGAAGAAATGACATCGTGTACTATGCTCTTTTGTTTCTTCAGCCATACAAAAGCAACGCTGTAACT
Organism: Cephus runcator; assembly: GCA_030142495.1. NCBI lineage: Eukaryota > Metazoa > Arthropoda > Insecta > Hymenoptera > Cephidae > Cephus > Cephus runcator. The sequence goes on along the minus strand of JARQTC010000387.1, from coordinate 3,010,787 downwards.
ATTATATCGTATCCTGCAGCATATATTAATATAACTTTGAAAAGCACGTATGACACGATACCAAATTTCTATATTTGGCAAATCTCATTAATATTGATCTTTCCGATAAAATTACCCGTTATTTTCTGCTCGCGAAAAAAAAAATGTAATACACGATTAATATATTGGAAAATCCTTAACCGGGACACTCGTATAATATTTATAAAAATGAATTAAAATTTGCCCAGACATTTCGATATTCTTTGACATCGTTAAACCACCAAGTACCACGACAGATTTATCGAAGCTTCGTTTTCTGAACGACGTCGCATTGAAAATTTGTTCTTCTATAGATGTTTGTTACAGTCATACGCGGATTCGTGTAACAGAGCCGAGGTGTTATGAACGTAATAATCGAGAAGGAAGTCGAAGTGAAACGATTCCAGACTACTTTTATTTCCAGTTAGAGATTTTATTATCACCGTGCATTAACGTCGCCCTTCATACGGCAGTCTGAGACCTAAGTAACCAGTTGCCCCACGAATATTGCTCCCTTCGTGTATTACTTGGTCAATGCATTTTCGCGAGACGTGACTGGGTTTTCTAAGTACAACAGTATACAAAGCTAAGAACGTGGAGCAGCATCCCTTTGGTTACTTTGTATTTCCCAAAAGTGCCAACGACGGCGTCGTTCTCGACTTGACAAAAGTCACTCCGATGCGAAGGTCTTGGTTCTCGAGTTAACTTTTCCGGGCATGAAACTATGATGAGTGGAAAAATTTTGATAAGGAGGACAATCATTATTTTTAGTCGTCACAATCGAGAGTAGGGTATGACTAATTGACTTTAGGTTAAAATCAAAATAAATTTGTATGATAAAAATTTTTTTGGGAAAATTTCAAAATTCACCCTTTTTTCTTAATAGTTAATTCGATGGTTCTTCTCGATGACGCGAACGATTATTGAGTGGAGCTATGATAAGGGATCTTTTGAATAGTAAGTGGAGTGCTGGTATCGGAAAGGGTTGAAGACTTGGGAGGCTGACAGGTCGATGCTTCCATATTTGGAGCAGATGCTCCAGTAATCAGGGGCTACGGAAACCGGTAGCTCCGCCCAGGAGCTGTTACTACGGTGGGATCCATGGGGTCCATAGGGCCCATGGGGCCCATCCCGTATCCACGTAGAGATAGTCGAGGAGGCCCGAAGTCGAGCTGAGGCGTCAGCACGTACGAAGGCCTCCCATACATTTACTTTTACCAGGACACACCATGGCTAAGCCGTCATTATCTCAGAATCCTCGAGCTTTCAGGAGCGTAACAACGGGGTGACGAGACAATGAATATACAATGGGAAACAATGAAAAATTATATATTTTACGTCGATATGAAATTTATTCGTACTGTGGTGTTATACAGTGCACTCGTGGAAAAAATGATAGCATTGATATGAAAAAAAAAAATTCCCCCCAATTGCCCCAATACTATATACGTCCCTGAGTTAATGGTGCCCCGTTGCTGCTACGCGTACACTGTCAGAAAAATATATGTTTTTGTTACGCGCAAAATTGCAACTTTTCTGCGTGGCGGACCGGTAGAAAGAAATTTTGCAAAATTGTTGCAAATTTAAAAAAAAAATTTTACAACCGTTTCAAATATTTTACGCGGACTTATACAACGGGCTCTCGATCGTCTTTGTAAATAACGTGAAAATGTGACTTTTTGCAAAACAAATATGCACAGCCATGTGCGCGAAAGTAGTGCCGGCGCCTTGAAATAAAACGAGTTGGTCTTTCTGTGCCGTAAAATACCTACGACCTCACTGTAGAACCACACGAAAGGTAATAGAACCTGGAAAGGCAAGTAAAGCCGATAAAATCGTAAGGATCTTATAGGATCGCTAGGAAAGTATTACCAACTGTAAAACCACAGTAAAACACGAAACCATACTCGAATAGGTTACAAACAAAGAGATCGATATAAAATTTTGACACGTACTTCTGCCGGTGAATCCTTGTACTAAAATAACTTCTCATCATTATACCGTCATATAATAATTTTTCAAAAAAAAAAAAAAAAAATGAAATCACAATCCACCCGATCGGTGCCCTAAAAAAAATGCTAATTGGGAAATTCTAGTCCCATGCGCGAGGGATGAGTAAATCAAGCAGTAGTCAAATTAAGGGATGACACCGAGTATCGAAAATGGCGTATCGCTTCCTTACGCCAATAAATCTCCAGGTCGCGTCCAAAAAAAAAAAATGGACGATCTTACCCAAAAACCGTATCACCTTGCTCGGTAACGCGTAATAAAGATATGAGAGAAAAAAACCCAACTTCCTCTTAACTTTTGGCTCGACACGTGACCTCCTTCGCAGACTTATCATACAAATAGAAACCACAGCCTCGCAGGACCAGGGATCCGATAAAGGATCCTTAGGTAGCTGGGATTTGAAACCTCGCCATAACCTTTCGTAAATGGAAGTGTAAATCCCGTGTGGACCATGGGGAAACTCGAAGTCACGATTTTTCTTATTCTCCTGCGCTCCCTACTTCGTGAGTACGTTTTTACGAATGATCCTTCCGAAAAGGGTCCTGGGCTCCCGGTTACGACAAAGGGGTCCAGCATCTTATAGGACACGGTTTTTACTGACTATTTAACCCGGTATAAGCCATCTCGCAATCAGTTGGTCTGCTACGTAACTTTCCAAAATGAGAGATGCACGTGGAAGATGCTGGAAAAATCTGGGATCATTCATAAAACTCGTATACACAACCCTGAACCAAGATACATTAATTTTTCAAAAAACAAAAAAAAACTGATATCATATCCAATATTTGAATTGATACTAAAAAAAAAATTTTCAAAATACCTCGATCAAAAAATATAAAAAAAAAAAAGTCAAATCAACTATTCAAAACGGCAGTATACCCAAAGCCCCTAATTACGTCAGCCTCCCGTCTACACCAGCTCAAATTCTTCCTGGATCCCATTTGAAGTGACGATAACGTACCACCGTAATACCCCAGAATCCACAAAGCGGAAGTCCCCATTGGACGGGCGTTAGAGTTTTGTCTCCCGAAATTAACACGACGGGTGCATTTGCCGGGTGCATCCATTATAATTCCAAGTTGTTGGAACAATTTAGCGCACTGGAATGGCAGAGTGAACGGAGACGATGGGTGGAGCAGTAGGCGCGTTTAGTAATTCCACGGGAAGAGCAAGGGTAAGTAGTTGGTACGTGTATCTGGTGTACAGATGGCGGTAGCGTCTAGAACGAGAAGTCGAAGCGGAGGAACGTTGACGATGCGACAGAGAGAGGCTGATGGTCGATGGGGAAAGAGAAGAAGTGAAGAGGAGAGGATGAGCCACAAAGCGCGAGAGCAATTTACATAGAAGCCGACAACGCAGCCGGCATCGGCGTCGACGTCCCGAGCGAGTCCGACCAGAGACGCATTTCGCATCTGGTAGCCCGGCGTGCTGGCAGTACTGCCAACCTCCACGTAGGCCGGCAGCGCTGCTCGCTGCCTGAAATTACTTCGGCATATCTCAGGGTTTATTAGTTTCCATAGTTTCGAGATGAAGGCTCTCTCTCTCTCTCTCCTCCTAACCGTTCACGTTCCATCAGCTCGGTGAACTTTATGAAGGGAACGAGAGAGAAGCCGACGGAAAGTAGTTTAATATTCTACGTAGACGCCCAAAGCGTCGCCGTCCGCGAGTCGACTTCAATTCCGATTGAATTCTCAGTCGCGATCAAAGCTCGATCGATTATCGATTCGACTCACGGATACCCATTAATACGTCCGGCTGGGATCCCGGTAATGGTACCCGAGTCAAGGAATTGTTTTCGGATACAAAGATACGATATACCTATACCTTGTTATTGGAAACTTCCAAATTTCTCCTATATAGCCCTACGATCGAAATTCGATAAAAAAAACGTGGTCTATGATAAAAAAAATTGCATATCCAAGATCCTACGACAATGCCGATTCCTATGGAGCTACGCCGTATGACCCATTGACGAGCTCACTCATAACTCGTTCAGATTACACTGTACAAATCGGAGACACGAGACTTTGACGGCTCACGGATACCCAATACGTCCGACTGGGATCCCGGTAATGATAGCCGAGTCAAGGAATTGTTTTCGGATACAAAGATACGATATACCTATACCTTGTTATTGGAAACTTCCAAATTTCTCCTATATAGCCCTACGATCGAAATTCGATAAAAAAAACGTGGTCTATGATAAAAAAAATTGCATATCCAAGATCCTACGACAATGCCGATTCCTATGGAGCTACGCCGTATGACCCATTGACGAGCTCACTCATAACTCGTTCAGATTACACTGTACAAAGCGGAGACACGAGACTTTGACATGGAGAGTATCGCGCGGGCGTAATGAAATTCCAGCGCGCGGGTTATAAAAGGATCTTTTTCCGCGGCGAGCAATAGGTTCGAGGAAAGCCAGGGGCGTTCGTGTCCCGTCTTATATTGGGCTGTAATATTTTACGTGATACGCGACCATCAAAGGGGGTTCCGTAGATGCACGATTGTCCGTGGTGGCGCTGCTATCGCTACGGTACCGGGTAGACGTTCGCTCCGGTCCAATATCCATACAATTGTAAACCGAGATGTTTATGTATATTTCATACACACCTCTCCGCTACACTCTGCCACTGCTACCAACCTAACCAACCTTTTTACCCCACGGACCACAGCTGCCAGTGGGTATACGTATATATACCTTCCAGTAGCAGTCTCGAGGCTTAAACGTCTCCCTGGCAAATCTTGCTGAAAGGAAGTTTAAGGCTTTTGAAATTTTTCAAACGCAAGACGCGCGCGAACGAGAGCGTCGCGACGACGGGGAAACGTCTGGTACGTGGGTACGGGCATTGTCGCTGCTTTATATCTAACGGGTTGGCTATCTGAGTGTTATTTAACGCTAGGGACTAGAAGTTAAGAATTTGCCGTATCGGAGACAAGACTTGGATTATATGGTGGAATCGAGGAACCTATAAGAAACTATTCGCAGTGTGTCGAATGAAAACGTTAAATTGATACGTTGCGAATATTCGCGATCCAGTCGATAAGACGCGTTGGAACATTTGCGTGTAATCTATATGTATATATATATATATATATATATATATATATATATATAGATGTCTTACAAATGTTATCTGCGATATCTCCATACATTTTACGTAACACAAGTGCGTCAGGGAGAAATCGATAACGTCAAATATTTACATACTGCTACTTCCGTACCTCTTGGTATTAACATAAGACTGCACGTATACTTCTGTGATAAGGAAATATAATCAGATGCAGATCACAAACCATTACTATCGGGTATTAAGGTACAACAAGTACATATTAATGATCCCCTGATAACTTAAGTCATTAAAGCTTTAGTCATTAGCGCTTTTAACGAGTCTAAGAGTCGCTAGCGAAAAGTTACGTTAAAGCTCGACACACTGCTTTCGTTCTCGACGATAACCATGGGAAAGCACTTTGCGAGAGCGTCAAACGTTAATTCACGAAAATCCCTATGGCAACCCGTATAGGGAATTTTGATATTTCGTCATACAACGTATATAGGGCTTATTATTTCTACCAAAGCGGCTAACTTCAGTCGGTTAGGATACTTTCGAGTAACCCCATAAATATTATTATACACACAGAGAGACCAACCATATAAAGGATCTTCTCAGCGGATCCAAGAGAAATTCCCTAGGGACTACGAAAACGTATCATCCCCTCTCGGCGCCACCTACAGCACGGATTAGCAATTAGGGCTAGTTAATTGCATCGCGATTGCAATTTGACAGTCTTCTACTGAACAGCGTTGCCATATATACCTACCAACCCCTTGCCGCCAGATAATTCCCCGAACCACCCTTAAGAGATCGGACGAAACATAATCTGAAACGAAACGTTCGTGGACATAATTATTGTTATAATTTAGAAATTAGTAACACCCCCCCCCCCCCTCCTACCCCCCCTCTAAACTACCCTTAATCAGTCTATATATCTAGTCCGTATTGTTACTGTATGGACGATACCAAATTCCTCTTGGACCCTTAACCCTCCACCCTCCGCCCCCCCCCCCCCCCACCATAGCTCATCCCTATTTCTCATGTAATTACCTGAACAAATATAATCAGTGCACATCTTTCACGAACCCCTGTATCAGCTGTGCCACGTTCAATCCGTTCAATTCCCAAGTCAAATTAAGCAAATAAATAGAGACGGGGTGGAAATTAGGGGCAGGCAGGGGGATTGTCGTATCAGCGCATATAACCTATACATCCGGTTCCAATCTTCCGAAGCTGCAGGACTTTGTTCCTCCATCTTTGCTCTCTTCGCCACCCCTTCACTTTGTCCCAGCCTCCTTACCCTCTCTCTCCCTCTCCTTCCCCTGTCCCCCCCCCCCCTCTCTCTCTCTCTCTCTTTGTCTCTCTCATAGTTCGTCCTCTTATCTCGCCGTTGAAGCGAGTTCGTATATCAGATTGTAAACTCGTGTGCCAAAGAGAGCACGAGGGAGGTTTGCAAATTAGACAGAGATAGATAGATAGATAGAGTGAGCGGGCGAGAGAGAGAGAGAGAGAGAGAGAGAGAGAGAGAGAGAGATAGGGAAAGTCAGGATACTTATCCTTTGTCAATATGGACAGCTTCGTAAATATTTCAAACACCTATTTTCGAGCAGAGATAAATTCAGGCAAGATAGCGTCCCTTATGTATTATTAACTCGTCACGTCACTTAAAACGTTAATTCAAGGAACGAAGCAGCTCGACGTGAATTCTCGATTTCTTGCCAGATACTGGCTCCGTTTGTTATCGTAGAAAATTATTATTATCTCAGTGTCACACAAACATCGAATTTATTACATGCGCCGCTGAAGACAACTTCGCCATCGGCAGTATCCAATTGTGATACGGCGCGGATAAGACGGAGGCCCCCCGTTTCGAGCATACGGAGGCAAAGCAAGGGTCTTCTTTGTACGACAGCAATATCGCGCGGGCGAATCAACGTTTTCGTTGAAGCAATGTTAGGTATATACTTTGCTACTTTGGCCACGTGCACGTTACATGAAATTGCTGGATACAGTCCGAACGGAAGTTTCTACCGTATGCATTGCAATACCGACCACGTGGGCTAACCCTCGGCAAATACGATATTGCTTCGCAAATTCTTTTCTCATTTCCGGGCAAAAGGGATATACGATATGGGGCGGGAAGGGGACGCAACGTCTTTTATTGCGCATAAGCTCGGCCACATCTTGCGAATTCGCCACCCCTTATAAAATGTCAATGTTTACCACGTGGGTGTCCCCCCCTAGACCCACTCCATGACTTTTCTTCATCCTGACCTCATACGTATGACGGGTGACGGCAAATTTGGCCGAGTATTGTTTGAATTAGATGTGGGTTGAATGGAGGGGAAAAATAAAGAAAATACAAATAAATTCGTACGCGCAATATCGACCACGTGCAAATACGGTTTTTTTTGCAATAGACCGTGTTACGGAGTCGCTCTTGTTCGTCGAACCGAAACTGTACGAGCTTAACGGGGGGGGGGGGGGGGGGGTCTGTGCATCATGCTTTTTGGCATTGTTGTAACGATGTAACGCGCTGCGTACATTGATTCGATAACGGGTGTCCGATATTTAGGAATTTTAACGAGAAAACCAAACGGTGCTGTCAAAGTGTCAAAATTTGCAGAATGATTACAGATGCAGTGGCTTTTGCGTGTGACAGGTTATTTGGAAACATTGTTATTCAAGAATTTTGGTATTCAAGTGAATTATTTCGCGAAATGCAGGGGCGGAAATACCTGAAATTCGTAAAAACGTCTGTTTAATTAACGAATGCTCGAGGTACCGCGATATAACGGGTGGGTGGGACGATTCGATGGATTTTGAAAAATTTCTATACAACTTTGCACGGGCTTGATCTTTTTGTTGTCTGTTTCTATGAAGAATCTAGTTCTTTGTATTTTTATTAAAAAAAAACAACGATTAAAGCTGCTTAGTTTCGTTTTAACAGGAAAAATTCTCGGCGCTATGAATAAACTTACGTTTTCAATTGCGACAGTCGTGACCCAATTTGAAAATTATGCTTAATTAAGACTCCTCGCGTCCCTTGTCGACGAGTAATTATGCATTTTCGCATTATGCTCGGGACCTCGAAACATTCGTTATCACGAGCTCATAATGTGTACGCGTTTCCTTGAACGTGCCTCTTTTTGGAATCTCTCCGGTAACACTAACTTTCATGAAAAGATGCGCGATAGATTGAACTTTGAAAAAAAAAAAAAAAAGTGCCTCGTCGCCATGCAAATTTTACGGTATCAAACGTGCAAAATCCTCATCAGCGAATTAACATTGAACGCGGCATTTCTTACTATAATATTTAAGCATTAAAGTTTATCACGTCGAAGACAACAACCTAAAGTCATTTAAGATCCTTCCGAGAGAGACGCCCTTTATTTCGTACAAGGAACAAATTAAGGAAGCATCTTCTGCCGACATGGCGCACTATCCTATTCTCGTTAGAATAATTAGAACGGAATGCCCTACAGGGACAAGACTCTTACCGACCTATATATACGTATAAATATGTATACTACAGTACCTTACGAACAAAATATACAGAAGGAACACTGTACGAAGATATTCTACAGGTACAGTACAGTAAAGATATTATACAAAGATACCGTAAATTTGCGCAAGCTTCGCGAGCTTATCAGTAATTACAAAAAAAAAACAGCAAAAAAAAATTGCATCAAAAATTCCAACCCCCCTTGTACATTCTGCTCGTACTTACTCCGTCTGCCATTAAGGTCGCCTCGAAACGAGATTATACCACTGTTAAAAATTTTGAGGTCGTCCCTGAAAGCTACCCGTTCATTTGCCAGCTTTGTGCAAAAGTTCACCGAATAAAAGCACTCCGTAACAAACATTCCCAGAGACACCTTTACTTCACGCTTGGATGACTCTGCGACGACACGCCCGACGTCACGTGGCACGACGCTAACTGTTAGACGATAAATTATACAACGTGACTCAGATATAAAATTCTTATTAATTTTCGTCTTGCGTTTACGTTAAAGTCTCATAATGATATTGCCCTTCGCTACGCATGAGTTCCGTTGGCCATTGACTGTCTTAATAAGTAATTCGATTCGAAGTGTAAAATTAATTGCGCTCTGCCTTACCGACGCGAACTGTCGGCTAGCTTTATGAAAATACGTTTCACGATTTAAAATAGAATCCCAAGCGTCAGCTCCTCGCAGTAATTAGCTATCGGAGATGCATTTCGAATGTGCCACAATCGACTATTCAAATTTGCATTCGTCGACTTTTCAAATTCCAATCGAGTACTTCCGGTTTCGAGTGATCGAAATCGCACGACCACCTTGTCTCGTCTCGATGTCAGCTTGATGACTCCTGACGTCAGGTTGAGATTCCCTGATATGTTAATGAGATGGCGTTACCCTGTTATTAGCTACAGTTTGTTCGTCAGCGGTTGAATGATGCAGGGGAGTCCCGGCAGGTAATTACTCCACGGTTGTACTATGGGCGTTTCAATGTGCATCGCACTTTGTTACCGGCTGCGCCGATCCGACAGAGTCAATGATAGTAAGGGAGTAGTGGAAGGGAAAAAATTTTTAGAAAAAACTGAAAAAATGAAAAAAAAAAAAAAAGGATCGACAATCTTTATAGCTCTCTCTATCCGTCTATTCCCTAATTGACGTGCTTTTATTTCATACCCGCCCCTCTTACGTCGCTGACCGCAGCGACAGTTGCCAGACGTGCGTTTGTCATTTGTCACGCAATTATTCACTCGGCGAATTCCCTTTGATCTTCCTTTCCCTTAGACCCTAGGGATTCCGTTCGTCGAGTCCTATCCTTGGGCGCACCCGCACGTAGCGAAATCGACTCAAACTGTACATCAAAATGGATTTTAATGACGGAAATAATTTTCAAAAAAAATTAATTTCATTCAAATTTTAATTTTTTTTTTTGGAATTCTCTATATTTATATTTTATCTGTATATACCTTGCATAATGCTTCGTGTACTTTTTGTAATTGACACGCGGATAATTAGCACTGTATACCTCGTATAATTAGTATACAAATTTTCATAGCGTTAAAGAGACTAATTAACGTTCTTATCGATATACCCTGTTTCGGAAGTTCGCCCAGATGAATCATAATTGCTGGCATCAATAGTCGAACGCAAATCAATTAGCTATCTCACAACACGGCAGCCGAGAATCTCGAGACTTATCCCCGTTAGGAGGAAGTCGCGAAAACAAATGTTTCCCAAAATTCGCAGAGAGTCTCGGAAATTCTTACGGGATGATTAATAGCCCCCTGTCTCTTGTTCGAGGGTAGGTAATTTGTCCCCGGACCAATTTCAAGGCCATCAAAATACCCAGAGGCATTTTCAGCCACGAGTAAGGAATTTTCTAATTTATGAAAATTCGACCTTTTAAAATTTTTATTGAAATATTACAAATCAAAAAAATCCATCCGTTAATTTTTTTTTTTTCATTATTCAACAATCACAAGCATCCACGTCAAGCTTGAGACAATTCGTACGATGACACGTGTCCTACGTGACTACTCGTTCTCCCAAATATACGTTTCTACATACGTATAAGCCGGTACCGTCTGTATCTGTCTGCGTCACGAGGTGACGAAGATTCAGTTGTCGTGACTAACGAGGAGAAAAATGCATCGACTCGAGGCAAACCGTAAAGATAAAAAGCAAGTGGAGTCAAAACGCTGATCCATCATACTGACACCACTCTATCGCTTCCAGTCGAATACCCTGAAGACGGATCAACGGCGCCCTACTAGAAACATACTAATAAGTATTTCCCAAGTATACTCCACGTGGCTCCGTACAGCTATATTCACGTCACATTCGTCTTCGTCGAACCACGAGTAATTTCTATCTCGAGTGGTCCATTTGGCCCGACCGCAGAATCAATGAGTAACATCCAAAGCAGTGTAGGCTGATAGTCATCGATTTCAAAAAAAAAAAAAAAAATTAATCACGTGACATATAAAAAAATTTTTCTCCACGTACACAAAGTAATAAAAATAAAATAAATAATTAAACGATTACTCCCTACAATTATATAACGATCGAAATGACACCGGATGAAAAAAAAAAAAAATTTTGACATTTAAAAAATTTACATTCCAACGGGGGTCGTTCAACCCGATGATTATGACCGGGGAGGCACTTAAGTGTTGGAGGAGTTGATTGGAGGACAAAAAAAATGGCACGAGCAACGGATGGAGGGACAGTCGGGTGGGGAAAGAATGCGTCGATGCGTCGGGACGCTTCAAGTGGGAGGGGTCCGATGAAAAAATAATATCTAATCAAGGCCATTTACAGGTGCCTAATGGCCTCCAGGAGTTGGAACGTAATTTATAAGGGGCAGAGCAGTGACTGGCAGACCCGAGATACACCAACCCTCGTGTTTTCGTGGTCGCTTCTTATGAACTCGACGAACGAAGACGGAGCTCGCTGTACGCTCGTAAAATAATTTATAGGGCTGCTTGTATCTCACACCTAGAGTGCCAAGGCGGCGCACTTCCAAAATGTCGCGGCAATTACTCACGGGTATGTTAGTACTAAAGTTTAGGCCTTTCCTTATTTATTCACTTTGCATGGGTACAAAGTCGATTTACTTCGAACCGAGTATAGCTGCTCCTACGTATGCTTCCCATAAGTACCCAGCAACTCCAAGTACTACTTGCTACGGTGCGTTTCAATTTGGAATATGAAAAAAAAAGTTTTACGATTTCGAATTATTTGTTAAATATATTTTTTATTCTGAAATCTTTTATGTCTCAAACTACACTCAAAATCGTGCTTTGGGTCTGAAGTACGTAAGGGATTTTTCGCTGGGATCGAAAACGTCACTTCAAATTTTCCCGCTACCCGTGTGCAATTCCTTTCGCTCGGAGCTCTTACTACCTTCTCTCCCTATCTCCTGGGATATCAGTAGCCAAGAGACCTCGGTTCCGGATATCGGATATACCTCGAAGGAATCCATGTCTTTAAGCAGCGAATGAAATCCTGACTTTTCGGCTCGTTAAATGCACGAGCTAGGCTTACGAGTACCGGGGGGTTCAGCCTGAATGGAAGAGGAACGTTCTGTAGGTCACGTTAAAGCCCGGCAGAGCATTTACTCGAGATACAGAGAGAAAGAGATCCTCCTGAGTGTAAGTAAATCTGGAGATTTAACATTATGACGTCAGAACTGCGCTTCTGCAGTCTCCATATATATACATACAGTGCCACGGTGCTGCACGAAATACCTAGATAAAGAAAATTAACAAAATCGTATCAAGTCGATAAAAAAAATCACCATGTAACAACAACAATTAAACGTGACAATTATCATTTTTCATCTAATTCCACAATATCACTGCGAGTATTTCCCAACGCTAAATTTTCTTACCGTCTAAAAAAAAAACCAAATTTTTACTTCGAAGGCGACCCATCGCGGAAACAAAATAATTTCATAATTTCATCTTTAATCTTTCCTCCGACCCCCCCCCCCCCCCCATCCGCCCTCCTGTCTTTTTGGTTACGTATCTTTTCTTGTCTTCCTACGTTACTCCGAAAATGTAATGTAATATAAGAAGTAGCGCGAGACGAGTGGCGGATTGGATGCTGTGGGAGGGGAAAGAGAAGGAGGGGAGGGGTTGCCCATGCGGAGGTCGTAGGAAACGAAAAACGGTGCGGGCAGAAAAAGAGTGAAAAAAAAAGAAGAAAAAGGGATCGACGCATCCCCCTCCCCCCCCCCCCCTTGCCGCCCCCTGCCCGGTAGTCTGCTTCTTAAATTTATTTTAATGCTCCTATTCCCCATGGGAGGACAATAAAAAGCCTGGAGTCGGTAACATTTGCCAGACGCACGAGTACCGTGTCGTCATAACCACAGAGAGTCTGGTTATGTTTTCAGTGTCGTTTGTCATCCGAGGCATAAATGCCAATTGGAATTAGGAGCAATGACTTCTGCGATAATCGTCACGTGTATTTCGATAATGTATATAAAATTAAAAAATTATCCGAAAATAAATTTATCACCTTTATCTGGTAGAAATCTCACTTGGACCGTGACGCCGTCTACTCCATTCGATTATTTTTTTTACGGCAAAAATCATCAGACCGAAAATTCACATTCAAAGATACATTAAATGCACCATCGACTGCCTGGCTAATTCGTGACCACCTGTTTTCCCTAATACACGATAAATATTTCCATAGCGCGAAACTGACCTATCCCGTTGTTACGTAAGAAGGCGAATAAAAATTTATCTATTCGTAAGGATTTATCGTGGGAATGGTATACCACGTGCTTGTCCATTAGTGCCTATGACGCAAGAGTGTGTTACATTAAAAGAATAATATTAGCGATTCAATCAAAACACGCGATATATTGATAGTAAACTATAGCACAGACGAAGTAACCGTATTATATATTATAATTATAACGTGGTGAGACTGAAAGCAGCATCGGATTTGTAAAATTATCATAACAATAGTAACGCCTTGTTTTGACTGTTATCACGATACAGAGTGATGAGAATGATAGGAAATTTAAATTCACGATCGATCATAATCGATACGTGATTAATATATCAATGGGTCGAATTAATTTGGGTGGACGTATTTTTTTTTTTTTTATTATGATCATTTCACCCAATTGCCCTATTACTGTAACCATCAGTCGTATTGCCAGCGTGCAGGATGATCAGTGGTAGAGAAACAGATGACGTTTCCCAATTGGTCGTTAGCACGTTACAAGGAGATACGAGACACCCGTGATGCTTCCACGTTACACGTGACACGACACACATGGACCCGAAATGCACGGGTAACCCGAATTACCGAGTGTTGACGTAGTGGCCTATTTTTTTTTAGAATTCAAATTCGAGATATCATTAGATCTCGACAGTTCGTTATCTCTGGTCCATGGGGATGCTGTATTCTTAATTATTTTTTATTATTATTATCAACGCGAGAAAACGTGAAATTTTCAAGAATCGCATACACGTACACTGGTATGGTATATCTATAGTACTAAAGCTCGAGCAGAATGTTCTAGAACAAAAATAAAACGAAATGACTCGAAATTTATTTCGAGAAATAAAATATCGACGATCGATAAATTTCGGATGATTTCGTATTTCAGGCAATGCAAATAAATAACGATAAAATAAATTTAATCGATAGTCAAAAAAGATTTTACTATATCGTGGTGCAGGAAGTGATGAATTACTATAATTTTGAAAATAACCTCAGAACTCCTGTATGGGCACTTCCGGATACCCAGGATTGTTCCCAAGGACCTATGGATACGGGGAAAAGTGATAAGAAAATATTAGGCTTATCAGTCACGTTTCGATTGAATTCGACGGGATAGGAAAAAACGTGCGTTAACTTTACAGTGTAGAACAGTTGGCGTTCATAGACGCTATCAGTTTGTTTTCAAGGCATTTTTACACGCGTAAGTAGTAAGAGGTCGGATCGAGCCAGACTGCGTTTAAATTTACATAGCCAGAGGGAAATCCAAGCGTCGCCATGCCGGTCGTTACGTTACTACCCAATCGCACTGGTTTCCGCATTGTGTCGCATCGAATAAATAAGAAACAACGGGCGGCATTTCTTTTAATTCCTTCGCTAAAGGATGCGGAAATGGCTTCAACGACTTCAGCCAAATATCATATACAGTTTATCCGGGCAAAGTTATCGCGGAGAGACTGTCCCAGCCCAACCTGAAGCCTTTATGCACTTTGACTATACATGCATATATACGTATATACGGCTTCTATTATTTTCACCAGACTGGTAGCAAACGTCTGCCGGTCTCTTAGACAATTTCTTTCCGTAGTTCACGTCATAGTCGGCATTTCACATTTACATTCACTTTCCGCCAGCTACGAGACGTTTTAACCATTTTTCGCCGCCTCTCGCGAAACATTCGGAATTGTAAATTGTGAAAATTCATATTTTTCTTAACGGCCCACAAATTTGAGATAAAGTTCGAGTTACTTCGAAAGACCGTTTATCCATTTATTTTTAAGCTAAGTATATACGTTCGCGTTATACAGGGTTGGCTAGGATTGAATTTCATTCGAATGGGAAATACCTTGCAAGTAAATCGCTCAATTTTATTGTAACCGGCCAGCTCGGCTTTCACGTATCGACCATTGAGAATAACGATAATACACGATAAACGCATCGAACAGCGGGAGTTGACGATACGTAAAAAACATTTTTTTTCTCCAAAAAAATTTAATCCAAAATAAAAATTAAGCCGCGTCAAACTTTCAAAATTCTTATCTGACCCGTAAGCTTGCTGCTAAAAGAATACGGTTAAATTATCAATTATAAAATTCAAAATGGCACTGGACTACGATCAATTTCCTAGTTAATTTTACGCTCGAGCGATCTCTTCGGTTTTCTTTTTATTCCTTCATCACCGTGCAAGATTGAAGTAGATAATTACGAAGGTATCGAAGGCCTAATTGCATATAGATTACACGAAATCTTTTTTTTCTCCATCCATCGAGAATAACGTAAAGCCGTCGACGAGAGTAAAACTCCCGAGAGATGAGTCTCTACGAAGATAACCTTATCGGACAAGATTAAAAAAACCTAAAAAAAAAAATAATCTTACCCAAAAATCTGCAATAAAACAAAAATCCATAAGTCAATCCCAAAAAAAAAAGCAAAACACAAAAATATCTATCAAATACCAAAATTTCATTTACAACCATCATCCCGGTCCATCCTACATCCCAAAGTCGATTGTCCCCAGAGACCAGGATGGCGTCCAGTTCATTTGGATTCAGCTCGTATCCGACGAGGCCACGGAAAACGGAGACGCGTGGCAAAGCCAAGCGGCGCATGCGCAAACGATTTTCGGCATTTCGTAACGAGCCATTGTTTCTCGGATTGCACGGGGAATTGGAATTGTTTTGACAACATATTTCCTCGGGGCTGACATTTGGGGTGGTGGTGAAGAGATAGGGGGGGTAGGGGGGAAGCACTGAATATTTAAAACGCAAATAGCTGCCGGTTGCGGGACTACCGGTAGTAGGTAGAGAAGGGGGAGAGAATGAGGGGAAATAGGGGCAAGAGGGGGCGGGGGGGGACAAAACCCAGGACCAGGACGAGAATAAAGAGGAGCGAAGGACGTGAAACCAGGAGAGACCAGAGGGGTCGCTGGACCACCCCCCAGCCTCCCCCCGGTGGATGAAGTTGGCGCGATTCCCGACGACCCCCCCGTTTATAGCCGGCCCTGCCGTGTAATTTACATATGTTTGCTTGTAACATATATCAGCTTCTCTGCATGGCCGATGTCCATGGACACTGGACCCCAGGCTCCCTGGCGTCCGCGCTGGCTGATCTCATAAATATTTTGTAATCGGCCACCATCCGCGATTTTCACTCTCTCGCGTAAAAAAAAAAAACCCCCCCACCATATCCCGAACCCGGCATACAGCCCCATACGACCCTCTTACTACTTCGGTACCATCCACGTTATATACCCACGCACGCTTAATATACACGCCCGACAGCCACTAGTGAAAAAGCCGGTGGGCGAGATACACTGTTAACGTACCAGCGAGAATCCCGTTACGTTCTGTATTAATAGACTCGTAAAGGCGAGAGGACACCTCGCGGAGTAACGAGCGCGTGCAGAAATCCCGGTGAAAGTATCCCAATGAGAATTTACTTCCCTTTGACCGGGCAGATATATTAATTATGGCGAAATAAAAATTTGCGTTATTATAAGCCGCGAGCACGTGGCAGCTGTGGCCACATTTTTCGATTAGCTTTATGAAAATGGGTCGGGGTAGGGGGTTGATTTGGGTTGAAAGAAAAAAAAAAAAAAAATTTACAGACCCACCGTGAAAATCCCTGGTGCCCCAGCAGAAGGGCTGCTAATATTTATTTATCGTTACTCCTAATCAGATAATAACGTAGCGTCTTAATAACCCCAACGCGCTGTGTTACTACCGCCCCCTGTAGACGCGAATCGAAATCGAATTAAACCAGCTCCCTCCTCCACGGTGGTATTCCTTTTTATATTTCATCCTGCCGTCCGACCTACCGTATTCTGGTTATCGTCTAGGCAGTCGCGAGTGCAACGCACTCCCGAGGGGGTCTGGTGCGTGTCAGGCATTATCTTTATTGGCTTATGGGGCGTATATTAATAAGAGGCGTCGGGATGCCTGCGCCTGGAGGGGTGGTTGCAAGCGGCACCCGGCTTGCCATGTGATAGCAAGCCGAGCTGAAAGCTCAAAGGGAATGGCGTTAGGGTCAAAAAGGGGAGGGGGGGGGGGGGGAAAGGGCACGACTTGCCAAAACCAGATGGCCACCCCCTCTTCTGCCCCGACTCTTTTATCTTTTTCCAATGCTACCGTCACGTTACCGCACGGGCTTCGGTTACTTCATTAATCACAATTTAAGCACGTCGAGTACCTCGGGGCTCACGTATTAAATAACGGATACTAGCTACTCCGTAACGTCGCCAGCTTGAGAGCTTCAAAATTCCCTAGTATAGCAGCATAGTCGGTCCCCTTACCCTCTTGCCGGAACTATTAGGAGATTAATTAATTTCGACGTGAAATTGCTATAGGGACTCGGGGAAGATCCAAAATTTTAAAAAATGGTCGATGTAAATGTTAAGAAAATTTTTGGGTTCGATTCATACGAATTACAGACTAAGAAATTTTTTTCGTATTTTCAAGGTTCCCGCAACTGACAAAAGTATCTGGTAACTATTTCCGATAGACCCAAGAATAAAAATCGTATCCGATAGTCAAGGTCCGATTACGCAAAAGAGGGTTTTTAGCGTAAACGAACCGTTACGTTTTTTTTTCTCATCCGAACGGGCACTTTGCCAAATTTTACGATCCGCGTTTATTCGGGAGAAAAAATCAAAATCCAACGTGAATTGTCAAAGTTTACGAGTGCGGGCGTAAAAAAATGATAATAAACTGCGATAAGCTCGCGATCGTTTGTTTCCTTTAGCAAAGCGGCCACGAATCCCGCACGGGTGACTAAGAGAGCAGCATCCAGCATCAGCGGTTATTGGACCATTACAAACACAGCCAGCGTAGCTACCGGCGCGACTGTTAGTTTTTCTTACGTTTCCCAGTGGGACTCTAGGGACTTTTATTCGATCCGAAGGAAGCTGCGGTAGTCGCTGAATTTACAAAGGTACATATACCACAGGCATATATATATATATATATATATATATATATATATATCAGATACCCACATGGTCCTTCCAAAGCATTATGAAATTTCCATACGTCAGAGGAGAATACACTGGCCGTTATTGTTTCAGGCATTTTCTTCTTCGTATTCCACAAGTGCGACTATACCTCATCGAGTCAAGTGGTTATCTCGAGTTTATCCCCGCGATGGTACAGGACGTGCACTTCGATATCACGTATGTACGTAACGCACTGCGGCTTTGCCATACTCAAGTTACGTTGCCAGAAATTCGAAGGAATCGAATCTTGGCAAAGTGCTGTGGGCGTGTTTCTACTTTCCCAGTAGCCAGTATATCTATATCGCGCCAAGTTTAAAAGAAACTCTTATTCGTATACGGAGTAGCGTTCGACAAGTTAAAAAGATACTTGGTCATCCCGTGTCACGTGATCGATAATAAAATGAAATTTTACGAACGATACACTTATACGTGAGAATTCGGTATCAGAAATTAACTCTGTCGGCTGTCCGTCGAATAAGTCCGTTTACAGTACTCGTAGTTGACGGCTATACGATTCTATGATATCTAATGGTAGTGCTGCGTTGCATTGTGGGATCCCGTGCGACGCCACTGTAAGTGACTTGGGTATTTTATTTTGTACAAGTTTTACTGTGTACTGCTCGCTCACGTAAGACCAGACCAGCCCAATGTATCTATACTGCATGATGCGTATTATGAATATATATATATACTTGTGTGACCTGGAACGTGAAACTGTGAAGGACCTGTGCGCATGCGCAATATGGCTGCGTCCATATTCTAAAGCTTCAGCTGAATCCCTCTCCAAGATACTTGAAAAACGTACCCACGTGTTTCTATCGTACATGCTTATGCTTTGCCTATGATATACAAGGTATATGAGAACACGTGCATAGAGACTCACATGCTCGACAATACGAAATATGTTCCAGACGTACGTGCAGAAATCGGCTTGGCCCGATGCATCGTCGTGTTCTACATCGTGGCTCGTATTACGTATGCGCGATCGGACCGCGTTCGGGTGGTTCTGGATATTTTGATTTTCGTACAGTCGTAGTAAAAATTATTTAGTATGCGGTAGATCGGCAACAGGGCTATTCTGTACTATGTACCTTTAAAAAGCATCATTAAAATCTAGCATGGATTGGACTTGTCGTGTATACTGGGTGTTGAAAAATTATTAAATTTTATTAGATCGAGAAAGAAAATTGACTCACCATAGGATCCTCTGTTTCTTAATTTTCCTCGTGTCGTGTTTGCAGGTCCTTTGGAAGTGCTTCGACACTTCGGCTCCGTTTCCGCACGTGGACTATTGGTTCGATTAGTTATGACTGTAGGGATACGCGAATTTTTATACACAATAAGGATCGCGACAGCTGCGGCCCAATCTGATACATTCTTCCGTATACCCGACTGTGCCCTCTCCCACTCGCGTACCTATCGACTAGTGCTGCCCTCCTGCGGCAAATTTATCAATTACGACTTATGGTACACAAAGTGCGTCAACCATACCTTGCAACGAGGATACAGGCTGATCAGTGCTTTTCAAGGATCCTTATTCTAGTGCGTCGTTGACGCTCCCTGTACTATTCCTTTTGTGCCTATAATTTGCCTGGCAATACAAATGTGCTAGGGCATGCTTCTTACGTGATTTGCGTAGCTTTTAAATGATAGGCGACTTAAAAAATTTTTAAACTATATACGACAGTCCCATTGAGTCTACTTGTGCTCTGTGCTTCTGAAAGAAAGACAATTCGAATATAACGCATGGATAATTGTACTGTAATAAATAATAATTTACACAAGCCCGAATGAAATTACGAGCGTAACGTAATCTTAATATTAATAAAAGTAAGGAATAAAGAAAATCGTAAATTCCTGAGAGTTGAGAAATTCATTTGGTGTTCGTAGCAGTGAGAATTTAGTATGCAAAATGATCATCGTAAAAGTCGCATAAACCGCGCGAGATATGTGTGGCAGAATGAAGTGTTTAATAATTGAATTTTAATTCCGCACTTACTTGGGAAATTGTCCCCTTTCCTTTTTTGATAATTTGAAAAGTTAGCAATGAGATAAAAGCATCGGGATGCGTTCAGGGTCTATCCTAC
The DNA here is from genome assembly GCA_030142495.1 of Cephus runcator. Lineage (NCBI taxonomy): Eukaryota > Metazoa > Arthropoda > Insecta > Hymenoptera > Cephidae > Cephus > Cephus runcator. The sequence goes on along the minus strand of JARQTC010000387.1, from coordinate 2,990,383 downwards.
CGATTATTAATCTGGCGCATGCGCCTGAGTAAATTCATACTTTGTTCACTCTGTATAACTGTAAAAGCGTACACTTGATTTGACCCTTATTACGTCATTTTCAATGTGGCTTCCTTACTTGTTAACAGCATACGCCCATAGTCAAGCAGTCGACTAATTGCATATACCATACTATAGTGCGTGCTACAGTATGCCATATGCTATAGTACCGTCAATAATATCGTATAGGGACAGCAGAAATCCCGTGCAGCAAAACTTTCATCATAAACGCTTTATCTAGATGCCTGTTGGAGCTATACTCCCAGGAACCGCTTCACCGCGTGCACTACTTTCAAGATTCCCATAGGTCGACGTGCTCGCCTTGAGCTTTTTGTATTTTCTGCCCGGTTTTGGAACACCACTTAACGGAAGCTTCCAGAGTGAGCGGCAACTTTCGCGTCAACTACCTGCTAGATGTTAGGCAACTCTACTTTTTCGGTGTCAGGCTGAGGTTCAAGCTTGAACTTTAAACTCGACGCTTCCGTCACCGAGAACTTGGGCTATAGGTATCTTATATAGGGCCTGGTACTAGGTTGAGGTGGAGCTTTCTACTTTATTTTTATTTCTATCTCCTCGGGCTTCTCCTCCTCTACTCTTCTCTCTGCGCCAAGTCAAACGGGATGCACTTAGTTTGTACCCGATTCGCGAATCGTTTGAATGATGGGGTTTTTTTTTCTTTTTTTCTTTTTATTCGCTATTTTTATCTTGCATCCGAAGCCAGTTCTACTTGTTATCGACAACTTATGTAAGGGTGAATAATTGAAAAGGTTGTACATGACTTTTTTGATACTCGAAGTGAAGTTTGCAATGTGCTCTTTTTTTAAGGATTGTTATTTTTGGCATATATCATTCGATTTGCTTTATTTGTTTTCAGGTCTGTCCGGTGACGTCACTGACTTTACTCGATGCGAATACCGAATCCCGGGTATGAATTTACGTTTAAACGACCCGGAAGAATTTCGCGCGAGCGAAAAGTATTTGCTGTGAATTTTTGCCAGGGAGTCGTGTGAGAAAAGTATCAATTTTTTTTTTTTTTTCAAACAAAAATACCAGAAAGATCGAAACTCGTGGGAAAAGTTTCACGTGAATTTCGGGGTAAAGTACGGATTGGACTATTTTCGACTGATTGCCTATATAGGGTGAGTAAAAAGCATAGCGTGATATCCGTGTACAAGTACGTGGTAACGTAAAGATTTCGTACCTAAAAAAAAAAAAAATAAAATAGAAAATGAAAAAGCCCTAAAAATAAATGGAATTGCGTATTTATTATTTTTCTTTTAATTCCCCCAATTTCCGATTCCTTCGCGAATATAATTACATAAAGTCATCGCGAGTGAATTAATAAATTGGACAATGAAAAAATTCTTCTAGTCATTCCATACGGTATATGTCTACCTGGTGTACATTTTTAGCCGCAAATTACACGAACTAAAGTAAACATCAAAATTATACCGAGACCAAGTTCCGGGGGTGGATATAACGTTATTAGCAAGTTTTAGCTTAACGACATTACACCTGAAAGCCATTTCATTAAGTTAAATGCCACACAGCCAAGTCACGGTGAAATCTTACGACTAATTATAAATTGCCCTAATCTTTCGCGGGCGAGTCCATGAATTTAACCAAAAATTTCCTTAAATCGTGCCGTGCATTCAGTACGAGCTTAAAATTCATATCGCGATTCTCTATGCACGTTGCAGATATTATTTAAGCCTTTCAGAAAACGTCCCTCTCCCTCGTGTCGTTTAATGTGCAAAAATTTAGTCTCTTGCGAATATATATATATATATATATATATACATATATCCCAGAAGCCATTTGGTTTCCGGTTACCTCGTAGGCTTTACGGAGGGATTTGTTAGCAATTTTTGGCCTCCTAGACGCCCTAGAGCCATCGACATAAAGTGCGTAATCTTCCAGGGTAAATGGAGGAATCAGCGACAAGTTCCTATAAAAAGGTGATACCCAGAGAGCAGTGGCTAAGGGGCGAGACGACTGAAGAAATTGGCTCCTATAAAAGCTCCTTGCCTAAAGCCCGAATCATAATAAATTCAGTGCGCTGCATCGAATCGTCCCACCTCAGCGCCGTAGGAGAAGCTCAAGTCGCGTGAGACTTTCCTTATTTTCGAAAACCACATCTGACGTCCTGACCCCTAATCCATACACCTGTATCTATACCCAGAGAATAAAAAATCCAAAAATCTCTTACACTTGTGATTTTGCGAACAGAATATAAAATTTTAAAAAGAAACAGAGCCTACTACTGATACCCTGTTTCATCGCATTGACATATGTGACTCTCTGAACATTAAAAATTGTACAGTACACAAATTTTGGTTAACAAATTGAAGTAACTTTAAAATTTTTTTTTTTTTTTTTAAAATTATTTTCACAAATTTCTATTATTCTTATCTCACGCTTTCTTACTCTGACTGTCTCTGTGCGCGTTCGTAAATTTTTTGTAAACGAGGTAAATCCCAGAAACGTTATTATTAATACTGGATTTGTCTCCAGCACAGCCTACGCGCTGACATACATACGTGAGAGTCTATCTATTGAATTGGCATATATACATACGTGTTATACAGATCCGACGAAGAGACACGTGCGCCCAAGTAATCAATCAACCCTTTCACTGTATGAATGATCTAATCCGAAGCGCGGTATGTTGCTACGTATGTATGGTGGTTAGTTACGTAACAGGGTTATGCTCACAAATTACTGGTTTTCAGACTAATTTTCATAGCGAGTATATAGAAATTCACATTCACCCGGAGACTACCCCTTACGTACCCACGACGCTGCGGAATATGTAATCCTTCCTAATGTTATGCTTGATTGACATGTTAAACCTATGACTGATACTGCTTAGCCTTAGACTGTTTGAAATTACTAATTTCAAATTAGCAAAGCCTATAGTCTATTCGCGATAAGAGCGTGAAATTCAGGAAAATGTCTTTGCATGGAAACTCGTAGAATCTCGTATGAACCAAATTAAATTTGCGAACGACCAGTAGATACATTTTTTTTTTTTAAAAACCAAAATTTCACACAACGATATGTTTGGATTCCGTTTAATATTTAATTTTCGAATTTTTTTTTTTTGTAACGGATACAACCGTTCGTGAATTATATTGAAAATTTCCCCGACGTTAGGTAAAATTTGATTTTCGTTTATTTTTCAAAATATATGATAACACAGAGTCAAGGTACGGTCGTTTCGAGATGGGCTTGAATTACAGGGAACGAAAGTGCTAACGACCAATTTTAGTGGTTTTCTAACGTTACTCTTAGCAGGGGCTGGATATACATTAGTATGGCCTCGGGGTAGAGATTGTCAAAACGCATTACGCATGTCAAGTAGGAAAATCAAAATTCAATCCATCTCGCCAGCCATCAAACTAAAATTTGAGATAGTCGGATAACAAGACTAAGGGTTACCACCCCTAAGACCGTGAGTGGCGGTTAGGCAGGTACTTGCATTAAACGAAAGTGGGTAAACCCGCTACCCCGTGATGCGACACCTAATTTATTCTATCTGGGGATCTTTAGGGATCGTTGACCCTGCTGTTGCCCGCAGGCAGGCAAGTTCAAAAAAAAAAAAGAAAAAAAACAGGCTCATAAAAAAATGTCTCTGCAGTACGGGCTCGGCTGGTTACATTTTCTACCCGACGTTTCACACACCCCTCTGTTCCCTCGAATATACCTAACACCCTACACCCCCGCCCTGCCTTGCACCCCTAGTCCTGAATTGGCCGCGCAGCAGCCACGTTCAAAAATATTTTGTTATCCTGATCCTTTGGATTTTCTCAAGGGTGAATATAAAGTCAGGGTGCGATGCAGCTTTGCAAGGACCACGATCCATTCCAATTGTCCTGTCGATTTACAGGTCGTTACAGTGCATCGACCCCGTAAAGTCGACAGTGGTCGTAATCAGTGTAGGTGGGAAATTTTTTTTTTTTTTTTTTTTTTTTTTTTCAAAAATAATATCGTTATTCCGAAGCATCCTTAATGCCTAAATTTTTTTAGTTTACTCGTCCTCGGTATACAGTCAAAAAATGTTTATAAAGAGAGAAAAAAGCAAGTTCCTTATAAATCCTTACGCAATGTTATTTTTTATGAATAATTATTAATACGATCTATGGTGATTAGGGTCTGATCTACAAACATAATTAAATTACGTAATCAGTGGATCTGTTTCAAAAATTAATTTTTCGATTATCAACTACCGTAAACGTATAGTATACACTATGTATGCGGAAATCTGATAGGATGATCAGCTATTAAAACAATTAATTATCAGGGATTAATCGGAGGCTTCCAGGCTGCTACGAGCGAATGATAACAATTAATAAAAATTTAATCGATACACGCTCTCAATTAAAACGTATGAGCGTCAGTGCGCTCGTAAATTGGCACTGATTATAAATAATTTTATCAGACTGTACTCAGTATCAAAAAATAAAAATCAATTGCGCTAATTTTCGCGAAAAAAATAATTGCAAAATTATGTTTATTTCGCATTGCCTGGATATATAAATATATATATATATCAAAATAGGCTGGTATCAAGAACGTCAAACGGCAACCAGTTATCTTCGTAAAATTGACTAGAAAGTACGAAACATATTGATCGACCAGATAATTTTCTTGTAATTTCAAGAAAAAAAAAGATTGACACAAAAAAAGTATTTGATTAAGTAACAGCAACGTAACAGAGTAAAAAAGATAAATCGTATACATTCCTACTACGTATAAGTGGTGCCCGGTAAAATTTTAGCAAAAAACCGCAAATTCGCGCGACATGCGACAAAGCGCCACGTGTCAATATTGCTTCAACTACGTGCAGCTATAATAAACGAATAAAAAGTAAAAGCGTATATAGCGGCGATAAAGTCAAAGGCAAAAAAACAACGGCGAGACATAAACGATTCCCGATGATTGAAAACAGTCGGTTTCATTCGAATGGCCTATAGATATTTTCGCGAATAAAAGGAGGAGTAAAACAAACAAAAAAAATAACAAAATTGATACCACAATCCGGTACTCAACGAAACAGCGATTCATGCAAATTATTCATCCGCGTTGTAAGCCCACCCCTAAAACTAGAGAAAGTAATGGAAATATCAGCCCTCTTCAAAAAAAAAAAAAGAAAAAAAAAATTTGCCAAACGATGATCGGCAAACGTTCCAAATTTTATTTCGACCTCAAAAAACATTTTCAATAATTCCGCGCGAATATCCAGTCATGAAAAACCCTAAAAAGCACCATTGAATAAATTGCAAAAATATTTTTAAAAAGTTCCACCCTACGACATGACATTTTCTCGCAGTCCTACAGTCTCTTCTCATTAACCGCGCTATACGCCAGCACCCGTAACTGTACTTATCAGCAATCAGAAGCACGTAACAATTGTCGCGCTCTGACGCCTTTATCGCTTTGCGTTACGGTGGACTTGCATTAGCGCGATGCCCTTGCCTATGCCTCTTTAATCGAGCGGTGCAAATAGAAAGTCCCGCTTGGGTTGGTACGACTGCGGCTTACTTTGAGCAGCGCCAGCCACCCAGCCAGCCACCCATCGACCGACTCACGACTCACGCCCGTCTAGATGACGTGAGATAAAATAATAACGGTTTAACGCTCGCGTATCCGCGAACACGCCTTTCTGGCCCACTATTACGTCGCTGCGATTCCGCAACCTCCGCTATCCTAGATACCAGCCCAGTTGCGGTTTACTTCTGCAGCCAATTTCAGATGCAAAGTCCAGCTAACGAGTATAAATGCCATTTAGCCATTGGCACACTAGACGCGCCAGTAGAGTAAAGACCGCGAATCTTGATCGAGTTATCAGTAAAAGTAATCAAAAAAAAAAAAAAAAAAAAAAAACAGAAGAAAAAAAAAGGCTATTAATTATTCAAATTTTTCTTTCACTCGAAAAATAAGATATTTCTTTCACCATCCGAGTGCAGCTTACTTGCAGTACCCACGTCACGTGCACTGCATCCATTCCCTTAATGCAGATTGCACTGCGAAGTATATAGAGTGCAATTCCTAGCCAACGGTATACAGAAACGTTACGGGTTAATATAGCGGTACAGAAGGCAAGTGGCTTTTTACGAGATTCGAACCGGCCTGGCAGAAAGACGAGTATTGGTACATGCACGTGAATGACGCTGATAGAGAAAGGTAAAGGAAGGGCCGGAGGGACGGTGAATGATATGTGATTAAAAGTAGATTAGCGCCGGTGTCTGGGTAAGACAATTGTATGCTTTCCGTTCACTACGCTCTTCGGATTCGTTCCATTTCTTGGAAAGAAAAAAATTTAAAAAAAAAAAAAAAGATCAACAAGAAAATCATTCCACGCAGGCCTCACGGCGTTCTGAGCTCATGATCACGTAATTCACTTCCACTGATCTTGACGATTTGCCAGTATGGATGATGTCGTTGGCATGCACTTAAATGCATGTAAAGTCAATGCAGTCGGGTTTGGCTGGTAGGCCGACTATCGGTGCCAGTACTCGGGATACGTTTGTGGGAAGGAAAGGTAGAACGGAGGGAAGGACAAAGAGTGGTAAAATCCTGGGGCAAAATGGGACGGAAGTTGGGAGAAAAAAAATGTTACGTCATTAGTAGGCAAGGAAATATTAACAGTCATTAACGTCTTCCTGTAAGTGGATAACGTTCGTGCAGCTGAGAAACAGGGGTTACTGTATATATATATTCTTCGTGATCGTTAACTACTACTCTTCTGGCGTTAAACGGTGGCGACCCCTCGCGTCATTTTTTTTTCAAAATTTTTTTTCTAATTTATTCCTCGGGGTTCAATGCAATCCGCTCTCTCTCATTTTTAATTTCTCTCTCGGTCACCTCGGATCTCCGTTGGCGAAACTATCAATCCCTTTTCCCGTGCTCGGATGCATCATTGTTACGACCGAATTAATCGACGGCTAAAATTCACGTGCTCGTGGGAGAAATTTGTGCGATTTACTGTTGGCGTAAACTAGCTGACACGTGTGACGTCATTTTGAAAATTAAAAAAAGCCACTGGACGACTTTCACAAGACAAAGCGTACGAATAACCAAACAGAGCACTTACTTTTTGACATTTGAAATATTTTTCGAAAATATTAAATTTATGTATGTAGATATGGATTAAAAAGTAAATATCGATAAACGTATCGATATTTTCTTTTTTGTGTAAAATTTTTCACAAATATTCCGTACTTAGTAAGTATACAAAATTTGTCGTGCGTCTGTACAAGTTGAAGTTTTAGAAAAAAAAAAATTCTTCATTAATCAACGGTATAAGGTTTTTGATTAAAAAATTCAACAATACCTCACTACTCCTTATACATCAACCATATCCAGAGAGAATCGTTCGTAATCTAAACCATGGTGAAACGAATCGACTCCAGTCAGCATCAGATCGATGGACCGTTCGACCTCGGTAAGCGAGTAAATTTATCGCAAAGTTCGCGCATTTATCAGTCAGACGAAGGGAATCGAGTTTCGCGTAGATATCGTCGTTACGTATCGCTGTCATTTATGACAAGCCAGCGGAGCGACCGGAGGAGAGAAAAAAATTCCCTATAATTAATAGAACGTAAAAAAAAAACGGATTTCGCGAAACCAAAAAAAAAATGTATCCAAAAAATCTCAAAAATCAAAAACATCCCGGCCGACCTGACCCCGAACAGAAAAATCCAAATAACCAAAAACCCCAAACCAAATTCAACCCATTGACCTAACTACAAAGCAGCATAAATACCGATATACACATACGACATAAATCCAGCAACCAACATTCTCCATAGCCACAAGCCCAGAGCCTGATTGACTCCTAGCAGCCTCAAAACGTTTCATCCCGATGGCCAAGATCGAAAACGCACAAAGCCCGTCCAGTGCACGGTAAGTATCGTTAATTTGAATATATGAGATGATATTTATCACGATCCAAGCGTGAGTATTAACAAGGCGATCCGTGACGTAACGACGTGCCATATTCTAGGTACCTAAAGCATTGTGAGTCTCATCAGTGGCAACTGTCAGTTTGTCGCTGTTGGGTCTGAGCGAGACTTTCGAATGGACGGTGGGGGTGTTGTTTTTTCCTCGATACGTGAACGGTGCCTCATTACTAGACGTACCGACGTGCCCAGCAACAGCCAGCAACAAGCCAGAGTTGAACCAGACTGAAACAAGCCGGTTCCATTCGCACGCTACACGTCAACTGCGTCCAATTGCTTGACTAACGAAGCCACCGTGAAACCAACGTCACTTTCGTCCCACCATAAGAATCACTATTTTACGTACTTCCATTCGTTACTTAACCATCGTTATAATTGGGTTTACTAATTGGGAATATATCTAACGGTACAGCACCCGACATACGCCGCGTCATGCTCCCCGAGTGCATCGCGGGAAGGATGCTGGGAATGTTTCGTGGAATCCATTGAACGTATGAATCTGTCGGTCGGTGGCTAACAAGAAAATAGTTTGAATAACATCTATAGATGGCACCAATAACACGTGCTACAATACCGATCATTATGTTCGTAAATGTCATTGATACAAAAAAAAAAAAAAAAAAAAAAAAATTACATATAAAGATTACATAAACATATAAAAAGTTACAAACTTTCTTTTAAAAAAAAGAGTTATTTAACTCGACAGCGTCCGACGTTGTCAATTTTGTTTTTAAATGTCAAATTTCAAAAATTTATTAAATATCTTGCACTTCGCTGCGGTCGTTAATTGCAACCCGATGCACAAATGCATCGACCCACTTGATTCCTGCTTCTTGCTATACGTTGCTATACGATGCTACTTCAAAAGAAGACCGTGGGTCACGTCGATAGATAGATAGGCTGGCTGGACTATGTGAATGGTTGCTAGGTATAACAGCAATCCCATAGCTATTCACTGGAAGCGTATTGTGATCCAAGCTGATAGGGATCGATGATCGAGAATCGGTCATTGCCGTACTGTGGCCATAACGTGTAATTACTTGGTAGAACTTCAGACAGATACGTGTATATACGCATACTCAAGTAGCGACACCACTACGGGAAATATCGTTCGGTGATTTTACGCTTTACGGTGTAGCTGATATCGCACACACGATCGTTCTCACTCGTTTGCCTTGTAGCAGGGTTTACAGGCCTCGGTAGCTATTACCTGCTTGTTTTTTCTTTTTCGAAATAAAAATAAAATTGACATATTTTCTTTTACGAGGAATTACGTCGGTTTTGCATTTAGGAAATAATTCGTGGTCGTTTCTATCGCTCGACGTAAGTTTGACAGGTACCGTTAGTCACTGAATTAGTTATTATTAATGTACGAATTATTTTCAGAACTGTCAAAAACTCGATTGGTGATATACTTAGTGTCGATTAACTTTTGGTATACGGGGCCCCGAAGTAGGTCGAAGCAGTGTGGTATATTACACTTGCGAAATTGTAGGCGAACTGGATTTTAAATTTAACATGAATTTCAATTTTACCGACTTCTATTCGAAGTTAATTAATATATCAAAAAGTAAGTCCTCTTCGGAACGGACAGCTACTTTCGTTCTCATAGTCGAGTCTCTTTGTCGATAGGTCTAGTCCCTGACGGTGAATTTGATTATTCATTAAAAGCTTCCTTTTACAAGGAACTGTAAGGCCGGAGACTTCTGACCCGTGAAGTAAAAGGAGGTAAGAAACTTTTATAGGTAAATAAGATATGCGAACTTGGAAAAAAAAATTTGCCGCATTGCCACTTGACAATTATCGAGCGATATCACTAAAAGTTATTAATCGATAGTTCAATTTATATAAGAGAGCTCGATGATGGATTATTGTAATTGATGATAGATAAAAAAAATATACAAAATTCGTTAAACTGATAATTCAATGTTTAATGCTAATTGAGGCAATCTGGTATGTCTGGTTATTTTCGAAAACCCTATATAGCAGGCGGTTATCGTAGAGTTTTCGTATGTGGATATTTTTGGCATTATATATATATGGGGTCCCATCGATATCTGAATTACACTGTATTTATTTAATGACTATCCGATAGCAATTGTAACTCGTATCGAGCTTCGGTGGTCGCATCGCATTAGCCAGTTAACGAATCGCACGAGGCATCGGGGAGATATTCATTACGTCGCTCGGGCATTATATAACAGCTGATTAAGTAGCTGCTAGTCGGAAACTACTGTTCGTAAATGAATTAATAAAAAATTATTTATCGATACGTCCATTTTCGCTTATATGAAAGTTATGAGTTTACTTATTAATTTTAATGATATATGTGCCGATAATTAAATCGTCCAAAATACATAATTCCACATACGTGCCCATATTAGTCCCGTGGTTCCTCATAAATTTTAGTAACAATTCTGGTAATTACCAAAAAAAAAAAAAAGAAAATTTGCGAATTCGCGTCCTGCGGTAAACGTCGGTGCAGGAATCTGTAAATCCAGAAATCCACCTAATTATACTACGGAATGTCTATCGTTTTCAGCCCTTTTGGGGTGAACCCCCAAAATTCTCATGGTATGAAAATAACGTTACGCAACTATAGATAAAAAGTTATTGCCCTTTAGAATTAATGCAGTCGATCCAGTGAATTACACCTGTGGTCCTGCTCACGTAAGACGATTGGGGGGGGGGGACTCGTCTGCGAGATCTAATTTTAGATTGTCTCATCGGTACACCAAGGGTGCTCTCGTTTGTTTCCGGATGTCGACAAATAATTTTCGTGACTCCGTCGCCATTAAGATATGTTAAACAGTTGCATACTAAAGGCCTGTACACACCGAATGCCACCACCACCATTGCAAAAATTCGACTAAGAGGTAGCCGCAGCTACGCGCTTCAGAGGATATAAAAAAAATCGTCTATCTTAACAACTATAGCATCCAAATCCCGGCAAGAGATTTTGCCGACTTTATTAATCGCGTTAGGGTTAACGCGATAGGATCTTATTTCGTATTTCCCGCCCCTAGGAAACCTCGCTAACATACGTAAAATACGTTTGTAATGAACGTGGCTTAAATTTCTATGATCTGTACGATTATTAAAATTTATTTAATCATATATCTGCTTCTTTTCGATGACCACATAATTTCTATCTTAAAGCCGTCCAATTACTGTCTAACAGGAATCTGATCTGTGAACGGATCTTAATAAGAAAATCGTCGATTAGCTTGAAAACCTTGTATCAATGTGTTTCGGGTAGTAAAATTTTCTATAAGTGCCGATCGGTCATCGTTGCCCGTTGCCCAGGCGTTGACGCGGCTGTTTAGTACCAGTTATAATTATCATCAAAAAACAACTATAGTTTGCACCCAAATCCCGGCAAAAAATTTTGCCCACTTTATTAATCGCGTAAGGGTAAACGCGATAGGATGTTATTTTGTATTTTAACGTGGGTTAAATTTGTATATTCTGTACGATTATTAAAATTTATTTAATCATATATCTGCTTCTTTTCGATGACCGTATAATTTCTATCTTAAACCCGTCCAATTACTGTCTAACAGGAATCTGATCTGTGAACGGATCTTAATAAGAAAATCGTCGATTAGCTTGGAAACCTTGTATCAATGTGTTTCGGGTAGTAAAATTTTCTATAAGTGCCGATCGGTCATCGTTGCACGTTGCCCAGGCGTTGACGCGGCTGTTTAATGCCAGTTATAATTATCATGAAGAAAACGACGGGCTATCGATGATCTTCGACTTGGGAATCTAACGCGCCCGTTCGTGGCTTTTGTTTTGACTTGGCCCTAATGGCTGTATTTACATATCAGTGACTCTCAAGGGTATATTCGTGATGAGAGTCTGAAGAGATGATTTCGAGCCGGGGGGGATGGTCGATGTCATTAACGTGCGAAAATCACCACCTCGGAGACCCACGCGTTTTGGCTTCTTGCTAATGGCTGAATTTACATAGTCAGTGCTTGTCAACCGACACACATCCCATACGCGTACCGGCACGTATATATATACATAAAATGACGTGCGCACTCAATCAATGCTGACGGAGGTAGTTTTTACATTAAAAAGAAACCCAAAAAATGTTTACCAACGCTCCTCTCTTTGTTTTCGGCTGATGACGAAATTTGCATTTACGAGCTACAGTGTTTCTCATATAAAGAAAAAAAGTTTTGCAAAGTCCTAGCAACATTTTTTGCATGACCCAATTTCCATTACCTACACTTCCTGTACGTCTGACAGACACAAAAGATCGCTAATCGTTATAAAAATCGAATTCAAATAAATATTAAAAATATTTTTCACTCACCATAAGCAGCTACGATATCCGAGATTATAGTCCGCAAGTGTTGCCGTCAAAAATCAATTAGACCCAATTGCAGTAGACGTCACACTGAAAGAGACAAAGTAGTACCAGATATACAGTGTAACTCTTTTCGGAAACATTAGGAACATAACTAAGCAGTGGGAGTAATCGCGTGGTTGGATTAAATAATAGAGCTATTTGTGTTAGTCCAAAGTAACGGACGCCGAATTGGGCTGAAAGGAACAAGAGCAGCGTCTCAATTCAGGCTTAGATTCCGGTAATTAAAATAGTTTAACCAGCATGTATCCAGGTGGCAGCACCATCGTAAACCAACTACCACCACTGTAGCCCGTTTGACTTATTTTCAAGTATGGATGCGTGCCGTGCAGGTAGTACGGGGCCCTTTACGGACTCTGTTCGTCCCTGTAATTTAGTGGCTTGTAACGTCTCTAAACAGCCATTAAACTCCGTTCGCAAAGTACCATCGTCCTACGTAGATAGATGTAGCTGCATACGACAAAACGTTAGCCTCTCGCATTCCATTAAGAGGTATAGTATATGTATATCGGGATAAATTTTTTTTTTTTCAAAAATTAAACTCGACTGATAACCAACTTCTGAATCTCAGTGACTGTCTGAATTAGCCTTTGAATCTCAGTGGCTATTCGATTTTATCGATCGTGGGACCCGTTTGATATCAAGTCACATACGCGATACTGGTCATACGTGTTACAATAATAACAATGAAATTTATTGCATATCGAATTCCTGCAAGATCAGAATTTATGTGTTCGATTGCGAATAAGGGTGCTAACACTATTTCGTATAAAATTATAGTGGTGCTTCGAAATTTTTTTTTTAATACAAATACAAGGACGAATTCCGAAGACTGTGGGAGTTGGGTAATTTAGCCGTGACTCGAACGCTCGATTTACCCCTAAAAAATGCACTAACGAAAAGTATTCCTTTTACAGCGCATTTTAAATTAAACGAGGGCAGCAGGCACTGACTTTGCGAATTACTGCTTGCCTATAAACCCCCGCATGGATTGTAGCTCGCTGTAATAGGCAGATCGATCTAACGGGTGGTCCACCGTATACCAAGCGTTCGCACGAGGCGATATATACCCCAGTGAAATGGCAGCTAATTGGCACACAGGTTTAAGAATTTTTCTAACTTATTACAAATATACTAATAAATTATATCCAGACGTTCCCGACCATGCTCAGTAACGTCTGCGTCATTTTTATAGCTAAAAGTGCCGTAACACGGACTGAGATTTACTTTTAAAGCAACGTACCAACAATCACGAAATAAATTACGTACCAGATACACGTCAGGCATACAACGTCAAACAGGTCTCCATGACTATTTAAATCGTAACGTGCAACTACAGCGGTATATACCGAAAGAGTGTTCTATAAGACAATACTGCTGAATATAGCTATGTAAAATGCCCATAAATATTTTCCATGAACACCCGGTGGAAACTCGAACGAGCTCTTGCGGAGCTTCGAAGCGAGTATTTCTTACAATCTCCCCGTTGACACGCCAGCCTCGCCCCTTTCTCTCGGCTTCTCTGCGCCTGGCCCAGCCTGGACTTGACTTGACTCAGCTTGGCTCCACTCGACTCGGCTTGACTCGACTCGACTGCCTTGACTCGAGTCGGCTCGCCTGACTTTGCTCGGCTTCGACTCCAGTCCACGCCCTGTTGTTGCTGCAGCTCCGTTTCCTTAACCTATCGTGGGATAAACACTTTTTTTGCCATCGTTCCATCCAGCTCGACCGCTTTTACTCGATAGCACTGCACTCTTGCATACCTACGCAGTATGCGTTTCCTTACGAGGGACATTGACATTGATAAAAGTAAATATCCTAAGTACACAGGCATAACTATTTGCACTTTTTTTTTTTTTTTTAATAAAAATCTATACCACTCAAGTAAATATCTGTATCTATGAAATTTCAAAAACGATTACGATTTTACCTATCAACGTCATCCAAATGAATTTTCATACTTTCATCTTTCTTCCTTTCTCCGTATCAAACAGACAAATCTCCAGGAATCGAATTCTCACGATAAATCTCTTGACTGCTCCCAATTCTCGCAGGACCTATTGAAACATTTGAAATCTTGATCTACGTATACATAGACTCGACCCAGCAGGGCTCTGCTGTACCGACGTATAGATAAAACAATGCCGTACTTCCCATAAACCGTTACGTCACGCGAAATTTACCTTCGCAAGACCCATAAGGATACTCGCCGAACGATCCACTGGAAAAATGTTCATAACGGTAGGATAACAGTGATTGCGCGAATGTGTCCCGTATCGCGATTTACTTCGGAACACTCGTTACACCTTCAGTTCTTTTAGCACGCGGAACCTTAAACGCAAAATCGAGTCTCACGCCATCCACTCTATACCTATATATTATCCATATACACTGTGACGAGAATAAAGCGTAGGCGGAACGTGCAAACAGGTAAGGTAAGACCGTCTTAAGGACTTTCTCAATTCCGTTCATTTCCGCTATTAACTTTCAAGTAACCGAACGTCATGATCCAGTACAGTAAGAAAAGAAGCGTATAAGATAATTATAGCTCGTGACGTCATTTCTCGAATCACCCTCACAAGGCGAATCCACATACCGATTCAGATAAGGTTCTCGCTTTCTGGTTCGCTTAGAGTCGCCATCCTGATCAGAAGCTACGTTCTCGGATTTATTCGTATAAGGTTACGCCTATGCTCTCGGAAGATTTTTTAGTATGAATAAGAGTTATCGGCTACAAGGATCTCGGCCAATGAGAATGATTAGTTATTCCCTGTCTCGGGAAACCGATCGGGGCACCTCGAGCTGGTCCCGGGCTATTTTTTGGTATTTTTTCTAACCTTGTTTTCTATACCGTATAAAAAGCTCTCGCTTGTGCAGTTCCCGCACTGCTCTCGCAATATCCAGAAAATCCTACCGATTTTCTGCGAGTATTACAGGAGTGCATTGTTGCGCTATAGGGTCCACCTGAGAGTCCCCTGGATGCAGTTCTCGACCTTCGCGGATCAGCCGAACCGGTACTCTCGATATATTGATTGGTGGAAGGATTTCGTTTTTATACCTCGATTCGTTCTGTTACCTCAGAATATACGTTACAGGCTGTAATAAGAACGAGCACTGTGTGTATATATATATATATATATATATATATATATATATATATATAAACGGAAATGACTCAGCGGCAGGATCAATCAACCCTCAACATTAATTAATTCACTAGATTCGTTACACGTATCTAATAAATTCGATCGGTAATCCTAGTGCAATTTCCTTTATACGTTATGAAGCGTATTACGCCTGTAACGAAGTACCCAGCCGAGCTCGACTAACTACTCGGTCGGTAATCGGTCGGTAAAGCAGAGTATCACGTGCTATCCGATAGTGAAAACATTGAGAAAAAAATTATTTAAACCGATCTCTCGATCTCGTATTACCAATTACAAATTCTTCGGGTGTATATATATAGAGAGGTGGTTGATACGTGGATATGCACCGTTATGTCAGCCGTGAGAAAGAGCACTCTATTCTACCAATAATAAACTACTGCTTTAGTACGTGTCTATATATATATATATACACACGCACCATATATATATATATAGCATGCCGATTATGATTATGTTACCGGCTCATGTCGTGAAGGGCTTTAACGCGGCCATGCAAATTCGCTGCGTCTCGTTTGCCGGTTTCGATAACGAGTTTCGTAGGACGTGCCGCGGCACGTAGACTCTGCTCTCTGCTATGCTCTCTCGATAATGGCGTCGTGTCTCGACGTTATGTACAACAGCGTGAAAAGTATTGTCCCGTGGCAAACGAGTTCGCCAATTTTCCATCCACTTGCTAAGGTCAGTATCCTCGGTATTATTGTTGATATATATATATATATATATGTCGTGAAAAGGCTCAATCCTGAGATTCGTTATATGAAAATGTAAAAGGTGCCTTGAGAATAGGCGAAAATAACGAGTATCGGGAAGGAAAAAAAAAAAAAATTGGATTTTTCAAAGTCAAAAAGATGCAAAGGAACTTTGAGAAAGAAATTTTTAATGATTCATAAGAAAAAAGGATCGTTCGTGAACGTGCCAGGAAATTCAAGTTTCTGGCCTAGGGTCGTAATATACTATATCAAGAATTTATTTATCGTATTTTGCCTTTAACTGGAATAATTGATGTACCGACGCTTATCCGAGAATTACATTGATTGGCGATTGTCATCGATATATACCGGGTACTTGTAAGTCATTGATGCGCTTTCAGATATTGGTGAGAGTCATGAATAATTGACTGCTGTCTCTGCTGGCCTGCGTGTATAACGTGTACGGGTGCCTCTGTAGGCAGGCAGATACAGTTACGTAAAACAAGCACCTGTCTGCCAATGGTAGAAAATCATGACTGGCAAACTCTCGAGTACGGTCATATAAGCAGATATGATTCTGACATGGTTTAGACCTTGAACCTCGAATGAAATTATGGATAATGGTGGCTAAAGGTCGGAGCACCCATACTATGACTTTTCCATGAGATTTATATATCCCGAATACATTCTGCCGTGCAACAGGCTCGTCACGAGTTCAGCCAGTTGGATCACGAACCACGGTGGTTGTTTTGACGTGACATAAAAATATATAAATTTTATTAATTAATTTAATAATTAAAATTATTTCGTGCAAACGTTTAAGAAAAAAAAACCTTATTTCTATCAATATCAAAGTTCTCGTATCGATCTGTGCAATCCGTGAAAATGATCGAGTCTCATTTTTATCGAGAACGAAAAAGAGGAGGAAAAAAGGTTAGACGCGTCAGGGGATACGGGTGGGTTTTATCGTCATCCGGATATGGAGCTTCGCTCCCTATGGATGAGGCTTGTTATTAGAAATAAGAAGTAGCACGGGGACATATCGCTGATCAGATCGGTTGGTTCGGCCAAGTCAGGGGCTGGACTGTCGGAGGGTTTATGATATATTTGCTAAGGGCTGGGGTGGACTGGTGGCGCAGATGACAAATGGCCGCAGATAGGTTCGCCCGTAGGTCGACATAATTGACGCTTATCGATGCTATCCTCGATTTAGCCAACCACCACAGATCGTTACAGCGACGTGAACGTATCCAGCTAACGAAACCTGTTATCATATCGAGATAGTTTTACTGTGAAAAGAAAAAAAAGAACGAGACGAATTCAGGTCCCTAATCGGAAGTCAATTTCTCAATATTAAATTGGTATCCAGCAGAGACGTCGTGGGAACGATTGTTATCGCGTGACAATCTATAGGGTTATCGATGAATAAAAAAAAAAAAAAAAAAATTCTTACCGAAATGTCAATTCGCGTACGACCGTGTAAGCAAAGTCAAGAAACAATGTTTCAGGCGATTTCCGAGGAATTTTCTAAAAAAAGATTTTGCGAGAATACGGAAAAAAAGTAAATCAAGATGGAATTGATAAAAAAAAAAAATAACAGTATAACTCCATCCTGTAAAGAATTATGCGAACGAAAAAGCTCGATTCTGGATTTTATTGGCGAATCGATTCCGATCCGTTTCAGATACACGGGGTAAAAAGTTCAAAAGGGCACGTATAGGTTCGACTGATTAAACTTTCAATGTGAACGTGTCCTGCGCGGCTTTGTGTTGTCGCACCCTGTAGCTATACCATGCAATGGCACAGGGTAGGTAATCGATCGAATCGATCTGAAATCGAAGAAAATAATGTTGGCCTGCTTCGGTTGTATATGCCTATACGGCACCGGGACACCCTGTATATAGTATATAGATGTATACAAAGGGCCAGGCAGGTAGGTAGGTGTTACAGGCGTGAAGGGTCTGAACGAGAAGGGCCGTACAATGAAAGGGTGCCGGGGGGTGAATTCAGTATACGAAGTGAAGGAACTCGAAGAGATTGGCCGGCAGTGTCCAATAACGATCTGACGTTAACGGAGTTTGATAACCGGTTACGCAAGAACTTTATTCAGTATTTTTTTTATTCAAAGGGATAATAACGCCAGCCTACCTATACCTTGGCAATGACATAAGACTTTCGTGAGATTTATTTATTTTCCAAAAAAAAAATCTCCGAACCACCTTTCTTTCTCATCTCATAATCGATCCCTCACGTCCATCAGAGTCCGCTGAATTCGCTGAGTGGCTGGCTGACTTTGCCGGTGTCTAAGCTTCACCCTGAAAACCGGCTGTCTAAGCCTAAACCTCGAGATAACGCTTTTTGCCTTAGTTTGGGCTTTCCGTATCCGAAGGGGATGCCGGGACATTTTTCCGGTTTCTTTTTTTTTCATACGCCATGACGCAATATGCTCACGATGATTTGCAAGAGCTGGCTCGGAAGCCCTCGAGGGATCTGGTATAAGAAAAGGGATGCTGCTGATCCTGGGAGATTTGACAAATTTCCTCGGAACAATTTTATACCTTGACTTTATTAATTTCCCATCAAATTTCTCTTTTTCTACGATACGTTCTATGCAATTGCATGCTGGCGTACCTGCTAAATTCGTATTGTCGAGATGATTTAGAGAATAATAATGAAATTTCTTGAAAGTCCTTTAATTTTTTTATACGGACCAACACCGTGTTAATAAATGTCATTGGTTGTATCGGCGATGAAGAATGCTTGAAAAATTAATCCATAAGGTATCGCAATGTTGGACTACTTTCAAACGCACAGTAATTAAGCTTGTTAACGAGGCTCTTCTAACGGAGTAACGAGCCACTTTGGAAAAAGAATATAATAAAAAATTTTCCGTCAGAATTATGCCTCTTGAATAACTCATGGCTTGCCGGATTTCACATTCAACGACTAGATATACGTAATTGCAAAAAAAAAAGGAAGAAACGTATGTTATCCACCAGCGAGAAAGAGAGGGATAGATATATGGAAACATTCCGATTGAGCGTGCATTATAAAAAGCAAAGCGAACGTAAAATCTGGGTCAATCTCTAGCAATAAAACGAACGGCCGGAACGTTCAATGATCGTTGACTAGTTGGTTATTAGGAAGCGATCTTAAAAATTTGTACTTTTACACGGTATATATGCAAAATAGTAGTAAGATAAATACACTAAAAATATGAGTTTTTAAAAAAAAAAAAAAAAAACCCCCCCTATATATTCGAATCTTCTGTAATAAAACTTTAATCTATCAGATCGATTCGGATAATTCCATTCGATGCATATACCTCATTTACCTGGGATAATTCATCTAACACGTATTTACAAATCCTGCACCTGACACCCTGTGTTAACTCCGATCCAATTCCAAGGTACAAAATGACATTAGAACAGAAGGACTAAGGATTGCTGAACGAAATCTAATTGCAAAAGGATCCAACGAAGTTTCAGATTTTCAAAATGCAATTTGCATATGACTAACGTTTAACTGGTACCGTGGGTCTCGAAAACCCATGTCAAACAGTACCAATTGAAGTTTGACAAGACGTTTAGTAAAGTTATAGAAACGTCGAAAAACCTAAAAAAAATGTATCTCCTAGACAGCACACATTTAGCCGTCTTACTTCCAATGCCGTTTCAGACATTTTTTCCCGTATATCAAAAGCCATAATAAACGTTATCAGTAAAAGATACGCGTTATCTATTAATTTTTTAATTTTCACTACAGCGATCGTCCGCCTATTATTAGCGTACTAAAAATTGGCAATTTTATATAAATATCTATACAAAATTCAATACACATAGGGTGTCCATTAAATATAGCCAAGTTCTCCAAAACGACCTAACCATTCACTTATTATTAACACGATACCCTTTCGATCCGTCGGCATTTGTTACTCACAAATTAACCCGTCACTAACGAGGGATCAGCACGGTCCTCTTCTCTCGATCAATCATTCCATGATTTAACAGAGCCCGTTACTTCCTCACTGGATCCCCGCAGCCGCGTGCAACGATATATGCGCAGCCCATAGGTGCCGCCAAGACACGATTGCCGAGTAAAGAAAAATCGAAGGTGAGAAACCGTCGAGCTCTGTTATTTTTATTGAGAAACTTTGATTTACGAGGCGCGTGCGTTACCGAGCTTCATGGCAGGTAATGCCCCAACGACACGGAGCTTCGAAAGCGTTTTGTAATAGTATCCCGACATTTCCTGCCAATTGATCCGCTTGCGTAAAAATTTCATAGAGTATGTGAAGAAAAAAAAAAAAAAAGGCCAAAATTCATCGTATTTAAGAATTCATACGCTAAAAGTTCCCAACTCGAACTATCGATTGGATGCATAATTTATTAAACGCTTATACGTTGGTTATCGATAATGGGTAAAATATATGATTTGAGAACAGGAAAAAAAAAAAGGACTCAAAACCGATACCGATACCGATATCCTTAGCCAGTTAATTATCATACTTCGTGATAAAATTGAGGAAAAAAAAGAAGCTAGAACCAGTCTGTATGCAACAGAAAGAAAAAAAATATACAATATGAAATCTTTGGTCTTCGTTATGAAAATTCGCGAAGAGGGTGGCTGACCGGGAGGGGGTGTCAGCATCCAGGTCATTCAGTACTCGTAGATCGCAGATGAAAACAGATGATGACCCCAGTGGGGTTGGGTCAGGCGATATGCAGAATTCCTACGGGGGAAGGATTTCCCGGGAAGATCATAGCGTCAATAAGGTTGGGTCCAACCGATGCACTGCGGCTCTAATGACTAATGCAGTTCAATGTACTTGCTAATCATTCCGGATGATTACGTGACCGTGCAATTAATTTGATTCGTCAATCAACTTATTGATCGGTCGCGTGTCAATTATTAGCAATTAAATGCAGTAGCGAGTAAATTAGAAGAACTGTAATTGTCGGTGACGACATTCTCGTTTAATATAACGACCGGCTTGATGCCAGTTATTTTTTCATACTTCTCTCGCGTCCTTAAATTACACGTTTTTAGCAAACACCCTATATCAGGTCTCATGCCTATAGGATGAGGATCGGAAGTGCTCGATTTGAGGTTAGATTGAATTTATGTGGAAGCACGATGCCTGTTTTTTAATTCATACTTAAATACGTAAATGTCTGAACCAATCATCCCGTAACGAAGGCGATGCCACGAGATTTCAATAATTATAGCTTGGCCAAGGAAACACCAGACGCTCGTTGTTTTATATACGGCAGAACTGGGACTACGGCCTAATGGCTGTATTATGTGACCTCGGGTATATCCGTTCAATATAAATATATTTCTATTTCTATGCTGTAACATCGGGTGGTGCATATGCTGGGACATACGGTAGTATATGCAGAGGTATGTGTGTCTTTCATTATCTGAAATCTTTATTACTTCCTTTTCACACCTCCGCCATTTTTATGGAAAAAAAAAAAAAAACATATACATATGTGTATGTATATATATATTTCACTCCAGTTTTACATTCTTCGTGCGGCGGAGAGAAGAAAAAATTTTTTTCCCCTTCACACTTGGAATCCTCGGTATGAATTAGAGGAGTTAACCACGACGAGACTATATCGTACGGACTACGCTGAATATTCATGATTGAAACGTAAAAATGCACCGCGATGAAATTCATGCCGAAGCGTAATTGTTACAAACGGCATATTTTTACTTAATGCTAATTCATTCTATTAGGTTCGCGCACTGGCCTAACGTACACGTTTGTTTCTCGTGTCGGTACAATCGTACTCAAAACTTTATGTGTATATCCGTATATATGCACTTGCATACATATGCCTTGGCAGGATACTCCCGCACGGATAAAAACCTGCGGAAATCATTAATACTCGGAATTAATGACTCGTGACTAACTTGCGGCTAACTTTATTCAGAGCACAATGTAAAGTTATTAGCGGCTGCGTCAAGCCACGTTGCGTTTGTTAGTACATTGTTTTTCACGTAAATTAAAAATTTTGATTTTACCAAAAAATTCTATTCAACTTTTATTCGGCATCTTATTGAATTACCGTCGCTGTTTTATTCATCGATTTTATCCTTTTTCTCATATATTCGTATGCAAGCATAACACCTTCAATAGGTTTTTCTTGTGGATATATATATACATATTTTGTATATGCGGATTTACCTATTGAGATGCCATGGTTACTTCTTGTCGGGTTTTTTCATTTTTCCTGGTAAGCCAAACCCCTTTTGCATAAAGTAAAATGATACGAATGACTGATATAGCATGAATAAGCGGCTCGGCATGCCCCGCACGTGAAGATAAGCAGATTGATTACTGCAGGACTTTCCAAGACGTCGCGGGACACTAACGTTTACATTATTATCCTGGTTACGGACCGGGCTCCTGAATTATTGCTACGCTTATTACATCTTTATCAGCCGCGTTATTTATAGCTAATTTATTTTCTCACTTGATATTCCTAACGCTCCAGAAAAATTATTCGTTTCGCGTTCGATAGGAGACCGTGAAAAATATCACTAAGGAAGGACCCGACAATTAGTAGATTAGTGTTCAGATAATGTACCATAGGAATTAGTGTTGCGTCGTATTTAGAAAAATATTTTTTTTCAATTATAAAAAAAATTTTCACTTGCCAATCTTTCAGACAATAATACAAAAGAAGACAACTATTAATCAAGGAGTTGCTAAAATTTTTGTTTTATTACCTAAATACCCAAATTTGGTAATTCATAAATTGTATCTTTGTATGACTGAATTTTTTTCCCTCAAATTGGTAAACTAAGGATATCATTTTGAGGTACCGTTAAATTTTGTGTTACCAATGTAATCTTATGTACCGAACGTAACAGGCTGGTTGTTATTACATAGGACGTATGTAGACTTTAGGCTTGGCTGAATTCTTCTTACTGAATTTCAGTCTTTTCGTTGCTTCTTATACCAACGCTGTACTAACGTCGTTTCTATTTGCTGGCGTAACGCTTTGATTACGGGTGTGGTATGTAAATTACATACGTATAACGTTCCGCTTTGTCGAACTGGCTAAACATGTCATTTCTGTGCCATTTCTTGCTAGACTCTTTTCGTGCGTGGAAACGTATGGGTATCAAAAGCGTAAATAATGACTTTGCCAACGAATACGAAGTTTTGTAAATTAAGTACAGTATTTCGTTGAATGGAACCTCCCTGCGCGACGGGATAGTAAAAAATAGCTAATTACAGTAATGAAATGAATTTTCGAGACAAAGGATTACGTGAACGTTACAATTCAAAAGAAATTCAAGATCACGTGAGTAAGGCTATATCAAATTAAATTTTAAAGAAATACGAATTATATTAAATTGATAAAAAAATTTTTTTTTCATAGTTACGTCACACTGTTATTGCAAGTACCATATATACAGCTTTTATAAACCTGTCAGTCGTATAG
>JARQTC010000387.1:2944045-2955923 GCA_030142495.1 Cephus runcator | reverse complement strand
AATATTCTATTGTGTTATTGGCTTGCAGCTTGTAACTTTGAGAGCTACGTCATTTAATAGGTTGGCATTCAGCTAACTTGCGTTGACTATAAATCCATCGAGTTTCCATATAGCTTTTTGGTCATTGGGAACAACGTTGATCGATACCCATTAGTAATAGAAATCGGAATGATAATTTCAATAAATAATAAACATTTACTTCAAAATTAAATAATATTCTATTGTGTTATTGGCTTGCAGCTTGTAACTTTGAGAGCTACGTCATTTAATAGGTTGGCATTCAGCTAACAGTCATTCGGAACGACGTCGATCGATACCCATTAGTCATAGAAATCAGAATGATAATTTCAATAAATAATGAATACTTCGAAATTTAATTAATATTCAAATATAACAGTTGCCATGGTAACACTATCATTGCTCCCGTCAACGTATTAAAAATTTCATATATATATATATCATATACAATGTTTATGTCCAACGGGAAGAAACCCCAGACATAAATAAGGATTTGTCGAATTTAGCAAAAGTTTCGATAACAGCGAAAAATCGCAAACATAAATCGCCAGATTTATTTCGCCTCGCATTTGGGACCGGCGTTTTCGATTCTGCCCGGGAATTGAAAACCCACGGAACAGGATTATATAGTCTCTACATAAGCAAATTTATAGGATCGGCATTCGGGGGAATTAGGTCGCAAGAAAGAGAGAGAGAGAGAGAGAGAGTAACGAATCAAAAAGACAAAGACGAAGAGGAAAAAAGAGAGGGGAGGAAGAGAAAGACGAAATCTACGGATTTATGGAAAGTACCGTGTGTAATGCTCGGTTTATGTTTCCTCGTAAAAATCTTGCTTCGCCGATATTATTGCTTTGCCGAACGAACTACATCAATCCTGCTCGCCTATATCTGTACTTGCGTGTATACCGATACCACTTGAGATATTACTCATATTTTCTGGGGTGTCTAATAAAACTGACAGAATTACTAGGTTATACTACTGAGCGCGTTAATGCTACATTGCCAGTGCATTAATAACAAGCACACTTTGCTTTCAGATAATTTGTATATATATATTTTACATGTTGACCCACATATGTATATCATGGGTGGCCATGTAACTTTTCCAATGAGTATATTTATCCTGATCCAATATTTCGCAGAGTCTATTGGCATAGATTCTCTTTGAACTTTATTCGAAAATATAGATGGATATATACAAATACGTAGTCGAGTATTTTTTTTTTTAAATATACAAACCAGACAAAATTTTTTTTTTTCACCCGTATATTTAGACAGCAACTTCGTGACTCTGTTGCATTCGATAAAATTACAAGAGTTAATAAACTGGGCAGATTTTCAAAACTGGCGACAGATCGCTCTTCAAAACACGTCACATAAATATCCGTGTGGTATAGTCGCCGCTATGGAAGTGGTCCGTTGGTAGTTTCGTGACGGTTCTCTCTCGCTCTCTTTTTTTTTTTTTTTATTTGGGGTCGAAACGAGGCAATTCATTTTGTGGAAAACGCGCGCTATCGGGATCGCCTTTACTTTCTTCCGATGCGAAGCGGTAAGGACGGAAAGCCGCGGCGACGTTTTGCGGTCGCCGGTGATCGCCGCTCCACAAATCAACCACCGGGGCTAAGGAAGGCCCTTACGTTATAAGTCGGTATTTTTGAGACAGATGTTGAGATAAAATATGATCTGGTGGTTGTAAAACATCCCTATCCTCGTCGTCTTTCTTTTCTTCTTTCTGAATATATTACGTAACTACGTATACATATATTTATGAGATGGCCTAATCTTTGGTCAGACGATAGGAGTATTTTTGAAGCATCGTAATAAAGATTTCAAAAAACTTATAAAATGTATCAGCTTTAATACGACTGTTTCGAATTAATATTTTTTTTTTTTTCTTATTTTTAGGGAAAATAACTAATTGGCCAATCGTACCAAGTATTTACCAAATATTTTTTTTTATCGAGTAACGATACCATATATATACGTGCAATCGCAAAATATATATATATATATGCACACGTTTTATCAGTATCCAATAGATCGTCCCACGGCTCTTACTAAACCGTATTCAAGCCATCGGCTCAAGATACCAACCGCAGTGCATGATGGTCGAATAAAAAGAGAAAATAAAAAAATTTTTTTAAACGGATAAGGCGAAGAAGTCGTCAGTTCGTAAAGTGCCATCCGGCAGCCGCGAAAAGATAGACGTAAGACACGTGGAAACACCCGCGAGAAACGGGCAGCTGGAAGCCGAAGTATACGAAGGAAAAATGTAGGCCGGATGATGTCGAAGAGTCCGTGGCAAACGACAGCACGTTTTAAAAGGCTCAAATGGAAGAGACGAGGCTTTATGGCGTTTTACGACGTCTGAACGATCGAACTGAGAGGTCGAAGGGACTTTGTGAAGATCGTCGGGGGTGGATTCAGGGTGTATATCTACGCGTACGTGCATATAAGCCGAGTGCTTATATATATATATATATATATATATAAAGATAGAGGACCAGGAAGACACTGGGAACGTACTAGATATATCGTGGATACCCATTTGACTATTTTTAAAACGGCTTCGCCACGTTCCCTGATGATTAATATATAAACACTTGGGCGTCTTATAAATATACAGCGTTTATGATGTCGAGCCCGAGTTTTATTAGCTGTTTCGCTTAATGGCCATCCTAGACTTTATTGTCGGCCACTTGGTCGTTACCGAGGCGCCGTATGTTTGGAATATTCAAACAGCAGCGACCACGTTGAATTTCGTGGAAACGCGCCCTGACTGTCGCAGAGTCGTTCCTTTTCCTCGCGAAAACTTTCTACGGCGAATCGACGAATGACAGTTGGACAATAATAATTTACACAGAGCCTCGAAGCACCTTGTTTCGTTCTTAGCAGATACGGAAGGGGGGACTATCATGCTATTGGTTAAGCGGGAAAATTTAAAAATCCAAAAATATTGCAATAAATTTATATGATAAATTCGTAGAGTTATATTTATGTCTTTTAATACTACTTTTGATTTTTGTCATAATGAAAATTTTTTTTTTAATTATCTCTGCAAAAATTGTAGTCCGGTAATTTTGTAATGTTTCATTTAATCTGATAGCCGAAGCTAAATTTTGCGCTTATCACGAGATTACTTAAGGCTGATAACTTGCACCGGATTCACAATGGTAAACTCAAATCGCAGCTTATGTCCCAAGTGCATCCTGCTTACGTATGCATATGGGGTAGAGTCAAGATAGATGCACTATGTACGCGCAGCATCAACCGTGCCAAGTTATGAGCCCTGATGCAACCTGATTCTGCATGTACAGTGTTAATGGATGCTTATCCCATTCTCTTCTCTAATCCTGACTCTATTGACGTGGAAACTACAAAGATTTTATAACACCCTATATAAACATGAGATGCGTATACGTATACTGTATATTAAAAATTTTTTTTTTGTTTTCACGACTGTCTGTGATAAATGAAAAAAATGCTGTTTTATCAATTCAATTATTTTCTTCCATTTGTGGAAATGAAAATAGTTTTTTTCTTATGAAATAAATTGATGATTTTGGAAAAATGTCAAAACGATATAACAGTGACAAAAATGAGAGATTTATGGGTTTGGATTTTTTTTACTAGTAGTTACGCTACGTCAAGATCGAGATTACACGACATCCGCTATTCGATCGAATAAACGGCCGATCGATCGGCCGAGATTGAAATAATTATTAATATTAAACTGTGGCAGCCATTACATAAGATCAGGCTGTGTAAGCTGTATTAATTTATTGTTGCTCTATTTTATTTTCACTTTTCATTCCTCTTTGACTATTTTTACGAATCGTTCAATTTGAAAATAATAGAAGGACGTGATCGGCTCAAGATTTTCTTAAATATTAAAAATTTACTAAAGCCCCACAAGTAATAAAAATCTGCAGTGAAAATGAATTAGCGTAAAATTTCAATTTTTAGTGACGTAAATTTTTTTTTGAAATATTCCATAGTTTTGCTTGTACAACGTATATTATCAAGCTACACGAAATTCTATGCCACATGTGTTTCCTCGAGAAAACGTAAAAGACCAACAGTTTCGGTAGCGGCTAGCAAACTGCACAGAGTTTTGTTGCATGGGTTATATATGCCGGTGTTATTAAAAACAATGTATGTCCAAAAGTGTAATACGTAGGTTCATGCGACTACCCGATGCTCCACAATGAAACGAAAATCATGAATATGTATATCAAGGGCAACACGTGCACGGCATGTGTGGAATATGAGGATTTTGCGGTCTGCACGGAGAGAAACGCCTCGGGGTTGGCCTTTAAGCTAGATGCGGCCATGTTGGTCCGGACCAAAAACTGCAGACAGTTAATTATCTTTTACTTCAACAGTTTGGTGGGTGACGTCATAAAATAATTTTTCATTCAACAAAGTAATTTTTGAAACTATAACAAAGACATTATTTGATAAATTCTATGCAATTTTTGGGTTAATTTTTTGTTTCCCCCAAGGTACTCAAAATTTTATCCTGATTCGATGTGACGTCGGGATTTAAAAAATTTCATCAAAAATCTATCCACGATTTTCTTGACTACCGATGGGGGTTTGACGAGAAAAAAAATATGCTCGAAGCAACGTTTTTTTTTATCAATTTTGTTTTTTCTTACTCGAAAATCCGTTATACGGCCGAATGGATTTTCGAGGCTTCCGATACGACTGGATAGAATTTTCTCTAAAACCCTCTAGGAAAATCGAAAATATATACGGAGCTTCGAAGCTTTCGAATAGTTTTTCCATGATGGCCGAGAGTCTCGCATTTCGTCCCGGCTGTGTGTTCCCTTTGATTTAGTGAGATTGCCATCTGGAGGATCAGCTCGCGGCGAGGAAAGATGAGACGAGGACTCCGGGATACATAGGTATCCAAAGAGTCTGGATTTTCCTCCATCCAAATCCTACCCAGTGATTGGACGACTATCCGGAATTTCGGAAGATCCTTATGGACCATCCGATCGGCAAACGAAATTTACTTCCATTGGACTTTTCATTAGCAGACGGTTACGTCTACTGTTTTATACCGTGCAGGGACTTTTTTTCGTTAGCGAAACGACACTGCCAACGGCGTAGGATCGCCCAGGTTATTTAGCCACTATATTCTCACGACTCTCCTACCAACTTCCTTATTGATACAAACGATCAAAAGTATCTTGGCCAACCATGATTTCCTTGGGTAAGACTCATCGATCCAATGGCGTCGTTCTGTCCCGAGACAAGATCTGCTTGCCAAGTCCGATCAACCTATACGACGCCTAAAGCTCAACCAATTCTTCCTACTCCGTTCCCGCTGCGAGACAGATGGGAATAAATGCCTTTTGTAGCTCATTTGTTTATCTCAGCGAATACGTTAAATTGATACGTATCGCCAATTGCTTGGAATTTCCAATAAGATGGAGCATCGTGTGTGGCTATGGAATTGGTACCCCGTACGGATTTAGTCTTCAAGGTTCACCATTTTTTTTTTCTGTCCCGCTGAGATTTTTTTTCAAAAAAGTATGTCGAACTGTACTTCGGCATATACACTAAAATTTTCACAGAAAATACCGGTACTGTTGATTAATTGGATAATACACTTTTATCACACAAAATTATTTATTCCACGTAAAAGCAATTACCGTGATTCGTACAGTCAAGTTAACAGCGTAGAGCCGGTATAAATATTACATTTTTGATACTATCGTTATTATCATTTATGACAAAAAATTTATCGCCGTTAAGAAGTATCGGTAAAATTATTTGAATTAAAAATTCAAAATTTTAACCCTTGTCTATTTTCAAAATTTCACACGATTATTCCATGAGACAAATTTTCACTTTGCTTGCTCAGGTTTGGTTAGTGCAGATTAGGATATTGTAGATATACGGCAGGATCATTGAAACCGTTGCTTTGTGATATGAATTTTGGACCCGCATATAATTCTATGCAAGTGTATATACATATAAACACACATTCTTATATATATATACCAACAGCACATACCGTTTCATTTTACATAACATATTCCACATGTCTATGCGTTTGTTGCATATAGTCCAGGTACTCGGTGTTACTCCACGATATTAACACTATTAATAATTCTCGGTTGGCTGTTATGTCCGTTTAGACGTGGATTTATCGATCCAAGTTTACCGCCTCGGCGCAATCTCTCTCTGAAACGCTAAGCTGATACAGGGCGACGTATACGGGGTGTCCTCGTTGAATTTCATTGTTCTCGTGCACACCCGATTCCACCGTAATTAATCACCATTGAGTACCGGTACTCAAAACGAAAAGCTCGTTCCGAAGAAATGGAGTTGAAAATTTTTAAAAACTTTTTTTTATTTAACGTTCTTGCTCAGCCAGTACTTTTTTTCTTATATTTCAAAGTTCTCGAGTATAATCGAACTTGATTGTTATTTGTGCTCTCGGCGTAAAGAAAATCGTAATCGTGATAATTGACGTTAATATCCTAATTAAAGAGTGCAATCTTAGCGGAGCTCCAGTAATATTCGCTGAAAGCTCGTAAGTTCGTCTTGTGAAGGGAGAAAAAAATTTTGGGATAAAGGAAAAATCAGAAAAGCAGCGATTCGCGTGTTGCTAATCTACCCTTGCAACTTCCGACTTCCGGCCTTTCTAAGGAAGTAACCACGTGACTAAAGGGGCGGCGAATGAAGATTTGATTGCGCAAGAAGAAGTCGTTCGTGCTCGGGGATGAATTTGAAATTCGAAAATTTGTACATATCTAGCAAATCTTAGCTTAATCGGATGCAAACCATACTTAAGCTGAGAATTAATCTTTTTTTGAAATTTTATTCTGTATATTTATTGTCCGATATGTATTGTTTATCAAGTCAGCACACCCCGTACATGGGAGGTGGCTGCTCTGACTCTAGTTACAGAGTTGTTTCTGCTCGCACACGTCAACCAAGTTGACGGAGTAGTTTATTACCAGGGTGTTGGAAACTAGTATTCACACAAGATATGTGCTGGCAATTCCCACCCCTTTCACGGGGGGGGGGGGGGGGTGAAAGGGGGGGCCCCCATATAAGACAGTGTGACGCAAAGCTGGCAATAAACACGAAATTGCGGAGTTGCTTGTATGCAACATGATTTAATGTAATTTTGAGTCCCGAAGTGAATGTCAAAAAAAAAATCCAAATTTTGTATTTCATAAATTAAGAGTGAAATTGATATATCCTTTTGTACAACGCACTGAATTTTTACTGAAATCGACAAAAAAAAATTTCTAAAATCTACGACAGATACACTGGCGGACAGGGGTAAAATTTTTGAAATTTTTTCAAAAAAATTTACAACACGGTATGATATTCACTTGGAGCCCGTGTCAAAATGAGTTTTCATAAAAGTGAAGGGACGGCATTTTTCATTCATATTTCAAAGTCTAAGGCGGCGCACCCTTGCGAGAGTTATGCTTATGGAGTCAAGCTTCGTATTTTACCGGCCGTTATTTAACAATTTTAACATAAACGTGGTCGCGGCATCTATGCGTTTCCACGGACTCGTAAAATTGCTGAATGGCGCCATATTGCATTCCTGTGACACTTCAGCCCGTCCTATATGCGCACGTATCTCCATGACTTTCTTGTTCTCTTCTCTTTCATCTACCCTTACGTGTCATCGGTATATCATCCTCATCGTGATCTTCATTCAGTATCTCATCAATCTTTTTCCACCTGCAAAATTTCCAGCAACTGTATTAAATTCGCAAAAATTTTTCATTTTTCCT
Source organism: Cephus runcator (assembly GCA_030142495.1). Classification (NCBI taxonomy): domain Eukaryota; kingdom Metazoa; phylum Arthropoda; class Insecta; order Hymenoptera; family Cephidae; genus Cephus; species Cephus runcator. The sequence continues at coordinate 2,948,130 of JARQTC010000387.1, read as the reverse complement.
TCCCTAACTCCGTAAGGGCAAAGAAAAATAATTGAATTAAAAAAAAATTTGGACCAACGACATACCCACAGCATCCGACCTTACAGATTTTTCTCGGTTAAAAATATTGATAAAAATATTCACCAATGCATCGTTATCGAATTTCCCATGAAGACCGATAGAGAGAATAAAATTTTGAAAAACACTATCACGTGTTCACTGACTATAGATTACGCGTCACGTATGGCTATCGCATATATAACTTCAAGGATCTAAACTTCATTGTATACATTTACCGGTCACGTATCGGCAGTTTTCCTTTTCAAAAATATTTTATCGACGATTTTGAATCCCTAAGGAAATTTGATACTGTTGTTATCTAATTTGAAAATTTGTCGCGTAAGCTCTCTATTGTGAACTTCAATCAAATAGCTTCGCGTACGTGCTACAGGCATAACAAGGGTGTTGCTGGTTACGTCAGAGGAGTAGATGATCCAGGACGATCGGACGATCCGTCAATTAGATGAGATGCAATGTATACGTATAGACATAGACATAGTCGGTAAACAGTGAACGCAGGTAGAACATTTCCGTTCAACATATATATATATATAATAAAATTTAATTTATACGAACATTTGGTTAACGTTCACTCGTAAATTAATTTGCGTTAATGAGTTTACTGCTGGCTCTTGGATACTCTAGAACTTTGAAATTCAAGGATACGCAACTACGGGTGTATGCCTTCGTCATTTCGGAGTGTTTGGATTTAATTTATTTATTTAATTAAACAGGATCAGGAATTAAATGAAGTTTTGTGTCGGTCGTTAAAAAGCTATTTATTTAACAAGAACATTTGTCATATTATTTCCGAAGACAACGTGTATATATATTTTTATTGTTCAATCGGAATTAAATTAATTCAAAACTTAAACAATTTAGTATGCCTGGTCGAATAGCCATTACCTTGTATTTTGCACTGTGACGTTTTGAAGATATTATTTTTTTAAGTAATTAAAATTTTGAAAAAAATTGATTCATAATGTTCAATCGTCCTTTATAACTTTATATTTACTATGCTCGTACTTTCCTAACGCACGTTTCTATGCAGCGACGTCAAATTTCGCGACCCTTATTATTGTCGCCACTGTTTGCCTTTATTAATGAACCACAATGTAGACACGTTATATTACAACGTTAACGGGCATTAACATCTGGATTGTTAATTATTGCAAATTAACCGTCGCATAATTACAACCCGCATGGCGGAACACTAGGATTCCCATGGGGGTCGGCGTTGCGTTTTGCCCGACGACAATTTCACGTGCAGTTATAAAATAAATCATTCGATATCCGTCGATCGTTATAAAAACGGGAACGTCAAGTTTCCAAAAAAAAAAAAAACCTCATCGCGTCGTTAAATATAAATGACTACCGTGAAATTCCATTATAGAAATTTATCGAAGAATACATCATCGTCCCGGAACCTAAATCACAGGGTTACAGCATCACCTAAATTTCCATTTACTCGACGGAATCCTCTCAGCTGATAACGATAATCCGCCAATTAATATCCTAAGCAAGATAAAGCAGACGTCGTTAATACTCATTGAATGCCAGTCAGTAGAAACGGCAGAGAAGGTTAATAATTAAATTTGGCCGCGAAATTGAATTGACGTTAGTGAAAAAATAAATGATTGATAAAAAATTATTTTATCAAATTATTTTATAATATTTATCTCGATCGATAATACTCGCATATCGGGAATGAATTTGTAAATTTTTTAAATTTTACTTCCTTTCCTTTTCTCTATGATTACACAGTGTCCTCGATCAACGTGTATTTAACTGGCAATTACTTTTCAAATTCTCCCGCGCAATTTCAGGCTTGGAATTTGAAAGTGAGCAAAACTTCAATTCACGGAGCACTGGGCTCCGGAGTCTGCTCCGGGCGAAATTAACGTGTCCTACGGCGCTCTCGCGTGTCCGAATGTAAATCAGCAATGTGGACACGTGACGCGAATTGCCAAGTAGCATTAGCGCCGTTACCTCACGGATAAAATGCATTTAATGCGAATGAAATTGGCGGCGCATGAGCGCGCACGTGGGTTACGTCAATATTTCGCAGATTCGTTCGTTTCCCTATCTCCTTCGTATTTCCTCATTTTACCCCAATTTTTTACACCCTGCACGTTACTCCGTCATTTTTTCTTCTTCAGCCATTTTTTTTTATCACCGGGTCAAGGAACCACGTGGACCTACGCTCGGGCATGGATACACGTATCCGAGACATTTGCGAATCTGAATGCACGGACCAAATACAGGAAGGGACGGACGTTGATAGATTCGCAAAACTTGTACGTACTGACGGGATGAGGTAAAGAAAAAAAATTTCTAAAAAATTTCACTTGATAGATCGCCAAAGTTTTTCCGGACTCGAAAATCTTTCTGGGCAAGAGAAAATAAAATGTAAAAAAGTTCATACATCCGGTCGTGGACGTCGAAGGAATTTTTCAAGGGGACTGTCCTATCTGTATTGCTGTATACTTTATAGGTATATTTTTTTATTTCAATCTAGGGACTTTTTTGCTCGATACCAATACCGTTAATGCATTTATCGTTGATTAATACTCCCTGGGGTTTTTGACAATTTCTATACACTATTAACCTACTTTCTATCAGAGAAACCATTATCAGATCATCTATCACTGGTAATTATATCAGGACACAAATGACTATACGATTTTTTATTAAATTTCCCCAGCGTGCATTTTATTCCGCGCAATGACAAACTAGCCATTAGAAATTAATACTGATTACGGGCAAAGTATATAAATAAATCAAAATCGATGCTTACCTTGATAAACCAGCTGCTGTATAATTGTCTCTTTTACTTTTCAAGCTTTACTCAATCAAACGAGAACTATCATAACTTTCGATTTCAAATCAATAAAGATCCGATCGATCTCGTACATACGTAACCAGGTGCGTATCAACGTCGATCAAATTAAACGATCACTCCGTGCAATCAATATTATCGATCTAGAGCAGGAGTCCACGCTACAGAGCCCTTAGGCAATACCGATTGCGTCAACCGGACGAAATGACGGAAGACGTCAGATGGGAAATGTCATGGAGTCAGAAAGTTTCATACAACCTAATCATACAGTACATACATATATTTCCATTTTCACCAACGATATAAAAAAAAATTTCCCAATTACAAAAAATAATAATTATTGTATGTCTAATAAAAAATAAAATCCGATGCAAGGTATAAATTCTCGACTTCATCGAACTGAAATACCGACCCACGATTCAAGATGGCACCATATAATAAATTCGAAATGAAGTGGACCCAAGGACTGGCTTACTCGGGCATACCGAAAACTTTATACAAATAAAAGTATAGAACGATGCCGGGTTCCACTAATTTTGTCGTTAACCCTGGACCCTACCGAGGTACTTCCAGCATCCGGAAACTTCCTGGAAGATAAACTTCTAGTTATTAGTTTGCAACGCAAGCAGATCTTTGCTTTGAAGAACTGGCCGTGATCCAGTCGAGGGGAAGGGTTCTTAAAGAAATTTAAACGAGGTTACGTCGGCTAACTGACTATAGGACGTGTACACGGCCACCTTGACAAAATTTATAAACAATTGATTAATGAGTTAAATAACGAGTAGTGCGATACTTAGTCAATGCTATAGTATGATTGGTTCACGCAGATTAGGTAAAATCTATGGATTCTGAATTATTGCGAATTTACGTTATTATTCTATGATGCAATTATGACTTACGGCTTCGTTATAATAATAATCGTGCTTGAATTCAAATTACGTATAAACGTGGCTTCGAAATCGCGGCCATCTTTGTATGGTCTTAAACCAGCCTAATTAGTGTTCGCGATCAGTCAAGGTAATGAAGACAGGGTATATACATATAGTATATGCAGTATACTGTAACGTAATTCTTTTCCTTAACTCGACACCGATAGTGAAAAATGCAAGAACGAATTATTTTCGAGAACTAACCTAAGTTACTTTCGGCCGTCCACCCTTCGCTCAGGCATCCGCAAGCCAGGCGGGCGCCAGCCAATTCTTTTTTT
>JARQTC010000387.1:2910378-2929983 GCA_030142495.1 Cephus runcator | reverse complement strand
CCCCCCCCCCCCCCCCCCCCCCCCCCCCCCATAAAATGATAGACCCTCGGAAGCTACAGGTATAACGAAGCACCATTGCACAGAATCCAACCTAACCTGACTTTACGTATAGTTTGAGCTTCTCGGCCACTAAACGTTATACATCTTTCTCACCCTAGAACCGCGTCTACCCCTCTCGTCCCCTGCCAACCCCAACTCGCCACCCAGTACCAAACTCTAACGTAAGTGCCCACGGGGAATTTTACGTAAGGTAATATCAGAAGTTACGAACTTTCGAAATTGCTGGAGAAAACAGCGTCGCCCAGCGACGTAAAAACGAATAGGATAAATATACATAGGCACCGCAGTACCATTTGCCATATTATTCTATTGCCAAACTACAAACTACAAACTAACAGATTTTCTTTAAAACCACAAAATCCTATACCGATAACTGTCAATGAATTTACGACGTGTTTTTTTCGGATTTTATTATAATTTTGCAATTGCCTCGCTCGGTCCCTCTGTAAATTACAGTAATCAACTTCTCCAGCCTGACCATAGCGCATCAGGTAAAACGTATAGAGTCAAGTGAAAAAAAAAAAAAAATCAGTCGCGTGTCGAGAAATCCCAGTGGACCACGTGGGCAACTAGTATAATGCAGGGTTTCCATTACGACGATGCAGCTCTCTTTATTCTATTCTATAATCTATGTCTGACACAGATGCAACGTTGATGCATTATCGTCGGGCTCGTGCACGAAGCCTAAAGTGTCTACAGGCCGTGCCTGCAGAGGCAAATGTCATTCTACGCTCTGGTTAAGCTTAATCGAATTGGCAGAGAGAATCGCAATTACGATTCGGTAGGTGGAGAAGCCAAGAACGTGGACGCTGACGACAACGAAAAAGGAACCGTAAAGCTGGGATCGAGTTTCGAGACGGCCGCGACTACTGGCGGGTTAGTGCTTTCAGCGATTTCTTTGATTTTCTTTTTTCCCTTTCTCTCATCGCCCAACCAAAAAACCACGTTGAATTTTCTATCCTTGTGAAACATGAAATTTTTTCCCATAGAAAAAAAAAATTTTTAACTTCCTCATAATCGAGCACCAGGTTCAGTCTCTACCATAGGGGTCCTACTGCTGTGCGAGAAATAGGCATTCTCCATAAAGCACAGTGACACGGTTTGCTTCGATACAATCAATATACCAACACGTACCCCATACTCTGGTTCCACTGGTTTCAGAACCCGGGTGTATATACCTATATCTAGTTGCACCCTCTCCCTTGCCCTGGGTACACATCACCACTACCAGTACCAACGTCGTGGCAGGGTACGTTCACTCGGTTATTTATGTCCTCTCGTGTTCGTGAAGCTCGCGAGCTTTTCGCCGGGCCCAACAACAAATGTTCATAGACAAATGTATGGAAACGCGCGTACGCGGATATATGGGGGATGATTTTTCTTGAGTATCGATCAGTAGCTTTTCGAAAGAGAAAAATAGAAGTTGAGGGAATTAAAAAAAAAAGTTTGATAAGGGTTCATGGATATTCAGGTTACTCTGCGCTTCTAGGAGGGGGTGGCTATCTGATGCGATATGCGTATACTGTTACCCTATCCCTTATGAACCCCGTGAACCGCAGAATGCCCGCAATCTGAGTGATTAGTTCTAAAGTTCACCCCAATGCCCTTCCCCCAGCATCCTTCAATCAAATCACCCTTCTTCATCTCCCTCCGGTCTATCCCCTTAGCCACTGTCTACCCATCTTACAGCCACCCAGTACCAGACGCCTCACTCTCTTCATGGTCAATTTTGGATACCCACCCTCGCTGCTGTTCCTACGGCGAAAGAGCACCGGTGCCACGAACAACGTGACAGATTTTGGGGGAGTATTCAACGGAGCGACGGAAAAGTTTTGAACGGGCACGTGCTCGCGAATTTATTTAAAACGTCCTGCGATTCGTGTAACGTGGAACGATGGTGCATTGGAATTTGAAAAAAAAATTTACACGTTCGTGTTTTGTGAGAATAAAAAAAAGTTTTTATTGTCACAATTTTATTTGAGAATTCAATATGATTTGTTTTGTATATTACGAATTTTTTAGTTAGATAATATTTAGGTATCAATTGGGAAGAAATGTTCGGATCAGGTATTCGACTATGGGAGCTTCAATGTCGTATGGGTATTGTTTTACCTATTAAATCTACACTTTCTACAGACAGTTTCAAAAGTTGATTGATAGTCGCTGAATTTTTTTTTTTTTTCTTGCGTCGACGTACCTACTGATCGATACTTTTGGCCGACTGATAGCGGCTTTTGCGATTTAAGAGAATACCTTGGCGCGGTTGTGGTGATAATCGCTTCTTTAAAGTAGATTAGTGCGCCATTTATCGGCGTGCATATCTGCATTAAATTGCGCACGCCTGTGCGATAATGTAGAGATGCTTTGCTTTGGATAATGGATGGTGCTTCTCTTGGGTAAAGAATTCATATCATCGTTGCGAGCGTACCTTTACTTTTTATTCGAGTGTCCTTGGGACGAGGAATAGAAAGAAGAAGAAAAAAAAGCAATGGTGAGAAAAAATAATTTTTTGGAAAATTAAAAAATAAATTTATACATCGCCCTGCAAATCTGCAAATCTTAACCGTTAGCCCAATCCTTACGTAAGCTAGTTATCAGTCGTAAGGAGTAAAACGGCTCGACACCTGGAAAACTTCATTGGCCTTTTTATTATTTAAAGAAAGATTATACTGAAATATTCATACTCAGGTAAAAAGACAAAAAAAAAAGAGAAAAACCAAGATCGAGCAACACTAGAACCAAGTAAAGAGAAGACGTGGAGGAGCTTGCCTACAGATTATAGCCATCCAGCTTGTTCAGCAAAAAGCTTTGTAATGGCAAAGTGCAAATTAAATTTCCCGGGCAAAGCGAGAGCCAGGGAGAGAAGCAAGTAGATTCAGAAATAAGAGGAACAGAGGGAGACGAAGAGAGTGAAAAAGGAGAAGAAGAAAAGAAAAAAGAGAAAATTTTAAAAGACGTTCGCCATATTACCAAGACGCCAGCGGGTAGGTGCTTCCCGTTAAATCTTTATCATTATTGTTCAGTAGGGGTGGGTCAGGGGCTCGGGGGGGGGGGGGGGGGGGTTGGTAGATCTTCATAGGGCGTCACTAAGGACACGTCACATCCAGGGAAGAGAAGGGCGCCTCGCACCTACTCAGTTTCGAGAACGGGCGTCGCGACGCTTCCAATCGATCTGGAGATCCTCTGGTCTTATACATGGATGGCATTAGGTACAGCGGGGTTGTCTGGCCGGCGTAAGAAGCTAGGGGTCGTATCGCGGGCGCGTTGTTTTTGGGGTTAGATGGATGGAAAATGCAGGAAGAAATAAATTAAACTGGAGGGTTGCAAATTAAGACAGGAAGAGACAAAGGGAAGTCAAGAGTGAGTTGGAAACAAGTCACTCGAGAGAACCGTGAAGGGGTGGCTTTGCGGCTTCTGCCGGCTGTACGGTAAACGCGTGCGAGGGTTACTATCCCCTTGTACAGGCTGTTGCAGCTTGACTGTATCTTATTTGCACGGATGACTGTACCTGCACGTATAAAAACATACTTTGTTTCTTAGGTTCAAAACTTCGAGCCGAGTCTGCAGCCCTTGGCTTACATAAATTATATCCACCCTTATTAATAGTGTCTATGCAGTATACGTACGTAAGGGAGATACCTGAGTATCGAACTACCTAGGTTCTGATTTTCTGATCCTTTGCAAAAACGCTGAAAAAAGCTATCCCTTCTTATCGGAGGGTTTATAAGGAAATTTATTTAAGGGTTTATTACAAAATAACTTTACACCCTTTTTCTTCTGTCTTCTATGTACGTTTCGCTCACACGTCAATCCATTACGAACACACGGTACAGTATGAAAAAAATAAATCCATGTGCGTGTTAAACGGGAACAATGGCATCAGTACCCTCGTACAAGTACAAAGGATGCTGGATTTTTTGTTTTCGAAAAAAAAAAAGCATTGTTGTGTAATTTGAAAAAAAAATATATTTCACCTTTAATACTTTTTGGATGGATCTGATGTCTTGGAAGCACTGCTGATAAGGGATACGAAGGTACTTTTGAGGTAGACAAGACGATAGATACATTGCATCTACGTTTCCTGTGCAAATGCATATATACTTATCTATTACCGTAGTCGGTACAAAAGAGAGATTCGTGTGACAGAAGGGAGGAAAAAATAATAAAAAGCAGTACGAAGGGAGACAGTAGCGTGGATAGTAAGAAAAGAGGGTAGCTCCCGTGGACGATGTCCTTTGGGACGTCCTCTACCTTCTAGGTATACGTGCTCTTGCAGTCCCACTACAAGGTAGGTTTTCCATTTCCCTTTGGCACAAAGCACGGACCACTGTACATCACGTCAAGTGCTCCGCTGTAGGGTGAAACAAACAGCAGACATTGTATTGTTATTTGTCAGTGAAACTCTGCTTGTTATTCAAATTAGAATTGGACGATTAATTCATGTGAGAATTACAAAAAGCAAGAGAATAATGTCCTCCCGCCCTACCTCATATACGCAACACGCATAAATGTCCGGGGGGCGGTTGATATACGACTGGGGTATAAAAAATTTTGAAAAATTTTATTAAATTTCATTTTTATACAATCAAAATACCAAAGCCAAACGAAAGTCGAGTATTTAATGATAAATACAAAAATTATCTAGATGGCGCCACGGGTAAGTTTGTCAAATTTTTAAAGGTTTGACAATTTTTACACCCCTTTAAAAAATCGACCCGTACGCAAACGGAAGAGCAAACCGACAGATTCGATTATATCTCGAAGAAGGTGTTAGGCTCTAGGGGTTGAAGTCTGCGACAGGGTGGTTCGCAGAACAATGCACGCGTATACCCGCCAGGAGAATCCACGGATTTGATGTACTAAGAGTAAAGGAAATAAGAGACTACGTCAAAGACGGGGCGAGTACAAGGGTAGATGGGTAAGGGAGAGAAATAGAAAAAAAAAGAGGGGATGAAAAAGAAAGAAGAAAGAAAATAAAAAAAAAAAGAGATAGGAGACCAGACCTCGCTATACCACCGTCTCACCGCTTTCTTTATTCTTGGACAATTTCCCCGAGATTTTCGGCCCATAACTCCGGGCGCTCTTTTATCTTTGACTTCCACTCAATCTCCGCCATCTTCGTACACTTTCTTTCTTTCTCTCTCTCTCTCTCTTTTTTTTTCTATATCTTCCTCCCCTTTTACTTTGTCGAGATTCCCCAGGCATGCTCTTCCTTTCCCACTGCCTATCTACCTATCCTCTTGCTACCTTAGAATACCACCCCTGGTCAACCCTCCAGTGGGGCCAACCTTTCCCCGTTACACACAGCGATCGTCAGATCCTCGAACCGTGACCAAACTTTTCTCACTTTCCTCTTTGAAGCAGACCCGACTTTATTCCCATTGATAACTTTATTAATTCTGTTCTCCGTCCACCTTTCAACCCCTACTTTCTTTTTTTTTCCCCTTTGCTTTCACCCACCATTCTACCCTACCGTCCTGGTCCTACCCATGCGAATAGCATGGTACCTCGTATATCCACCCCACAGACCATCCCCTGTGTTAACTTTATTAACGTTTCTTATTTGCCACTCTAAAATACAATCTAATTATTTAACCACCCACTCGGTGGTAAGCATCTCCCTCCGTCTTCTCTTCGTTCTGAATACTGAAATCGTCATTGAAAGTACTTCTTTAATTTTACCACTGAGTCCCTTGATGTTTTTTTTTTTTTTCACCAAGAGCGAGAAAAAAATCTTTTTTTTTCTTTCTGTATTTTACAGAAAAAATATGCCTTGAGACAAGAGAGAGAGAGAGAGAGAGAGAGACTATAAGACCCCTCGACTTATTTTTACTTTCACTTAATATCTCTTTACTTGCCAAATAATCTTTGAAGAGTCACACTGTATTCTTGGCAGTCATTAATATTTAGTAAAATCGATCCTATCAATTCACATAAAAGGAATAGTTACGTTGGCAATATAAAATATTGAATTATGACGGCAAAGCAATGCAAATCGATATTCTCTCTAAGTAAGACGATATTTATACATAAACGTCCTTGACTTATATTTCAGTGTTCGGTAAGACGCTGAGAAGAGAACGAGAATGAAAATAATAAAAAATTAATTCATTTAAAGCAACGCATGATTTTATTCATTTTTATTGAATTTTTAAAATTACAGTCACTCCTGTTGATCGTCAGCCACTGTACTAATTAAACGGCACTACGTTGACTCGAATTGTTAATAATTCGTGACTTTTACAAATCTATCAAATATATATATAAAAGGTAAAATTGACATCGGGCAGTGCTCACGACACCAGCTAATGGCCATATCCGACACCTGTCCGTAATTCAAACACACAGCTTCCTTCTGAACATAGGTCCACCCTGACTTGCCTGCAAACCTCGAAAGCATATCCGCAATACAGAATCCGAAAAAGAAGCAAATGAGTCCAGCATAAAAGTGCGATAAAAATCGAGAGAAAATAAAGCTGTGACCCAGAGGCATAAAAAAGTTTATGAAAAAAAAAAAAAAAAAAAACTTATACCCATAAAAAAGAAGCACTGTAGTTAGAAATTTCGGCCGATACCAATGAAGTTAACGAGCCGTGAAAAGGTAATTTCGAAAATCGGCCAGAGTGCCATTTTCATTTGACTGCTCCAACCCCCCCCCCCCGGGGCCTCCTCTTTCATCCCTGTCGTCTTAGCAAGGGCTGACAGTGGGTACTACACTCGGGTAACTAATTCGTGAAATTGAACTGCGCTAGGAAAGTTCTTATTTATCGCAGAGACGGAAAGTTCCAGAAGAGAAAGTAGGGGGGTGGGGTCATTTAGTCACAGTCGTCAAACAGGCAAATAATATATTGGGTTGATTAAGAGGGTTGGGTGAGAGTGGTGGAAGGGGGTGGATGACTGAAGGGGGGTCGAGGGGGGGTCCTAGCTAAGGGCGCCGAGGTTGTTGCGTGAGCTTGGGGTAACGTGGGAGAAGCTGGGGGGGGGGGGAGGAAGGGACTGGATTCGCTCGTCACAGTTAGCTAAAGCGGGACGAGAGGAGATTTGATCCAGGAGGAAAAGGGACGCTGAGTCTGCAAGGTAATAATCTGTACAAATTGAGTGGCCGTTTGGGGAGCAAAGTTCCGCACGGAACAAATAACTCGACTGCCGTAGGAACAAAGACGTGAATTTCGACGGAACGGTTCCACGACCGTCCGCGCCTCCCTTGTCGACCCCACGGAACTACCCCTCTCTGCCACCCAAGGGACTCTTTTCATTTAATTCACGAATATGAATTTTCACCATAGTGATGCTAACGATAAGTGGCCGAAGGGCAGCCTGGTACCCACGAAATTCTTGAATCGTACGTACCTGGGGGGAATGAAAATCCAAACTTTTCTTTCGAAGTACAATAATCCCGAGTTTTACGATGAAACAGTCGCTCCTTCTTTTTTCACTACTATTCTCACTGTACGGTCTGATTATTTACTTACCCGGACGCACAGGCTGTTATACGTACCTTATACAAATCATCCGTCTACGTTCCTACGTAGCAGCCGTATGCGTGCACACCTTAAACGTAATTGACCATTGACCCCGCATGTGTGGATACACCTTAGAGTATCATGATTATAGATACGTTTTAATGAGGGCGCTTTAGTCCGGTTTAAAAGCTGGTCGGGGATTGCGGATTTTGGTTTGGGTTTCAGTTGCGCGAGGGGCGATTGCGAAAGGGGTGCTATGCGTTGAACGTATATATATACGATATATACATTCATATACGTATAAGCAGAGGAGCGAGCCAGGGGTTAGGTTCGTGGGTTGGCAAGTCTAGTTTATAGCCAGAGGCTTGGAATCCTGTAGCAAAGCGAAACGTAGCGGCCCCAACAAGCCCCCATAAATTCATTAATCGCCGTAAGGCACGGTGGGTGGGTGGGTGGGTTGGTCGGGTAGATGTTCCCGGGGATGCTCGGTGCGACGAGGGAGAAGGTTAAGGGTGGTTGATGGTTGCTGGGAATAGGTACGGAATAGGGTTGCGAGATTTAAGCAAATTGCAATCACTCCGTTAGCTAAATAAGATTATTAACCAGCCGCTTTTATTTATGCTTCCGTTCGGCTCGTTATTTGGCAGCTGCCCTTCGTCGAACGAAGTCCATCGGCAGGTCCCCGGGTACACGGTGCTATCTTTTTTTCTGTGGAATTCCGTGCAGGAACTACCCTTTGAAATTATCCTGCCTTATCCCAGGCAACCCCCTTGAGAAGGTCATAATGAGATTCCGTTTATATTCCTTAAAGACTGAACAAAGAGGGTTCGGGAGGGGAGGAAAAATTATTATTATTATATATATATATAGGTTTTAATAAAGTTGCATGTTACGAGATCCTGTGGGTGGTGCATTAGGGATTAACCCCAAGCCGGCAGGCAGGGTTGGCCTCGGAAAAGCACCAGCAATTTTCAATTTTCTTTCCCTCTCTTCATCCCTGGCATCCCTCCCCTCCTTTACACAACCCCTGTCGCAACCCCCCCCCCCCCCCCCTCCTGCTCACCCCTCCGCCCTGTAGCCGGGTTACTGCATTTCTTAACTCCAGGATACTTCGCGGGAGTCTAGACTATCTTCATTCGCCTTATCTTATGGCTGGTATTTATACTCATAGCTGGTATCTAATATGTACGGGAGTTACTATGAGTAATATAAATTTTCATTTTGAGGTAATTCGCGATTACGTGGTTAACCGTGATTTTTTAGTTGGTTCATGCGGACGAGTTATAGAGACGGTGAATAATTTTGAAAATATTTTTTATTTTCATAACGATCTCGATTTACCTAGAGGGGGTGAGTGTAGGATTGAAATAAAATTTTTTTGGGTAACTCGAAATTTTTTTACGTGACTCTTTTTTATGACGCGCCCTAGATAATGAAAATTCAATTAAAATATCGGATTAGCGTTATCGACAATGAATAGATTTAATTATCATTCGTTTCACCCGTGCAAATAAGTGTTTGAGGATTGTGCGCGTTAATTGCGCTTATACCCGGTAGCGTTCGCTAAATTAGTAATTATTTGAATAAACCGCGCTTTTCCGTGGGACATTTCCCGATATACCTTATTACACACTGGGTAATAGTCACCCATATCGGGACTGCTCGCCATTTTTATTAGCACGTTGTTACTAATATAAATTAAAAAGTTTGTTAATTGTCCTCACAGTGCGCTGCAAATGAAACATCCTGTAGATTAGTTTTAGAGTGCAGTACAAAATCGAGGATCATTTATAAAAAAGTGATAAAACTTTAGAATAAAATAAAAATACGATGAAGTAAAAAAAAATGGAAATCCGTTGAAACGTCATTTTTCTTTTTTTTCAAAACGGCAAATCGAGCGGCACTGTCCGACGACGCTGAAAAATTTGCAAAGCGGTCCGCTAAATCGTACGCGTCGTGTATAACGGACGAACGAAAATAAAGGAACAAAGGACGTGCAAGTGGTAAAAGAGAAACAGAAAAGAAACACAATAACCAATCGTGTATCGGCTAATGGAAATAAAGGAGTGCGCGTTGCGGTGCGGAAAAGCAATATCGAAATTTATTGGCACTTTATCGAGGGAAGTTGCGACGGAGCCAGGGTGCGTCATCGAGTTCTTTTATTCAAGCATAAAGTATTTTTCAATGCTATCTAATAGAGTATATATATATATTTACAAGTGACTCATTTAGCCCATCCAATGCTTTAATCCAATAATTATTACCCCCAAAAGAACCACCCTTATATTCTCGTTATAACACACAACCGGAAGTCTCAAGATCAAAAAATGCTTTTTATGGAAATCCCGGCAATAAGCATTTCGTATTGCACTTGGATCTGAAGAAAATAAAAACGTCGTTTAATTAACAAGCAAAATAATTTACGTAACGTTCATAATTAATTTATAATAACCAAGAAAAATTGTTGTATCGAAGTTTGTGTTTTTTGAAAAATTTAATTTATTATTTAATCAGATAGTTTACTTATATTTATATGTATAGGCATGTATGCATAGTTTATCTTAATATAGATTTATTTTTCATATATCACGTATAGGGATTTTCCATAAGAAAATAGAATTTACGGGATAAATATCGATCATCTTAAAATTGGTCCAGATCGTGATGCTGAATTTTTTAATAATATTTAAGGGGATAGTCCTATGACTGACGACTATTATTCTCAGAACGTTCGGCCAGTCCTGAAGGGGACTTACTGTTCGCCAATGCACTCCCAGCAGTTATTCTCATCTTGGGAATTGAGCCGTTCATACCTTTCCAACGGCCGTAGAAACGGTCCAGGAAAAATGAAATGATTGGGACGGGTTAAAGGGGATGGAATTCGAAATAAAAGAAAATTCACGTAGCTGAATGGGATGCATGCCGAACGTTCGCGGCTTTAATCATTCGAACAGGGATTCGAATGGGTTCGGATAGGTAAAGTGCAAAATTTACAAGCCATTGAATGCAGCTAGTGGTACTGAAAAAAAAAAAAACCTGAAATTATTCTTGTATTTTCTTTATTATTTTTTTTCCCGCGTTTTTACACGCCTCGTATCCAAGATTCATATCCGCAGTAATATTTTTCGATTCGGAGTGAAAATTTCTTTTATCTCTTTATACATATGTACGGTATGCGGTTGATAATTAATTTATTGTGACGATTGGTTTTCGATAACAGCAATAACGTACTGGGCAAAAAGATTGTACGTTTTTACGTGTTTTCCTCGAATTTTATCGTGGACCCTTATGGCGGGGGACGAAATTGACCGAATATTTTCTCTGACCTTAATATTATCATAGGGCTTTTTTTTTATCCTTTTTAATAAGCCAAAACATATCCAATTGGGCACGAAGATCTCGATTTGGGTATACACTGTTTTTGCAGATCGGCATCCGCAAAATGAAACAACCGTGCGTATATAGAACTTCAAACGGTTATTTTCGTCTTGGGATCCGAGCGATCCGCTCGATTTCAATTCCGTTAAGGTTTGGCCGCGGGGGATGTAAACTTTATAGACAGCCCTGTGTTTGTTTACCTTGGTATTAGAAGTTTCTTATAAGAAAATCACTTTACGCATACCCATCTATAAATATACAATTGATTAAAACGCTACAGCGATGCTTCACAAAATTTATGATAACGCGTGTACGAATGAACGAAAAAGCTAAAAATGAAATATTAATAAATTTTTAATTGCTCATTTTAATTAATAATTTATCGTAGAAAATAATACCTGGGTTCCATTAATTCTAAATACAGCCCTGACTTTCACTCCCCCCCCTACAAGGAGTTACCACCCACCACCCTCAACTTCTACTCAACAGCCACCACTACCAACGACCCTCGATTTACTTTCGATTACGTAACTTTACAAGCCATTGGATTCCAATTAGATATTGGAAATCGGTATTTATCGCACTTCTGGAATACAAGAGGCCACTTCCGCTTCCTTCTTGGCGAGCAAATCACGAAATCTCGTAAAGGACGCGAAGAACGATCAATCTTAGAAGTCTTCGGCACGCACCGCTAATGAGATTCTAACTACAGTTTGTTTGCCGCAAGAAAATAGAAATTCGAATAAAAATTATTTTCAACGAATTTTATCGTCTTGAAACTCAAAAAGGCCCAAGCGCATAATATTACAAGACTCGATATCACGTTGTTCTTGTTCTTCTGTATTGGTAGTCAAGTTTAAAAAAAAAAAATTGATTTTTTTTAACACGGGACAAAGGCTAACATTCAAAAGGCGTGTTTTCGTGTTCAATGCAAATTGCAATAAAATGACTTCGCAGTGTTCGTCGTTCGGGTGCTTTGCATTGAATTGAGGATACAATTCACTTTAAAAGTTTTGCTTGTCACGTTGGTAACAAACGATCCTGGGAGTGGCTATTATTTCTCGATATTTAATATAGTCGGCTTCCTTCGATCGACGGAAGTTACTCAAGGAGTTTCTTTAAAACGTAGTATCTGTCTCGCGGTAATTTTCTATGATAGACGATTCTAAGGAGGTACCCGTGGTTATTGACAATGGAAAAGTTTAGTACTTGATCACGATGACTATATCGAATCCCATTACACCGTGATATCGGATACCGTATAGAAACCCTTAAAACAATTTCTTTTCATCATAATCTCTTCATTGTACATTAATGACTATCGCGATTAAAGATTTTTCCCATAGACAACAATCAGTCACGCAACTAAAAATATTTTTGCTCGCATGATAAAATTGTGTATCAAAAATTCGGAAAAAAATCGGCAATCAGTATTGTTACCGACATTGTCAAACATGAATTCAGTGCCATGATGGTAAAAAGAAAAAATCAAAATATATCCGGTGAGAATCGCGGTTCACCGATTTTTAAACAGATGGCGCTCACCTGTTACCGATTTCATCCCTAAGAGTGCTAAGGGTATTTTGGGGTCCTATACCTGGGTGCCCCTTGGAAACTCGGAAACGAAGTAACAAAGTTTTTCGAAAGATGACACCATCAGGCATTTGAATCCGAAAGATTCTAGATAGACAAAAAATTTACGTAAAAACGTTGTATGAGAATATATTGGAAAAATTTTTTTTTTTTTCAATTCAACCGGATCGATCAATTTTTTTATATGGGTTCCATAAGGGCTCCATTGTCACGCATTTACGATTACAATTTACTCATATCACGATTCGTGACATGGGATCCAATAGTGCCGTCATTAAGGGACTCTCGTAAGGGCTTAGCTGACAAATGACGTAGACATGCTTGCGTTTGGGCCGGAGAATGACAATGGTCAATGACAATGCAGAGGCATGTATACGTCACGTCGGTCGGGGACGGTATATCGCGGAATCTTAAGATACCTCGAGATACGATCAATCCGTAGGATTGATTGTCCTCCATTCAAATCTCGCGGTGGCGCTTTTTTTTTTTGTTCCTCTTTGTTGGGGACAATCTAGCGGTACAAAGGGAACACCATGTATAAGGTGTCCCCGAAGACACGATGGCAGGGACGGTATTCAGATCGAATTTCCAACACCTGTACAGTCGTAGGTATATACGTTTGGTCTGTTTCGAAAAAAGGGATAATCTTTTTTTTTTTTTTTTTTTTTTTTGTAAAAATTCGGGTGGATTTTTTATTTGTATTTTGAAAATCGACAAAATCGATATAACCGTGATTGGCTTGAATAAAATTATATAGGAAGCGATAATTTTCCTTTTGATCATTTTTATAACAGCCTGCCATTAAATGGGTGACATTAAACTGCAAGCGAACGAATAAATTTTGAAAATGATATTTATCATGCAGAAACGGAAATTAATGAAATAATTAATTGCACGGGATTCGCCGTGATGTTTCAACTGGCTGCGAAATTGAATTCAACGAATGTTCTAATGAGGCACGATATAAATACGGGGTATAAATAAAATTTTGAAAGGATTGCACAAAGAGACTGTAAATAAAGTGCATCGTCAGATCGTTAATGCAATTGCAATTGACCAATGTGAATTTAATAAAAATTGTCAACGGACGGAATTTTGGAGTAAACTCTAGAGAAATATTTTGACTTTAATGGGAAACACGAGAGATATGTGTTTTGTGAAAATTCATAATTGGAAATATCGCCAAAGTATGGATTTGTCGTTAAATTATTATTTTTTATCCACCCGCTATATTTCACGCGGGAACATGGGAAAATTTCGTTGCTCTACGAACACCCCGTAGAAAATCACCCCGAAGAAAAAAAAAAAAGGGGGCGGAGGACGCTGACCGGTTTGACATATTTTTGGGTTTCTTTGTATTTTTGTTTGCGGCCACTCAAGCCCACCGCTCCGTTTGTGAATGGCTGGAATCTCCTTCTTCCTTTGTTGCCCTTTTGGGGCCCAAGGGTGGATTCCCACAGGACAAACGTCACCCCCCGTGTACTATATAAAATGTAGTATATACCTGGCTCCCCTGACCTCCAAAGGACTACGGGCTATCCAATTTTTTTTTCCTGAGTAAGGTCCTTTTCAAAATCCCGCCAGGTAATTTTCGATATCAAATAATTTAGGTTAGTTTTCGGGGTTCAACGGGTCGAGATACAACCCCTATGAAAAATCCTTTAATTCGACCCTCGAACGATATACCAAAGTCGAAGAATGGAAATGCGTCAATTTTGAGATTTGGTCATCCAAAAATTCGGTCTTGTAACATAAAACGTTTCTTTGCCACAAGTCTTAGAATTTTAGAGAAAAAAAAAATGACTTGCGGAACAGCGTGAGATAAATTTTGGATTTTTAACTCCAATAAAGTCCCACTGTAACCACCCACGAACAGTATCATCTCTAGCTTAACGGTAAGCACTTTTTGTATTTTCTCAAAAATCATCCTATCGCAAGTATAACTGAATCGTATGAAAAAATTATGGGTTTTACGGAAAACCCTATTATGGCACAGTAGCTCCCGCGGTCCGTAAGGCAGACCAACAGGGTTGTAAAAATTAATAAAATTTTACGATGAAACGACAATATCACCGCTGGGATTTACGAGGGTGTGTCTACCGTTAAAAAAAATGTGACAGCGACGTAGAATAAAAAAAATACCACATCTTAGGTTAAAAGCTCTCGGTCACGAGGAGAACAGGGCTACCGTTAGATTGTAAAATCAAAAAATCCACCGACCAACGCATTTCTTCGGTATCCACGAGAATGTCGCTCGTAAAGCCATTTACAGTAGTATTTTTTGTTATCAGTCTTTCAACCGTAAAATTTTTTTTCTTAGAACAGTCCAAAAATTCCAAGTCATTTTTTGCACCAAACCTTCTCCAACATCCAGCCACTTTTTAATACCAAAAAACGAGTCCTCGTCGAACTTACCAAAGTAAAAGTGACGATCACCCGAAAATTAAAAAAAATTGCCCAAAAACATTTTTAACTCTTTGCAAACATTTTGAAAAATTTCTCGTCCACCGACTAGCCTGCGAATTGCTCGAAACTAATAAGAGAAAAAGTTACCGCACAAGACAGACATCAATCGCAATAGCACAGAAGTAAAGCGTTCCTACGGGAACTCATTTGTGTCGATTTCCTCCTGGCGGCGCAATGAACGACCTTGCGTGGCTCGTTCTATTTTCACGTAACGACCATTCGTTAACACAGACCGCGAGCAAATTGACGGCAAATTGAGGAACGATCGTAATTCCTCGCGGCGGAGCGTTTACACAGGATGCCATTACAAAAAAGGGCAGGAGTACCACGTAGGATAGTAAAACGCGATTGAGGCAAAGAAAGAAAAAAAAAGAGAGTAATCGAAAGAAGGACCTATAAAAAAAAACGAAAAAAAAAATCGTGAATACACCACACGTCGATGCTGGACATGCATGCAATTTTTTTCACGAGTCCGATAGACACGTATCTATAGCTATATCCAATGCCCAAAAGCAGTATAGGAAACGTATACCCTATTATGATAAATTAAAGAAAAATAAATATGAATGGGAACTAGAGGACGAGCGAAACGTCACTCATGAGAAATATAGAACAGTTGCATATGTAATGATACAAGGGAAACAATGCATTATCTAACCACCTCCCATTTCACTCGAAACCAGCCAACCTGCATTGTGACCAACCTATGAACAATATAGTTGAACCGCTACTTCTATCCTCCACCACCACTACCAACCCCATCAGCATCAACCCCTAGAGTGCTTGTAGACCTTGAACCGATTTATTATGTCCCTGTAATTACGTAAGTGTATATATATACAGTCAGTGTATCCCAATATATCTATATATACGATCGAAACTCATAGAACGTTTCGCAAAAAAGAATTGCACACGTGCAAATAGTCATTATAGAAAAATGGAATAAAATTTTTTTTTTACAGATTTCAATGTCTGTCTATCCTTACGTTCCATCTGCGGCATATCGATTTATCGATTGGGAATAACGTAATGAGTAAAGGTGAAAAATGTTGATATAAAAGTTTTAACGTTTATAATTAAAAAATTGCATGGCGGAAAAATTGAATATTTACGTATTGATCTTCGATAGTGATACTGAATTCAATCCATTGGTCAAACAGGTTGGAAACGAAAGATTACTTGAAAATGGGGTTAACTGGTTTTTGATCCTACAAAACGACGGAACAGGTAAATATGGGGGAAACGGAAGAAAACGGGGAAAGAATGCATTAATACAATAAGGGCTGACGGAATTTTTATTTTATTTTTTTTTAAGCACCGTTAAAAGCTACTCCGCGTTAAAAGCATCGTGATTTTACTGAAAAAATAAATAATTTTCCTTTTAGCGGAATAAATCGACGAGTCACTTTCAACGCGATCGGACGAACTCGGCTATCTTCGGTTATTACGACGAATACGAAATAATTACGTAAAGACTACCAATGACTTTAAACCATTAACACTTCGCTTCCTATTGTACGATATATCCTCGAATAAACTTCGTTATTTCGTATTTCGATAATTTTTTCGTATACGACAACACAGAGCTGTGAATACAAAAAAAAAGTAAAAAATTAAATTATCAAAATTGACAAAAAAAAATGTCTACAGCGATAGATGACACTTTTTTAAATTCGCTCTGCACCAGATATGCATAATTGCAAAAACCTCGCGAATTCCGTGCTTTGAATGAATTCGCCGAAACAGCATTTATACCCGAAAGGCTCTAATTTCTCCAATAGTCCCGCGACAAGGCGACCAAAAGTCGATCGTCCCATTGAACTACCGTCAATTTCTCCACTACATAACCCGGACTCATCCACGTGAAATTCTACGAAGCAAAAGGGAGCAATATCATCGACGTCTATTTCACGTTGCAAGCTTTTACGTATCGCGTCAGCCATTTCTCAGTTTCCTCGTTTCTTATTGGCTGCTGAATTGAAAGAAAAGAAGCCGAAAGTTGTAGCTGGAGTCAGAATCAGTATATATATGTATAATATATCGAGATCCTCTCAACCTCCAGCAAATTTCATAACGCGACGTAGAAGAATATGAAAGGCGTCCTACTCAGCATTGGCGTGTATACTGGTAGGGGTAGTTAAAGAAAAAAAAAAAAGTCAGGAATAACGTCAGGTAGTAAAAAATAAAAGGGGTGCCTTTTGATGGAACATCTGAAGTCCGTCCGGTATTCACCAAAATCCATGCTGTTTTCTTTCCCTTTTTTTTTTCGATTTTTTTTTCCCTTTTTTAGTTTCTCCTTTCTTCTTTTTCCAGTCGTACAGTAGCCTGCCTAGTTAACTCCCTTCCGTTCGCGAGGCACGTGATACGAATCCTGAAATTATTTTATTTTCAACCCCTTTCCAACTGCTAGCAGCAACATATAGAGGGTTTATATATATATATATATATATATATATATATATATATATATATTCATACACTCATCGCGGTTCTCTGCACGGCTCGACTCCTGCTCTAGTTTACTCCGCATTCTCTAGCTTCATCCTCCTTTCTCCATACCTCTCTCCTCACTGTCCTTAATACTCATCACGCACTGTGCTCCCTTCCGACGCAGTGATAATTTCATTTTCGCATGCCCCGAATACACCATTTTTCATAAATAAATGACGAGCGCCCTTTAGTATGCGCTTTATGTCGGATACGTGTCCTTGTATCGGTGAGAGCTAGCACTTGTGGACTTTTGAATAATATTTAAAAATCGAATATATAATTTTTGAATTGAACTGTTTAATTGAGCACCGATAAATTAATAATATTAACAGTTAAAAAAAGCCATAATAATTTTATGAGCAATTTTACATGTATTTTGCAGTGTCAATTAGTCGAAATCGAAATTAAACCGCTGAGGGTAGTTTTCGAAAATTTATTTAATCCGCCAATGGGAAACGAGGGCTCGTGAGGAATATTGAAAAAAAATATGAAATGCGATTTAAAAAAAATTGGAGTACTGTACATAAGATTGAAAATTTTTTCCCTTCCGACGCATTGATAATTTCATTTTCGCATGCCCCGAATACACCATTTTTCATAAATAAATGACGAATGCCCTTTAGTATGCGCTTTATGTCGGATACGTGTCCTTGTATCGGTGAGAGCTAGCCCTTGTGGACTTTTGAATAATATTTAAAAATCGAATATATAATTTTTGAATTGGATTGTTTAATTGAGCACCGATAAATTAATAATATTAACAGTTAAAAAAAGCCATAATAATTTTATGAGCAATTTTACATGTATTTTGCAGTGACAATTAGTCGAAATCAGAATTAAACCGCTGAGGGTAGTTTTCGAAAATTTATTTAATCCGCCAATGGGAAATGAGGGCTCGTGAGAAGTATTGAAAAAAATAGAAAATGGGGGTTTTAAAAAAAATTGGAGTACCGTACCTAAGATTGAAATTTTTTTAGAATTGCCTCTTGTTGACACAGTAGCAAAAAGTACACGAAACGTCAACCGTAGAGCATCCGTAGGAAATTAGCCGAAAAATTCATTCGACTGTGACATCCTAAGCAAATAATCAATTAGTTCCTTATTATTTGCACGAGTAGTGAAGCGCAGAAATTGGAGATTTTTTTTTTTTTCGTTTTCTCTTCCTTTGCGGTACAACGCCGAGTGGGGTTGAAGTCGTCGTAAAAGGATCCTGCTTCTGATATTCGTAGGTAGGGAATAGGTACGTATCTATATAGGTGCAGCATCCCTTGGATACACGAAAAACTACTTGGACTGAACTTTTCTACCTGGGCTGATTACGTAAACAGATGTTTTTGAAAAATTCACAAATCGTCCACTGATAAGAATTTCTTGTACCTGACAACTCAATGAATTGGAGGGAATTTGTTTTTAACTTGGAATCGTCGTGGAATTTTTTCGAAATTTTAATCAAATTTTTTTATCATTATAATTATGCTTTTTCACCATGTCGTGTCTCTTATGCAAGCATACCTGTTCCGTAGATTAGAACGATAGCTCGGAATTACCTGTTTGTTATAAGAATAGCGACTCGCCGTCCACTTTGCATATAACAAGTGTATAATTAAGAAAGTACATTGCATATCGCAAATTGTAACGTGAATCAGGCAATGTAACCCGTAAGGTATCATGCAACGAGTCGGGCCTTTTGAAGGTACAGAATAGTAAGGCACGTACCGAAAGTCACCAAATGCAAAAGGGGGATGCGTGACGCATTGCAATTTTACTAGAGCTCAGATTTGAAGTAGAAAGACGTGGAATTTCGTTAAACTGATTAAATATAATAGGCGCAAGGTAATTTGAAAAAATTGCAAAATAATCAAATAAAGCCGTAGAAAATTTGGTGCAACAAATAAAACGGTGCTTGGTATCCACTGATTAATATATAAATAAAATTCATATTGCGAAAGACTGTCTGGATAAGGAAAATAAATAAAGCTCCATTGCTTATCGCTGGAACGTAAACTCTCAACGGGATATAGGAAATGGACATTTCGATAAGAAATAATTAAGAAAGTATAATTAAGAAAGTACATTGGATATCGCAAATTGTAACGTGAATCAGGCAATGTAACCCGTAAGGTATCATGCAACGAGTCGGGCCTTTTGAAGGTAC
>JARQTC010000387.1:2893215-2910278 GCA_030142495.1 Cephus runcator | reverse complement strand
TGGTGCAACAAATAAAACGGTGCTTGGTATCCACTGATTAATATATAAATAAAATTCATATTGCGAAAGACTGTCTGAACAAGGAAAATAAATAAAGCTCCATTGCTTATCGCTGGAACGTAAACTCTCAACGGGATACAGGAAATGGCTGTTGCACCCGGATATGAATCGTATGAGAATTGAATCGACTCGTAAAGTCGACTGAGTATAGATGAAATCGATGAAAATCCAGCAGCAAGCGATTCTCTCATTGTTAGTTTGTCTCGAGGCGAAGTCAATTTCGCGAGCTTTCAATCATCGCGAACGTGACACTCGCTTATGGAGGTTGCGCGAACGTAATGGGGAGGTAGGGGGGGAGGGGGGAGGGAGGGGGGGGATCGAAATGTTCGCGCGAGAGACAAAGCTGGCGGAAGGAAAGATAAAAGAAAGGAAAGCAGTATAGGACAAAGAACGCGCAAGAGAGACAAAGAAAAGAAAGGAAATCGAAGAGAAACTAAGAAAACGAAGAGAATTCAATACCGCGCCAAGAGCATATCCTCTTCCGTTGGGAAAGAGAAAAAAAAAGAGAGAATAGAAACATATCAGGACTTCCTTTCTACAATTTCGAAGGCCAGATGGATACAAGGACCACACAAGTGCATTTGAAGAAACGCGCAGGTGCCAAATAGTGTCACTGTTAGGAAGATAGAGAAAGGTGTCGGGCCCCTTTGAACCGTAGTAGGAAGAATGAGGGGGGGCCCTCAATGGACCCTAGTCGGTACTGCCGAATGTCTGGACTACACGCAGGGCGGAGTATCTCTGTATACAAGGACCCCCCGGCCGTTGCTCCAAATTAAAAAGCATTGTGCCTCGCCCACGGACCGGGGAATCATGCCAATTTCGCCGCGGTCGACGATAATTATTGTGAAGAGAAAAATATAATTATTAACTCCCACAAGCGAGGCTCTAGGTTCAGTACGGAAGTTGGTACCATTAACGAATCTAAAGCACCTTTGTCGGTCAGGGACGTATCATTAGACGAAGATGAAGAGGACCTTCTCATATCGGTCCCCACAGAGTCCCAGAATACAAGTGGCCTTTATCCCATCATACTTAAAAGTCATTTCGAAAGAGTTAAGGAAAGGGGAATAAAAAAATCATCAAATTCTCAGAGTCCCTTCACGGTTACCATTTTATTTTGTTTGTTATCCAAATTTCTTATGCCGTCATCAAAGCATCTCAATAATTACATTTAGTCCCACCTTCCAATCTCGTGCCTTCCATACGTTTTATCCTGTCCGTATACACGAAACATTCTGTATTCCGCAAGTCCACAAATTGGATCCACTTGGCAAGAAGTATGTAGGTTTAGGCTAGGTTGCTTTTAACTATAGCCGGAACTCTAATTAAAGTGCCAATAGCCATTGGCAGTTGGATACCCGTAGGTGTACCATTCCGAAAGGCTGTGTGTCGATCGGTTGAATTAAATTTCTATCCCTACGGAAACTCCACGGTACCGTCTGGCTTGTTTCGGTACTTCGTACCAATTTCGGGAGCGGACTCGCAGGGCCGTACGTAAGACCCAAGGGTGCCCGAACCCTTTACGACCGCAGTGAATATTAAAAAAAAAAAATTTTTCAAATACGTCACAGTCAAATCTCAAAAAATATTTCTAAGATGGTCTCCAGCGGTGAGTCGAAAATTTTTTTTTGGTCCGGCACATTAAATCAACGACGGTCGAGATGAAGCGTGCGTCTGGTAGGATGAGACGGCTTCTACTGTTTTTGAAAAGTTACGTAAAGAAAATGGGGGAAGGACTGTTGGATCGCGTTGCAGATACGTCAAGTAGTGGGCGGTCTGTTGCACTTGGGAAGGTTAACGCTGGCTTAAAGTGCGCAGATGCAAGATACGAATCAGATAAAATCCTCGAGTCAGCTCGCCGCTGCTCGGAAAAGGGTCTGGTGCCGTTTCTGTCTGAACTCGGTGAGGAAAACCTGGCAGACTTTACTGGGGAGTGGGTTGGTAATAGGTAGACGGTATGATGGGGGTTTGCTATACCGAGACGGGGAAGGCGAGCTAAGAAGAAAATGAAAACGGTACTGTGAAAGAAATGTGAAAGGACTGCACCGTTTCTACCCTCGAAGGTTTCATACAGGGAGGGACGCAGACGTGCTGCGAGTCTAAAAAAAACGTAAAAGAGAAATTGAAAAAAAAAAATATTAATAACCTTACCGATACGGTTGACGCTGGGAAAAAAATTTTTATTCGCGTTATCAAAAACAAAATGGCGGATATAGAAATCACCATATATACGTCAATTGGACGTATCCAAACGACTCCTCCAAACGTACCCAAGTGGAACTTCGATAATATAGGGGAAAGTCTGTACTTGAAAATCTATAGTGTTTGGTACAAGGGTGGGTTAGGGCGGATGGTATAAGGGTAGTCGATTTGCAACGGCGGTCGTACAGTCGGGAATACCCTTTGGAAACTCGAACTCAAGCAGAAGCATGCGATACTGGAACCTGTACGCACAAACGTACTGCACGTAGATTGTATAGGGAGAAGGGCGGATGTTCCATATAGTATATGGAAGTATTATAATATACATATATACGTACAGAGTGAACGTATACTGGATAGTGCAGAGGCTACACTAGCGCCACCACCAGCATGGCCGAATTCCCGAAGCTCCGGAGTCTGAGTTATATTTACGGGCTTTAATGAGCTTCCGCAATTGCAGCCCGATTTATTGAACCGTCGCCGCACAACATCGGCCAAGTTCAGAAGTTTAAATAAAGTCCCGTACTTTATTAAGCAATTAAGCAACGGGCCCGCCATTAGTTATGGCGAAAATATCACTGCGGTATCGCCGGCACGCGTCGTTGTCCGTTTTTCCGCAAATACTGCAAAAGCCGGCTCTCGGCCTTTGAAAACCATAAAACAGAACCGGCATTGCATTTCGTTCCTCTTTACTAGGGTTTTTTTTTATTTCCAACCCGTAAACCCCACCCGACAAACACTCGCGGGCACTAGCGTCATGACTTTTTTATTTTTAAATCCACTCCACGTATCGTTATTAACTCGGGATTTTTAACGATACCAAAATCGATGCTCGGTGTTTCTTTCGTAGAGAGAAAATTTTGAAAAAAATCGTATAACTTAAATTCTTATGGTTTCGTGAGAATCGTATATGCATGTGTATCTTAGCAGCCGTATCTAAGTAAACCCTGATGGATCACCTTCCAAGAATAAAATTATAAGAATTGGACTGAAAAAAAAAAAATTCAAAAATATACGTCACTGCTACAATTCTCATTCAGAAATTTAAGCGTGGCCACACAGGTAGAAATTGCGGACCTCCTTGTCGCCGTAAAGGCGACCATCCAAAGGAAAAACGTAGCTACGTTTAAAAGGCCCCCCCCCCCCCCCCCCATCCGATACGTCGCATTTCCATCTTTGCAAAAACGCTCGCGTGTAACAAATCGTAGGAAACCAAGATCATTCGGCGTCCAAAGAGACATTCATTCGTTTTATAATGGTCCGCTATATAAGTGTGTTACTGTGGTCCTGGACGCCTAAGAGAAAACCGGCTGGCTGGGAAGCTCAATCGGCCTCCCATTGAAAGTGCAATTAGTTCAGGAAAGCTGCAACCTTTGGAATCGAGAGGGTCGACGCCGACGCCTTTGTCGAGGAAATTTTACCGCGACGACGACGCACGTACTATATATATATATATATATATATATATATATATATATATGTGTAGCTCAGATTTTCAAGAACCGTCACATGTAGCAGAGAAAATCAGGAAATTTTTTTCCCATCGAAATCAGAATTTTTAAGGAGCCCCTTAACAGGGCACTAAAATTTATTATTACGCTCCTGGCATTTTTTGTAAACTGTAACTCTTTGGTAATAATTAGAGAAACGCCGACTGTTTCTCTGACGTTTTTTTTTTTCTTTTCTTTTTCGAAATTTTTTTTCTCTACATTTCTATTCTTACTCCGGAATCTCACGGTGACATCCACTTAGGCCGTGCGAAGAAGGCGTTTCCAAGAAAGCGTGTTTCTCGGATAGATTTTTTTTTTTGGTAAAAGACTTATCTCCATCTAATTTGGTTGAATTTGACGCGACGTGTATTAGGATGATTGTAAAATTCTTGGATATCCTTAGTATTGACAATTGACACTGGCAGGATTAACAAGCGTACAGAGAGTCAGCGCTGAAATTAATTTCTAACTCACACAAAATCACGAACTTTGGATCGTTCGAAATTGCTGGTATTAGGGTAATTGGCTGAACCACCGACATACTCTAATCTCAATGATAAACTGACAATGCTAATCCACTCAAAGTAGATAAGGACGACGGGACTGGCTCGTGACAAAAAAAAATTATTTTTTGTATCCGTTCCAGTGACGAAAATTTGGAAAAAAAATGAAAAAATTAAATTACAAAGAAGCAAAATAATAAAGTACAGAGACGATCTAATTCCAGCAACCAATTCTTACTTCGGGAATCCAAACGTCACTGCCGGTGTTGCGCGTTTCGTGTTTTTTTTTTTTTCTTTTCTTTCCTTTTGGACGAAAATTCAACCAAGTAATTTCGTCGGACAAGAACCCATGGAACGTCGGCTGTTTCGATTCCATCAGGTCAATTTCTATGGAGGCATTTCGTCCAATGACAAACGAATCTGGAAGGCAATAAGCTGACAAAACGCAAAGGCAATCAGACTCCCGGCGGGAGATGCCACTCGAAATCGAGTTCGCTAAGAACCGTCCAAGCCGGCACGAAAAGTTGAAGGCTGAACACGTCCATATAGAAACTTGTATTCCTATGAAGATTGAGAATACGGTAGTAGGCAAGGCATTGCGCGTGCGCTTACTTTTCTTCCAGATCTTTTTCATTTCATCGCTACTCCTCGTTTAACGAACGTACATATACGCATACAGTCTGCCTTTTGACTCTATCTGCCGTTTCTCGAGACCAAAATGGAACACATGTTTCTTTGTCCTTTGCCGACCATTTTCGAACGTCACTTTCCCCCCTACGGCCATTCCCTCCTAAACTTGACGTCTTCCTCCCTTCTTCGACTGCCTCTTATAGCGTTCGGCTCGTAAAAGGGGGATGTTATTAACTCGCACTGACAAAAAAACTTTAAATACTACAAACGAGGCACGGCCTCGTGTTTTATGTCGACTCATGTTCGCGTTTATCTAATTATATCAGTCGGACTCTTATGCTTCGCTCTTAATTACATCCTTCTGACAAATGAAACGATCTTGTAATTCCTAATGACGTTCAGAGTCGAGCGTCTTCACAGGAATAGCGGCATGTATGTAGAAAGTTATAAAAAAGAATTTTTTATTTTTGAAAAAAAAATCCAAAATTTATTTTATCGAAAAATTTTCTATGCAGTTGTGGTAATTGAGCAATTTTTTTTTTTTTTATTAACACGAAGGTTCGACGTATAGAAATTTTTGAAAATTTCTCCATGCACGTTTCGATGGAATCTCAAGCACGTACCGTCAGACTCAAAAGTTACCGACTAACGAAAAGTCGACCGTACTAACTGGATACTCTTGTCTCTAACTGGCGATTCGTGTATGTGTAGCAAAGTAAAGAAGGAAGAAAAAAAAGTTGAGCCAAGCCGAGCGAAGAAACGCGGGCACGTGGTTTCAGAAGAGCATCCAATTATTCGACCCGTGTATCTTGTTAACCTCATCTGGACCACAAATGTAGCGTCGCCATTTCAAACAGTTTCGCTGAAAACTAATGGCACGGTATAATTTGGACCGCAGCACACGGAACACAACTTGCTCCGATGGATCGAACCAGAGAATCGCATTAAAGAGTGTACATATCTTTCTTCCGGATAAAACCAAAAAATATATATATTACGTATACGTATAAATATGTTAAATCAATTTTTTTTCAATTACATCACTTTTATTCAATTCGAGGAAAAATTGAAAAATACAAATTCAATTGCAGAATACAGCATTAGCATATCACAGCTGTGTAATATCGATCGCGTAACAGCCAGGAGGCCAACTAAATTTCCTCCTTATTTAAGACGAACACGTTTCGCCCGTTCGAAGAGCAAAATGAATTTTCAACATGTACCCAATTTTTTTTTATACATTTCGTATACGTAAGGAACAAGACAAGAATGATTTTTTTATTAAAAAAAATTCTTTTATCATTCACCGACGTATCCAAGAAAACTGACGATATTAACGAATATTTCACGTACCAACGTGACGTTAAATTATGAAAATAATTTTTCGACGTATACCCACAGATCTAATCGATATCAAAATTTCTCTAATACCTTGTCGTACGTCTACTTGAATTAATGCCCGACTACTACTTTACTATCGACAACACGATACGCACGGAATCGAACAGAAAAAACAAATTTCCGGTGGCATGTTCGTACGATTAAAAAAAGAAGCTTCCTAAATTCCAATGGCATACAGTAATATTTAGTATCCACCATTCAGACACATAGCTAATACAAATACCCAGCCGTATGAAATCGTACAATAACTTCCGAGTACGTAAGAATTTCATCAGATAAACAACAGCAACATCCCTTTTCTCTTGAACCATGACGTGTTCACTATTTATTCGAATGCTCCAACGAAGAATTGGCCGGCTTCCACGAGTACACACGAAGCTCGGATATCAATACTTGAAAGAAGCTGCCGTCTTCTGAAATATTATACGCGCCAGAAATCTTAGGCCTATACCAAAGTATTAAGGAATCTACCGAAAACTGGTAGTATGCCAAGAAAAAAAAAAAAAGTCCCTAGGAAATAAGTTGAAAAAAAAAATATATATGATACGAAGACTTTGTATGGAAATTATTTTTATCGTCATTATTACTATCAGATATAAAAATGGTGCATATATACCAATAAAAAAAAATTGTTATTTATCCCAAAGAATATAAAAATAATGAATATACGGGGTGTTAAAAAAAAATTGAAACACGTGCAGCTCTTAACTAATACGTACGTAATGCATGTGTGCCTGTAGTATCCCCACGTGAGAAGAGCAAGAAAGGAAAGGATGTTACTATACGTTTCTATATACGTTGCTAACATATGCTAACGTTAGAATCCAATTTCAGTCTCCTTGCTTACGGCTTTTCTCATATCCTGCTCTGTCTCCATCAGCCCTTCCCGTAGGTTCATTCGACGCTGGATAAAACTGCCGGACACATAAGTTCCCTTCGCACCCTTTTTCTTTTCATCCCCTCTCTCCGCCAACCCTCCGTCCGACTGTTTTGTATCTTTTTCCTATTTTTCTTTTTCCACCTATTTTCCCAGCCCCCGTCCCGCCTAGCCTCCCTTGTCTCTTTGCAAAAGCAATTTCATCGCCGCGTTCTACCCCCCCGCCTCGTCTTAACGTCCCGTGAAAATAAAGTCATACCTCAAAGCAAGGTGCAAAGTGTGTCTCCTCTCTTGGACCGTCACTGTATTATTATTCTCTTTTTTTTTTCGTTTTTAGGCACAGACTACAAAATGCCTACGACGTAAACAATTTATGTCGCGATCCTTGCCACGATTACTCTTGATTTGAATATTTACGTGGCGGAGGTTCAAAATACTTTTGCAGCGGACTGTACCGGTGCGAAAGAAATAATTTTGAGATGAGAGGGAAAAATAAAATTTTTTGTAATAACAGCGATAGGGATTGATTAGCTTGAGAATAATTATTATAGAACATAACTGAGGGATATATGTAGGATGTTAAACGAAAAAGACTTTTTGAGATAAGACAAATTTACCTGTATAAGTATAACGTATCTACGTACATTTTCAGAGACAAATGCGAATGGATCTTCTGTAATTGAAAAAAAAAAGATTCTAATAACAATGATAGGAATTGATTAGGTGGAGAATAATTATTATAGAACATAGCTGAAGGACGTACGTAGGATATTTAATGAAAAAGAGATTTTGGGATAAGAAAAATTTACCTGTATACGTATAACGTATCTACGTACATTTTCAGAGACAAATGCGAATGGGTCTTCTGCAATGGAAAAAAAAAGACTCTGAGTAATGGCATGAAGTATTAAAAAAAAAAAATGAACTCGTTAGACTTACTTTGGTACAGTAAACTGAAACGAACGGGATTAATCAAGCAGTCGATGTGCTTCGTCATAAAACGCAACGACGCGGTTTTATTTTTATGGTGGAAACCCCCTGGCGACACACATGTGGCTTCTAGTGGGATGATGCAAGACATTTTTTTTTTATGTACGTACCTAGGATGGGTAGATATATATGTGTAAATATATATGGAGGATGGAGGATATGTATATATAGACGTGTGCACGTGCAATAAACACCGTGAAATTATTAAGACCATTCGTAATAAAGCGAGACTCTTCTCTGCAGGTGTCATCCGGGTTATTTAAGATCGTTCGTTCGTATCTGTTTGTGTATCCTGTCGAATTTTTTTCTTGGACGTTCTCTACCTTGCCGACCGATTTTGATCGGTTCAAACGTACCGTTAGCACGCTATGAATACGTTATATATATATTTTTTACTTGTTTTTTATTTTTTTAAAGAAAAAAATGTGTATGGATAATTTATGGTTCGGTCGAATTATTACGGATATAATGAAATCGTGACGTAAATTATTTTTATTTGCGTAATATCGATTATTGGAAAAATGACGGAATTACTTGTCGTTTCGATTTTTCACTCAAATTTTCATTCTCGATTAACCGTTCCAACTGACGGATACAAAAGGAAGCAAAATCGGTCGCGCGAATCACGATAATCGTGATTAATGTTCTTGGACGAGGACGAGAGTTTTCTATAAGGGGTGGAAAAGAAAGAAGCATCTAATTCGTCTTGTCATCCTTTCGAGAGACTAATGATCCACTGAGCACACGTGTTTTACGAAATACTCTCGTTTCCTAGAATTTCGCGTAACAGGCGTGGCATGATACCAGAGAATGTATCCTTATCAGAAATTTACATTAATTTGGACAATGCCGTATTTTTATAGATAACGAGTAAAAATGATTAAAATTATTTGTCCAGCAGCGCACAGTGAATTTAAATGAAATAACAAGTGGAAAGTAAGAAATTGTTAATAGAAATAGCACTTTACACAGAAATTTTCTATTATTAATTTAACACCCGGTACGTACGACGTGAAGCAAGGGATGCGCGAAAGGTCATTTTGGACATGTGAATATAACTAAATATTCTGTGACGTATGATATCAAATCAAGCGAGTACAATTTGCAGGTACTAAATAAACTGCAGGTAGCGGAGACAAATAAATCAGAATAACACAAAATCATGTTATAATTGATATGAAGATACTTAGATTTTTTCAAAGTAAAAAAAAGTCCCATTGATCAACGTTAATCGTTATATAAAGATCACCGAGGGGATCCGTATAATTAATCGAGGGATGTTACTGGAAAAATGTAATGTAACGTAAAAGCGGAAAAAATAATATGCCTCAGAAAGTTAAGACTTATTTAAGCTCGAGTAAGCTCCTTACTCCGACTTGGTAATAAAACCACGACGTTCTTATTAATTTCCTACTTGATGGTACCGACGTCAATTTCCATCCAGATTCGAGACTGCCGCGGATATACTTCAGTCTGGCATCGTTTGCAATTACGAGTTATAATTACCGTGAGATTCGCTAAATTCGCGGTTTGGCTGTATTTCCGGGCGAGGATCGCCCAGGGTGGATGAGGCGAACCGAGAAAACCGCAGGACGAAAGCGGGAGCTTTTCAGGTGGAATTAAAAAAAAAAAAAAATTTTCGTGTAAAATAAAGAGTAACGGCATTTAAGGATCGAAGAAAAAAAGTTTGAAAAAGCCAAATTTCCTTTTTGAAACAACACTGCCAAAAGTAACATTGGATGTTAGAAATTTTTTTAAGCACTTCGAGTGCAAAGTTCGTCTCTTGGTGAAGCAAAGGGCTAGGGACTTTTCATGGGTGCGTCTAGCGATAAACTAATGCCAGACTCTCTGTAGTTACTTTCTTACCCACCTAACCTGACTTTCGGGCCTGGGCTCGCGAACTCGTGATAATTTATTCACTAGTATCGAAAGTGCCAACGTAATTGTTGTATTATGCGAGAGGCTTTATTTTACGCGAACTTCGTAATTGTCGCTTTACGTACTAGGGAAACGACGTCGGGCGTCGTTCTAGGACTTGTATAGGAGGCAGGGTTACCAAACTGAGAGAAAACCCTCGAAAACTATGCACGAGAATGCATGTGGACTGTCCTCCTGGTATTTTCACGCCGAAAATGCTTTTGCACGAGTTGCGTAAGCACTCTGCCGTTTAATGGACAATATGACTGTACGTAGATATTGCGAAATGACAGGAACAGATGTCCTGCGGAAAATGAATTCTGCCAACTGCAGTTAATTAAAGGAATGAGGAATGTACGTAGCAAAAATGAAATTTGAACGAATGCATATTATCTTTTTTTTTATAACGATACGTAAATTTTGAGAAAAAAAAATTCTTTAGCATATATCGTGATTTAGTTTAATGGGATACTCAGTCGTACCGACCGCAGGAATTTTGGAAACATCCCCTAAAATTTCTCAGGTACACAGCTGACGTGCATCTGGCGGAACTTCTCTTTATCTGCTGTATCTCCGGTATCTCGGGATCTTTGACCTATCTTTGCTAAATATCTAACCTCCTGAAGTGGTCGAGGTCGGGAATTAGGGTGCCGACTGGGGACTATAAATTCTAAGGCCGAACAAGCTGTGTGTAACGTAGTTTTGAAAAAAAAATTACTGAAAATTTCAAATGCAAAATTTGGTCCATTAAATTTGGTTCGTTAAATGAAACGAGCCAGGACCGAAGCACTTTTTTCTAACTTTTGTGAAATTAATGTAAACAAATTTTAAGCATGAATTCTAAACAGCTTTTAATAGATTATGCAATGAGTTATCTGTATACAATTTTTATCATAGTCTATTATTATTATTCTAACCGAGGATAGTCATAGGACACCAACCCACCTGGGATTCATTAATCAACCTGATATTTTTGATAACTCACATAGGGAAACCAAGACCAAATTGATATTGCTCCTCAGATTACACGGAGCTGTACAATCCACAATATCGAAAGTCCGTCGCGATAATGTAAAAAAAAAAATTTTTTTTTCAAGTTTAAAAATTACAAAATCAAAATAATATATTAGGTAATTCCATTAAAATGTTACACCTGCCAATCAGCCCGATATAAAATTCCAAAAAACGATTTGACGTCCCCAAACGTCTTTATCTCAAAAAAAAAAAATCTCTTATAAAAACGCAAATAAAATGTATTGTCCCCAAAAAAAAAGTTACACGAAGAACCGATAAAATGAAGAAAAATTCACCGAGAAGGAACTAACGATTAAAAAAATCCAGCCACGAAACACTTGTAATTTGCACCAGAACTCGTGTTATCTCGCGAACATTCCAACCATCTGCTAAACAACATGGCGTCCCCGTGAAAAATTCACAGTGGCAAAGAAAGAGCGAAATAGGAGCCGTCCCACGTACAGCTCTGGCGGCACCACGTTGCTTCGAGTCCCAGCATCCTCTCCTGTCCTGTCCTCCACGTAACGCCGGTCCATTCGTTATGTAATTTAGCTTCTCGCTAACATTCCTGTCCTCTCGGCGAGTCCTCTGAAATATGACCAACCGAATATCTCTACCTGCTAACTGCAGTGCCTTGTCTCCTCAGTGAAAGTCCCAAACGCGTGTACACATCTTGTTGGTATGCCTGCCAGCATACTGATCTCTTCTCTCACGAACCTCCAACAGGAATTAGGTAGCAATTGGCCGTTTAAGGGGGGTTTAACACTTGTTCGCAAAATGATACATCGTTCGCCGTGCGAACGACTGGTACCGATATAAACTTGAACAGTATATATATATATATATATATATATATATATACAATTTAATGGTCCAGATTATTTATGATCTATATAGCAATCTGTATACGTACTTTGGCCCATAAAACAGCATGGTTGAGTATCAAGATAAAATTAGGGGAGAAAAAAGGGTAAATATCGTTTATATGTAAAATTGGTTAAAAAATCAATTTCTAAGCATTGTAAATAATAATATTGAAAACGATAAAATCGAATGCATTTGAATTTTGATTTTTTTTCTCACTTTACTCTCCGTCACAGACCCAAAGCTATTTTCTTATGGGAACTATCTGAGACACGAATGACTTTTAAGAAGTCTGAGAAAAGGGTGGGATCCGGAATGTCCGACAGGCGTAACGGTCGTAAATATCGTCTATTAACACGGTTTAAGGAAACGTTTAGGAGCTTTGATAAGCACGCGCCTATACGCCCACGTAAACTTGTACGGTACGACGTAAGGTGTCTACGGGAACAGCAGGGTGCCACCCTATAAATATTAAAAGCAAGTATGGCCCTTTTGGTCGTTTGTATAATATTTATTGTATTACATGTATCTTCGATCTATACAATCAGTGCGCCCTCGAGGGTCATTCTCGCAGTAACCCCATACAATGTTAACCCCTAATTGCCAACATTGACCAGCCCCTTGACCCTAGACCAGTCGGTACCAACTTCCACGACCACAAATTCTTCAATGGAAACATGATATTTTTCGATAATAAAAAATTGGTAAAATTTTCCAAAATTTTTAAATTCAATTTTTTTTTTTTTTTTACTTATCACCAATTTCATAGCCTTATCTTACTTTGTTATTCGCCATACTGCGAATACGAAGTAAAATATTTCGTGCAAGTAAAATACATGCAATTTACAGTAACGAACCGGAGAAGAAGGGTTGTACGAATTTTCATGACTCCTTGGTCCATTTGTGATGCTGCGTCACGGAGGATCGTGGCCACAGATCACGAGTCATTAAGGCTACGCCGTGTTTTGACAGTCGCGTCGGATCGCCGGACCCAGATCATCCTCGGGCGTAGCCATTATTGCCACATATTTTTTAATCA
The DNA here is from genome assembly GCA_030142495.1 of Cephus runcator. Classification (NCBI taxonomy): domain Eukaryota; kingdom Metazoa; phylum Arthropoda; class Insecta; order Hymenoptera; family Cephidae; genus Cephus; species Cephus runcator. The sequence continues at coordinate 2,897,291 of JARQTC010000387.1, read as the reverse complement.
CGTCCACGCCAACAAATTACGAGCTTGCACTACGGGGCTGTGTTATAATTTTAGTGGGCTTTCAGTTGGCAGCCCTGAATGAGGGTTGGTCACTCTTAAAAGGTTGAAGTATCGTCGGATGAGGGCTGTCGCGCTTTATATAATCGTTTGGAATTGCTCGTTAGGACGATTAACCTGGTTAGCGACTCCCTCAAGTACGATTCTTCAGCCCCTAGCTACCAAGTTGGTCCAAATAAGCAAGATCAAGATATTAATGCTGCCAGTCGGCCGCCGAATGGAAACCCGGAATTACGTTATTAATAATATGGCGTCAGGATGCTGTCAAATAGACACCCTTATGATGTATATTAATGCGAGACTCGAGAACGTTCAATCTACGGCAAATGGGCCTAGATCCGAACGGCAGATTTCATCTTAATATTATCTACGGCATTAACAGATCGTCAGACTGATACCGAAGGACCATATTATCGAAATTTATCTCATAATTTCATTTGTCTCGATTGTAATGGAAAAAAGTGTTATCGAAAAAAGATTTTTAATTAGCCATTAATTTTATACAAATTTACCTAATATTATTAATTTCTATTGTTATTATTCAAAGAGTAAATGCTCCAGAGGAACTAAAACGACTGAGATTCTTTTTCTTCGCAATTTTGTTTTATCTTTTCTTAATTCTCCCTACCTTCCAAAACCTTCGTATTTTCCTACCTAGCTTTCTTTACCTTCTTACCCACTTTCTGCGCCTTCACTTGAGCTTTTATTTTATTTTTGACTTAACCTCTCTAAGCTCCTGTGGTTTTCCATCTGAATCGACAAATTACGTGTAATATCCTACCGCGTCTACTCTGACTTGTAATAATCATTTACTATATTAGATAATATTATTTAATTTATTCATTTCCAAAAAGATCTAGAACAAATTTATCGTTATCTCTTAAAAGTTCAATTAACTGCTGCTTAACGTCAGAATCGATATTATGAAATTTTTTGATTTTCTTTCATCCGTACTTCGTACCATCGCTACGTATACACGTTATCGTTAATTTTTCAAACTTTTTTTTTATCTACCAAAAAAAATATCTGGATATTGAATTTTTTACTTGGCCGCAAAAAAAAAAGTTTCCGTAAGATCCTTAAATTATCTAACCTTATCTATGTTATTCTCGTGTAAAAAATTCTTATCGATAAGACCTCAATACTGATATTACTAAGATTCGTAATATCCGGATTCTATGCTGGACCACGGCTGCAAGAATACTCCGATCAAGTGAAAACGAAGAACTGAATAAAAATTTAACAATCGCACTCGCATTGTTGTATAAGCGGCACGTGATGTACGGTATCCTGGACAATTGAAAACTATAAATAATAATTAAAGGGGGCGCCTGTCGCGAGAAAGGCCACGTGTAGGCAGACAGTCGGAGTCGGTGCATCCGTAGCAGAGGGCTAAGCGGAGCGAACGAACTTGAGGAGCAGGAGGGGCGGGAGAGGAAGAAGGAGAGACGGCAAAGAAGAAGAGGAGAAAATATGAGAACGAAGGAAGAGAAGAGAAGAGGCTAACCAGCCCACAGATAAATTACGCCTTTTTGAATTACGGCTGGCTCGCCGGTTTGTTAGGCCGGATTATATTTTACGATAATAAGAGCGAATTCTTTTTTTTTCCCCCTTTTATCCTCTTTTATCATATCTTTTTATACCACCTTTACGCTTCGCAACAAGGATCCCCGCGCGCGTGGAACATATTCTTTTATTATTATATTTGGCTCGTTTGATTTTTATGCGAAATTTGATGATATGCCAGGAATTTTTCGTTATTGTGTGTCTGGACGTTGTTTTTTTTTTTTAAATATCTTTTCCTTTTTTTTATTCAACGCCCAAGTCTTATCTCGTTATCGACTTTTATACTTCCGGGTAACGAGGGATACGTTTAAAGGGGAAAACTTTGGCTTTCGCGAACGCCTGCTTGTGCGGATTTTTGCTTCGCGATGCCTGTAAATATTTTAACGAAGTATACACTCTGTGCACGTATAATCAGGGGTTTGAATACCGACAGAAAAATATAAAGAAGAACGTCACTTCTTTTATATGAATTTTTCAAGATTTTATGAGATCGTTTCAAGGATCCTTTACGATGCTGTATTTCTTGTAAAGTCTGAAAAAAATATAAGAATACTTATAAAGAACATTTTTTTTCCCCCCCCTCAAAGCCTTACGTTTGGGCTGCGCAACCCATAATTTTTCATGGACTCCAAAATCGCTGAAACTTCATGAAATTGAAGAACCGAAAGAAAAATAACGTTTAAATTCATCCCACGATACCGAGTCACTTCGGAATCTGCTGATAAGATCCAAAAATTAACAGAGATAAAAAATAGCGCTTCTTATACCAGAGTTTCAAACATGACTGACAGTAGGATCAAGTTATTCATATATTAACAAGATCGTCTTTGTACAGGCTGCTTGGAAGATTATTTTTTCTTCCTAATACTTCCGTTGCTACTAGGAACTACTTTAATTCTCCTGAAACCCGTTGAAATAAAACAGCATAAAAACCCGACTAAAAAAGATCCCCACCCGATATAAGAGTTCCCACAGGATCAATATATGTAAAAGAGTAACGATTGAATATTGTGAAATAAAAAAAATTAATTTTCGATAAATTCGAAGGACCTCACGTCATTACCACAAGAATGAATTAGGGCTAGTGCAAAATATCGATCGTCCTCATGGGCGTCCTGCTTAGACGGGCATAAGGGCGTCGCGCAATGCCCGGCGTCGCGCTCCTCTATTCACTGGGAATAATGCATCGCGGATCGGAATGGTAAACAGGAACCATCGATCAGGGCCGTATCTTTTTCAGGTTCCGTGAAAACGATGCCCGGGCGGGGCGCTTCAGGGCGAAGGAACTTTTTGGCGAGATCTCCCACGAAAGGCAGATGTCTGTCGCAATCTCCGGATTACCATTGAATTTCACATTGTAGAGAGAAGAGTGGTTACCACCACTCTAGGCGGTTGTGGGAGAGGAGAGGGATCCTGGCAAAGGACCATTAATCTTACTTCCCCGATTTATCCTCGGAAGACACATAGCAGCACGAGCATCCTTTGTGCGGTCTAGCTTCTTTATAGCTCTTTATTATGTAGCAGGGAGCAGCTGTCCGGTTAAAAAGACATCACACCCTTACCGGTGACGGTGGGCACAGGACTGTTGGAATAGAAAAAAAGGTGGGGGGGGGGGGAGGGGGGCCCCGATCGTACAAGATATTTGAGACAAAAATTTTTCGAGTCCCTGCCCTTGGGAACTAGCGACATCTGGTGGCGGATCTTGGAAGCAGAATATCCGAACTCATCCAAAAATTCGATATCGTCAGGTATCATTGAAATGAAATTGAAAAATATTTTGAAAAAAAAAAAAAAATCCCTTTCATTGTTTCTGAACCCTCGCATTGTCAGTGGATCAAGAAACGCAGAAGATAATGGTATTCCGAAAGAGTTTCTTTAATCTCACGATTATCCCGAGGGTCAGGTACAGGCTGATCCAAAAGATGAAAAATCTTGGTTAGTAAGGATCTTCTAGAGGATCGTCAGGAAGAAAGACTAAAAGGGGGCATTATTGCACCAAGAGGATTCCTCGTTTTCTGTATCTCTCAGTAATCGTTAACCGTCCTCCGGAGCAGCGTCGGTCCAAGAAAGGAAGAAGAGGCCCCCTAATACCAAGATCGGCCCAAGATAGAGATACCGTACCGATAAGCCCTTTTACTTAAACACCCTCCAAAAATACATCAGGACCCAAGAGCCACCGACCATCTTTTTTAATCCTCCCCTCTCGCGGCATAAACCCGAACTCGGAGCACAATAAAGGCCCAATCCAAGCATGGAAAAGAAGAAGCAGAACCTTATCGGGACCCGCATCTCGCGTCATCCTGTCCACATTAAGGCCGTATCGCGGTCCTTCGAATCTCGACTATCGCCCGCATCTCTGCGTGCGACTCCACACGCGTCTATGGGGCCCCAGAAAGAGGGGCGGGTTCTGGTAAGAATCCCAAAGGACCGATGAAAAGTTCGCCAAGTGATCC
>JARQTC010000387.1:2831533-2893115 GCA_030142495.1 Cephus runcator | reverse complement strand
CCCCCCCCCCCCCCCCCCCCCCCCCCCCCCCCCCCCCCCCCCCCCCCCCCCCCCCCCCCCCCCCCCCCCCCCCCCCTCGGGTAGAATCCCAAGAGACCGATGCAAAGTTCGCCAAGTGATCCTAACCTAACCCATCGTACGAAGCGCACGCGCTCAATGGGTCCTACCCGCCAAGAGCATAGGACCCAATTCATAGCTCTCATTCGCATTGAGATCCTATCCGAAGAGCAGCGACGACTCCTTGCTTCAGGTAAGGAAAAACCCCATGGACAATAAAGCCACACTCCCATCAAGCCCACCATAGAAAAGAATGTCAACGTGCACATGCCCTCCTCCCGTTTGTCCGTGAACAGGTCTGTTGAACTTCCTGCTCCGCTTGAAGCCGGCTACCGCCTGTATAATACCGATACCTACCGGTCCTCCGTGGTCATAGAAACTTAACCGGTATTCGCAAAATTTTTTTTTTTTTTTTTTTTTTTTTCATAACCCGTGCACAAAATATACACAGTGATAGACGAATTTGGAAATCACGCAACGTCATCCAGTATATCGAAATAAAGCACGGAAACGTACAGAAGCGAGACCTAACCTACAAAAGACATTCCTTCTACTCGACGGATGCCGGACATTAAAGAATTCCTTGAGGTAATTTCAGCATCCTTCGGCATCCGTATTACGGCAAACTGTAACCAAAGCCAGTTGCACGCAGCCACCGTGAAAAAGGTGTATCGTCTCTCGTTCCCCAACGTCCTTATGCACCGTGTATTCCGTTACGCAATAATCCACGGGACACTCTAACCGCAAGCGTTTAAACTTCGTGCGAACGAAGCTCCGTGATTGACACGCATATCCTCGACGCATTAGCAGCGTCTCAACGTGGAGCCAGGACGGGGCCAGCGCGGGGCCAGCGCGGGGCCAGCGCGGGGCCAGTGCTCCGTCATCCCAGCCATCTTGGGGCCCATTGTTCCCGCCGAGCGGAAACAATCGCCGGTATGCGCTGGAACCGTACGTGTCAGCGCTTGTGTTTCTCTTCGCTATACTTTGGGCCTTACGCCCAGCCACCAATATCTTTTCTTTCACATACTCGTATATGGATACGCACGCATCACTCTCTCTCTCTCTCTCTCTCCTCCCGTTAACTTCCCTATATACATCAACCACGTACGAGCCACGTCTTCCTGCTTACCGACCGAGCATCCTATTACCTCGTACAACCTTTGTACATCCTTGTGTATCGTTCTTAAGACCCGTCTGGAGCAACGCGTTGCGTCAACGGGCCCTATGCGAATAACGCGATCCGTTACACCGGGCCCAATGAAAATCAATCTAAACGCCATGGATTCGAGTCGGTCATAGGTCATACGAGAATTCGTCGGCCATTGGACACTCCCTTTAATTGCCGGTACCTTGCTCACGCGAGCTCTTTCAGGCTCTTTTTTTTGTTTTACCCGCTTCGGTATTCGCCGCTATTTTTATTGGTCCTTGGCGTATCGACGATACGGAACGGCGGGCCGATAATTTCGTTCGTGAAAACGCTGCCTTTTTGTATATTGCTATATTTCGTGTATATATATATGTATACACAATGTATACAGCATCCTGAAAGGTTAAAGGACACGGGATACCGTAAAAAAAGGTCAAGAATACTTTTTTTTTTGTAGGTTCGGTCGGGTGGGGAGTTTACGATAATGGGCTTGACTCTTTTCCCTCTCTCTCTCTCTCTCTCTCTCTCTCTCTCTCTCTCTCCTGTCTCTATACCTTCCTCTTTTTTTTCTGTCAGGACAGTAATAATGATAATACGTCTTTAGTGGTAAAGCACGTTGCCGGAGGGTCGATGGAACAGCCGTAAACTTGTTTTACGTCTTACGACCAAGTCAAAAGTAAGCTCGAGGTTAAGCTCCGTCTTGGCGCGGTGGATCTCTCTTGATTATACAGAAGAGGGAATGAGGATTATTTCAAGCGTATTGTTATTTGATTCTAAATTTTTTTTCATCTTTCCCTCATCCAACTATATACCCCCTTTTAATCCACACTTCGTTGCAGGCAGATATTCGCGCGATGACACGAGCACGTCTCAATTTTCCAGAAAAGCGCGAGGAGGGGACTGGGGGTTTCCTGAATTTCCTGATTTCTTCAAAAAAAAATTTTTTTTTTCTTCCACAAAACGTGTCAACGATCTCATTCTCTTTCTCTCGAATGCACTTCCATCCCGTACCCGAAATATTTTTCAAAGTGCTTAACCAACACTTTCAGGGACACTCGACACGCCCATACGTGCTATCTGCCCCATGGTCATGTTGTAATTCTTCGGTCCGGGTATTCATGGGTTTTCTTAACATGGTCTTTATACTCTGCCGTACCCAAGCGACTATACTCAGGTAACCCCTTTTATTGCGTCCATCACTGTACCTTGGACTATCCATACGTACTTGTCTCGTACTCGCGAGACTTGGACCCTTCCATAAAAACTGGCGTTTCTCTCAATTTACATTTATATAGACAGATAGACGAGGGATTCGACACGGTCTTACGACAGAAGAGCAAAACAATTTCCCAGACTCACAAAAAGTCATTGTACATACGCGTACGTCGTTTGACTCTTGGAGTCGAGATAGAGATGAAAAAAAAAAAGAAAAGGCAGAAATCTATACATGATTTAACAGTCGTACCCCATGGAAAAAAAAAAAACATGTTTCTACATGCCGTCGCTGATGGATATTTCTTAATGGCGTTTGTAACTAAATCCCATAACCCTTTACACGCGTATCGATGGTGTTGATTACAATTTCCTATGGCAATTTTACCCGGGCTCCTACGGTGACGAATTACGTAATAACGCGAGACCCTTTTACTTTCAATTTAATGTATAGAAATACATTTTTGAGAGATTAAAAAATTTTTTTTTTTCTTTTCAAAAAGTCCTCCCGCCTTGAATTCGGACGTTCATCGGTGTCTATAGAGACATGAGGAAACCGAGAGAGGAAGCGTCCGTCAGTTTTAATGCGTCGACGGATGTTAACACTTGAAAGTTCCTTAAGGCGGTATCTTTGAACGATCGCTAGCACTAATAGATCGTCAGTCTTAAAGTTTCGCCAGGCCTCGAGCCGCATCCGTATTAAGACTGCAGGCTACCGCTTGGTTGCTACAAGAGGTATACCCCGAAGGAACGGATATGGGTAAAGAGAAAAAAAATTCCTCGACGTCCCACTTGGAAAATGGTCCCGGAGGTCGAGGATAATCCCGCGTGCCATTTAATACTCGATTGCTGATAGGACCAGGCTGATCCATTAGCGAGCCGATGGCCTAGCTGGGCCTCAATGTTTCACAAGCAATTTCGAAAAAAAATCCTGGACTGTCGCTACGACAACAAAAAGCTGCCACTAGCAGTGAAATTTGGCTGAGGCAAATTTTGGGCTGAAATTCATAAATTCAAAGCGAAAGTCTCATAAGCTTTCGATGCAGAGTCCTCCGATACGTGATACACCACGTGCGATGCTAATAACGGTATAAATATTTGAAATATGTTGTTTTTTTTATGAAAGTTGGCTGTCGTGAAATTTTTATTTTTTTTTTTTTTTCATATACCATTTCTCATACTTTTACGTGTATCAGTTTTCATATGTGTTTATTGGAAACAGTGTCACGTTATTACGTGTTAAGCTTCTGGCGACAGGACATGTGCTACCTATGGGACGAGACGTAAGATAAATATTATGAAAATCTTCTAGGTATTCTCACCCTCCTTTCGCCCTCGTCCAATGACGTATTAATGGTCCTCGAGTGTCGCAGCATCCGACACAATGCCTATACAGATTCGAAATGCATTCGTGCCTTAAATAAAAATTCGTACTCCTGTTTGCTCAGCTTGGACGGACCGCGTCGTGATGCTGTCGTCTGGACCCATTCTGCCAAGGGAAGGGAACAGGGCCGGCAGGGAAGGGGTGCAAGAGGGATAGAAAAGGGGAAAAAAAAGAATGAGGGAAAAGCCGTGGAAAAAGAGTGGGAATAAAAAAACATCGAGTGCAGTGTTTGTTCAGGATCCTTATCCACATCCCCGACTCTAAGGGATGATGTGGACGGGAATGGGGTGGACAATTGACACAATGTCACAGGGAGTAATTTTGTGTTTACTCGAAGTACTTTGAAAATGTCAACCCCTGACATTTAATTCTTACTTCACATTTTTCGCGTGATCTTGATATTTCTTTTTTTTCTCAAATTTTTTTATCACTTAAAAACCCCGATCCCAGGGGATTGTAATAAAAAATTTTTTTTGGAAAATGAATAATATTTTTAATATTTTTGAAACGTGTATATATATATATATATATATATATATATATATATATATTTATCTGCCTTATCACCCAAGGCTCTGTATTACGTGTAATATATCTTATCGGGAACTGGCAATTGAATTCAGTCCGCAATTTTCGCCAGCAAATCACCGTATTAGGTTACCGGGTAACCGCGGATGATGAATTCTGGAATATACGGGGATGAAGACGCGAGGAAGCGGTTGGTATAGGGAAACGAGTAAAAAATGGCGATTCGGTAGGAAGTTGCAAGGATCATAAAATGGCTCATCGCTGTTTGCTCGGATGGTGTTTACTCAATCCCCAGGAGCCTCGTGGTAAGTCCTATGACGGTGGGGGAAATAGAGAGGAGAGAGATAGGCGGTGCATGGGAATAAACGTGAAACAGAGCGAGTGGAAATGCAGCAGGAAGAAGGATAGTCCGTGGGCTTCATGAAAACTCGATTATTGAGGATCGGGGGGGGGAAATAATGTTAGACTTATACCAGCTAAACCAACAAGACCCTTCGTCCTCCTTTTCTTTTCGGCCGCAATTCGTCTCTCCTGTCCGCGTATTTGTTCGCCCTTATATTCCCTTGACAAGCACATTCCAATTGCTCTCGTTCCCCCAACGTTCACACCGACCACCACAGACACGTATTCCTGTTATCGCGACAAGACCCTGTATTAATCACGAGCCAAAGGTGAAAAAAAAAAATTCGATAATGAGGTTAATAATGAAATTTTTTTTGGTTAAAAAAATTAAAAAAAAAAATGCCACAAAAATTTTATCAAAATCCACGTTAACCCAACGAAATACGTATGAAATACGATGTAAAAATTTTTTCAAAAATTTTTAACACACGACTACCTCTAATCGATCAATCTAAGAAGTATTGATCGATTGAATAAATTTATTAAAAAAAAATTGGCGAATAAAAACAGTCGCGGAATCGGGTCGCGTCTCGGGAATAAATCAAGAGTCCGGGACTTAATTATTTTATGTAATCGTCCATGAGTAAGCCGCATGAGGGAAACGACGCGATTTAATTAAAGTTCCCTGAATGAAGTGAAGATTGTGAAATTCGCGCGGATGAGGTAAACGCTGGTGAAGGAGGGGTCGGGAGGGGAGGGAATCACCCCGACCAATCCGGACCGTGCAGATGAGGACTGCAAGAGACTGGAGTCTCTCGTAGATTTTTATCGACGTTCAAACCGGAAGTGAGCGCGAGCGCTTCGGAGCATTAGGCATTGTGCCAACGTTACGAAATCCCGTATAGTCGTCGTGCTCGTGCGAAAATAGATTCTTCGAAGGGGACGAGGACGGGAGTAGTCGGTGGGTGAAGAAAATCAGGGCAGGTTCAAAAAAAGTTGGAAGCGTGAATATATATTATTCGGGTGGTATATATACGTACTTCGAGTACAGAACCGGAGAAGGAAGTGGCGAATTAGGAAAAACTTTTCGGGGACACTGTGCAACCTATTGTCTCGAATCTTAGCGTGATTGAAGTTCCGAGTTAAGACGCTGGTACGACTTTACTTGTATTTTCAATCGGACAATTGCATGAGATTAGCTATTCCTGTAAAGTCGAATGGCGAAATCACACTGTAGAATATAAAAAAAAGGATATCTGACGCATATATTATCTTTTAGTACTTTTGATCTTCTTTTCAAAATATTAAAAAATTTTTTTGGTATTTTTTTTTTTCACTATTGATAAATTTTGTCAAATGCCATTTTTGGGAAAAATGTATTATCGTGCATTTTTTTTTTGGATTTTGAATTTACCTGATGCTTCTTCCGGTGCATGGATGCACTTCAAGGAACATCTAACTCAGTTTTACATTTGGCGCCAGACGTTCCTCTCCAAAGGCACAAGTACCTTGTGGCCTCGTGGTCCTGGCTTAAGGGTGCGTGTATCTATTGGTAGCTGGGATTCCATTTCATTTTAAGAATATAAAGCGAAAGGAAAGGTAAATATTTTCGGAGGTAGCCACGCTCTACGACACGGCTGGGCGGGTGCACTTTAACGGCATTATTGGGGCCAGCTAGGTAAACAGGAGGCACTCATTCATGAAGGTAGCAACGGCCTCTTCGTAGGTACCTTAGCACTGTGGGTAGCAGTTAATCGGGATTGAAAATCCAGCCAGAGATTTTTGGATTGTTTATATAATCGTCTGAGCTGCTGAGAAAAGAGAATATAAAAAAACAGTAAAAAAAAATACGACCGCGGACGGTTCGGTTGAAAAACATAAAATTGATAAAAATGCAAATGCGAACGAACAGAATTCTGGGTAATTAAGTCTTTGTGAATTTTTCGAAAATATTTCATCTCGTTAATTTTTTTGAAATCCTGACATTTTAGATCAATCGAACCTACACTGACTGACAAGGCGTAATTCTCAGAGAAATGTATCGATGCCGTTAAAATTTTTTTTTATCAAAATCGATCATTCGAAAATGTAATTTGAAAAATACAAAAAATTGCTAACGATGCGAATACTTTGATAAACAAATTAAAAAATTTACTCACGCAACCGGACGATAAACTGTATAGTCAAGTCATTCCTATAGGGTGGCCCGATACCCAAATTCATTTCAAGGGCGGAGCGGCGTGAGACTATAGCTATGAACTGTGACAATGGGGTTGTCAATCAGCATTTGACCCTCGGCTTTGACGGGAGCAACCCTTTCGGACGCTCCCACCGGATACGTCGACCACGGAAGCATACCAGGATGAAAGGGAGGTCTATGCGGGGATCTTTTTGCAAAAGGCCCTTTTTTTTTCGTACCCTTTAATTTTTCGTCCATACCCCATTTACTAAATTTTAGTCGGTAATGTCGAAGTTTAGAGATTTTTGGAATTTGGATTTTCATGAAAAAAAAAAAAAAAGGGACAAGAAGTTGTTTGATAAAATTTTGCATATTTTTTTCCTTATTTTTCAGAAAATCACTCGCTTTCATATTTATACTTCTTCTTTGGTCCATTGCAATAATCAAGATTCAATATTACTCGAACTCTACCAACTGCGAACATTTTCCTTCTAATTAAAACGCGGAGTTTTATATACTCGAGCGTTATTCACTCTGTTATGTTTTTTTTTAAGATTTTCTTACTCTAGGTAAGCAGCGTCGGTAGAAATTTCTACTTTATAGTCATATATACGCATATTTAATTACCGCTCTTCTCGACGCTATTTCAAAAAGAAATCATATATACGCGTATAACCCACAGGAGCGTGGAAAAATATTTTTAACGTAAGAAACAATAAATATTAAGAATACCAGCGACAATTATCAGGTTAAATTAACGATCAAATTAATTTGTTTTTTTTTTTCAATTTTTTTTCTCCTATCGATCACCCAGTTTCCATTGTAAAAATTGACAGAATTTAACGATCCACAAGATATAATATTTTTGAAGAAAAAATTGCTATCAATAATCATCGTAGACTACCCTGACACTGGTTCTTTGAAAAAAAATTCAAACAATTTTCCTTATATCCATTTCCATGATCTTCTTCTCTGAACAAGAAAACGCCCATGCGAACCTTTCTCAGCCCTCCCCACCACCACGTGGGACTCATATAGAATAAAGAAATGTTTAGACAACAATGTAAAAGTTATCCATGCGGGATGCCTGTGTCATTGTCATCCGACCATGTACGTGTGACTAGATTTATTTAGCCTTTTCGTTGAAATGTCCCATTGACAGTTTAAACGGCTTATTCAAGTAGGCTAGAAAAACTGCTGGATATACACAGATAGATACCCTATTGAGATAGTAGGTATAGCAATAGCGACGGTGGTGTTTTGAAAGAGGGGACCTTTCTTATGGACCGTAAGAAAAAAAGAAAATCTTTAAAGGCATTTACACCTTGATCTGAAAATTCAAAATCGCCAAAGACGCCATCTTAACAAGAGTTTAACGAGAACTTTACGGAATCCCATTGTCAGGCTAACATAAAGTATCTCGATAGGCTTGAATCGATAATATTTTTCAAAGATGGATATATTAAAACTTTTTCAATTTCACAAGCCCGAAGATTTGGGATCTCCCCACCCAGCAAGATTGCGAGAGCCATAACTGAAAATTACAACAGAATATTTTTACATCAACAAACGTAAAGTACAGGAATAGGAAATTGAAAATTTTTTTTTCCAAAATTTTTTTTTGACAAAATCTATGGTTACAAATTGAATGATAGTCGACTGAGTGATAATCATTTTTTTTTTTTTTTTTTCAAAAATATACATCTCGCATTACAGGATAAGGGAAGCAAAGTAACGGGAGGATAAGGACGCATTAAAGGGAAACGAGTAAAGTCTTGAGCTTAACGACATTTTACACCAGGGAAACCTAAAACTGCTCGTAATCCGTCCGAAAAAGAAAGACGACGATACAAAAGCTTCTTCCCCCTCTTTCGATCTTCCCAACTCTTCCGAATTTGAAACAAAGCGAAATTGAGGGGTAGGTCTACTTAGGTGAGGGTAGAAATGCGACCGCCTTGGGGTGGCAAATCGAGTAGATAGAAATAAGGGAAATAAAGTAAGGATGGAGGGTAAAAAGATTCATTATGGTTCGCATCGTAAATTAGCAATTTAAAAACAGCCTTAGCTTCCCCGTACACCTGCCCGAGTTGTTCCAGTACTGGACGCATTACAGTACAAGTACGACGAACCTACTCTACATTGAAATCTAAGGACTATTCGTGTTAATGCATACAAACCCCCCGGTACGAAAACGACCCAAAGCCACCTAGTGTCTAGACTCTAATTTAAAAAGTAAAGAATCCCGAACAGCTTTCATTTCCATAAATTAGCACTTTGAAATTTTTTCCAAAATACAATGTAAATGTTATTACATTTTTTAAAAATAATTTTACCAATGAAAAAACATAACACAATCCCCTTGAAATCCGTCCTAAGATCATCACCTAGGGTGGATACCGTGAAAAAAAAAAAAAATGCCCTATAATCATTCCGTGAATTAAACGTATGACTTTTCCTCGAGATTTCACTAAAGTACCGAAAGAAATCTGAGATTTCGCATTCCGATAGGGAAGAGGATTGCTCCAATTACCCAGCATCGACAAACTTCTTCTTATCCAGCTAAAGACCCTTTTCCGGCGAGTGCTGTTCCTTGATTAAAGAGGCTCGTCCTGAGGAAAAACTTGTTTACGATATAGCACAGCGTTTCAGGGTAACAGTTAGGTACGTAGCGAGAGGTAGCTAATGCCAAAGCGCCGCCTTTACGAGGGTGGCGCAACATTCCTTGTGCCTTGTGCGACTACGGAGCGAACTTGGCGAAATTATTTTCCCGTAGGTTGGTATCTCCAACCAAACCTGCCTCTTATCGATCTACGAGGATTTCAGTTTAATTTCGTAAAATGTAAATGACAACGAATACACAGTTGTATATATATGTATACATAAAAGGTATACCAAAGTATATATATATATATATATATATATATATATATATAGCAGTGCCTATCGCGAAGAAGGTATCGATACAAGATAGTGAATGGAAATATATAAGGGGAGAGAGAGAGAGAGAGAGAGAGAGAGGGAGATAAAGTAAATCAGTGACTAAGGCGAAGAGTGAAAAGGGTAGAGAAAGGGATGAGAAAGCATGTTCGTACCTTAGAGTCTTATCGGAGAAATCCACGCTGTGCGGAATGAAGACGTCACCAAGTTGCGATAACGTCGCGAGACATGAATCACCTGGAAGTTTTTTGGTTTTATCAGAATAAAGGAAGTGGCAAAATTTTTGTGAAATTTCTACTTTCTCCAGGATATTCAAAAAATACTCAGTCCGAATATACGGAGACACGATGAAAGTAACCTAAATGATGTATGTGATATTGTAAAAAAAAAATTAAAATTTTTTTCAATATTAATTTTTTGGGTAATATTTTGAAAATAAATAGATACAGTTGAGATTTTTCGTGGATACCGAGCGATGGGTACCATTGAGGGTGGTTTTTGAAAAGACTGTCAAGGGATGTTTGACAATGGCGGGCATGACCTTCTCTCATATTTAGGGTCCATCGATTCCATTGTCTCGTAACTGTCACAGGACGTAGGTCATAGGTGTAGGCTTTTCTCTATAGGGAAGGCCCTGGTATCAGCCTTTTAAGTTCAGTCGAGAAGGGTGGCGAAGGGTGGGAATGGTTTACCTCAGGACCAAAAGCCACCCTCGTAAAACTGACTACCGGCGCTCGCACTCCTCGACGTGATGAACAATAAATTATTCTCACCTAATTTTACCTCGTCATAAATAATACTGGCTTTCTAGGGGGTCGTGACCTTATGCAAGCCTATATAAACCCTTGGCATTCTTGCGTCCTTATTTCTAGCTAATATTACCCAGTAGCTGTGGCCTATTTCGACCGGGTCACTGAGAAAGCAACTTGGCCAATCCGAACTTACCCATGGCCATAAATTATGGATCACCGTAGATTTTGGAAATGGTTAAGATTTATGTGGCAAAGATTTGAATGGAAAAAAAAAAAAAAAATTTTCCGGCAATTTTGAATGAAAAAATTTATTTCTTCAATGATAATTATTGTCATTAAAATTTGACTGTTCGAAATGGCATTAAAAAAAATTAACGAACCAAATTCTCTTGTGTCGTCGTTAACGCGTAAAACGGTTTAAGCCTCGTTCACAGTGAACTGCAGTTAACCCAGATTCGCAGCGTCGAAGATTTCGCACGGAAAAGTCAGCAGTTAACGAGAAAGCAAATTTGGTCACGCTTTCAGTGAACCTTTGACCCGTGCCACGTACCTCGCACGCTTACGCAAATTTACCCCCCGTCAGAGCGTGAAGATCTTTACGCGTGGACTCAACCCCTGGAGAAAGTAAGCAAAGTGGGTCAAGTACTTTTACGCATTATAAGCAAAATTCTAAAGAGTGCGTGAAAATCCCTACCCAACCTGACCCAACCCAAAGTCTTAATAATTTTTTCTAAGTCGGTTTCTACTTCCCTTCTCGACCGTCCTGTATTAGTTTTAGCTTCTCTGGGTCTCTGTGCTAAACAGTCGACCGGTTGACCGACATTTTTACTGTCCTTCTGTACGTCAATTATACAGGGGATAATTTACAAGCGCTTTTATCCCTAGAGTCATTGTTAGTCACAGCATGGCAACGGTATTCGAGAATGAAAATTTCTCCAAGAGAATTTCGATTTTCTTACCAAGGTTCGATGCATAGTAGTGAAACGAGTGGTTGGTAATAAAATTTTTTTTATTTAAAAGGAAGTACTTTCTCCGAAATTTTTGAGAAAGGGAAAAATATGCTTTTTCGAAGCATAGAACGTCTGACGATTGAATTTTGAAAATATAGATATAGGTTGAATTTTGAAAATTTTCTTGGGTCGTTCGATGGATCTTTTTTTACATATTTTATGATGGTTTGCGGATACGTCGTAAAACTCATACACCATTTGGTGCATATGTGTACACCGTTCACATATGCACAAGACAAAAGGGCCCACACGATGCTTGGCAGTTAACATGAAATTATTTCGTAAACGCTTTCAGACAAGATACCACAGGCACGTGCTGCCCTCTGGTTCGATCTTCTCTAGCGACGAAGCTCGGAAAGCCAAACACCTGCGAGTCGCATTGAATCAATCGCTACACACAATGTATACCTCCTGACGAAACGAAACGTTAAACTTTCCTAATATCCACAAATTTCAGTGAGTTTACGAGCAATAATAGCCGGAATTCTTTCTACAAATCATTAGACGACGAGCGCTTGAGAAATTTCCAACGTAAATCAGAAAATTATTCCATTGTGATTTCGTAACATTGAACGTGCCATAACATTAGTGAACTAATGTATTGGGTTATGAATATATTACAAAGATTTATCTCATTAAACATCAAACACGAAATACTTGACGAACGGATGTATCGATAAGGCGATGAAAAATTTTTCTACCTTTATCTTTGAAAATTTATTTTTCATTAACGAACGCTTCGTTGCGAGTCAAACCGAATTTCGAAATTTACGTAATTTATACCTGTATTTATAAGTCACCCCATAGGGCTTCGTAAATCTTTTGCCAATTATCGGAAGGCCAATTTTACAATCTACCCGAAAAAAAAAAAGAGGAAAAGCTTCTTCCATTTTCTGGAATATCCACGAACCTAGGTTACAGGTCAGATCTGAAATTTTATTCAAAGAATTCCGGGGATTCCCCGATATATCTGATATTACCTCGAACGAAACGAACCAATCGGGATCAGCCGTTGTTCGTTTTCTTTAAACTCGCAGTCGACTGCTTTCAGATTAGTTATATAGGAAACGCCGTAAATTAAAAAAAAAATTCAGTTACATAATCTTATTCAATTTTTGAGTCTATTATAGTCTGCTGTCATTTTTTATTATATTTTTAACTCGTATGTTCATAAAAAATTTTGATATTTGCTCATCGGTGTTTTTTTTTTAAATCCTAAATTTACACGTTTTCGATTATACATTCGCCAGACGTAAAATCACTTATGGATAAGATGACTAAAAATTTTATCTGGTTCGTAACGTGCTTCTTAATTTAGTCGATGTTAATTTCATGAAACAATTTCTAACACGAACTATTATTACAGATCGAATGAAATAGCAGATTTCTATGGGTATTTAATGGTCCAGAAGGATTTAGACATCAGGATTCACCTGCTCTCCATAATCGATAGTTCCTGGAATGGTATCGCATCCCGTACTATTCTGGTAGTATTTCAGATCTTATCTATTCGACTCCGAACAGAACAGACGTTTGCCCCATAAACGGCAATGCTACTTATCCAGCATTTCTTATTCGAAAATCACCATGAATCCTTATATACCAGTAACGATATAAACCGCGAGTATCGTTATCAATTAACCGAAGTCATAACACCCTCAACCTACAATCAAAAATTCCATACAAAAGTTACATTTAAAAATAAAACATTACCATTAAAATCCAAAATAATTCTCTCTAAACTCCCCCCCGAGCCGGTACCGAATCTACCTAAATCAACTAAAAAATATGTCCGACAAGTGCGACCCCAAAAAAAGTCAGCCCGTCGAGCAACAAAATTTCGAAAACCAATTAATTCCAAAATCACGTGAAAGTATCAACATCCAAATTCTAAAGCCAATAACAAATTACGTGCTTCGTTATTCCAAACACGTGTTCATCCCAAACCCAAATATCTGTGTCCAAACGTTAAAACGTATATAAGGAAATGTCAAATTCTATCCCTACCAAGTACTCTAATCCCACGTGATACTCCGAACCCCCTATCTTTAGAACAGAAGCAGTGCCAGTACATTTGGTCTAATGACATTTGGATTCTAATATAGTGTGACAGTCCTGGGACTACGAGCTGCGGCCGTAAAGCTCGGAGCGGCCTCGGAGTTTCCAGGAATGTGTGAGCTGCGACAAAGACGTCTATGGGGTCCAGTTATCTGTCTAGGCTGATGGGTATCTGTACCAATCTAAGAGAAGGGCTACCGCAGTGTCGGAATCATCTTTAAAAAGCTGTTTCACCTGCTCGTGCCCACTCCTTTTGTATTTTTCTTACCCTCTCGCTCCTTTTTTTTTTTAATTCTCTGTTCCATTCATTCCACTCGAGTTCCATAGGACTCAAATGGTAATTCCGTGGTAGCCTAGGATTATTTTTTATTTTTTTTTTTCTTAATGACTTCTTCATCCTGACAACGCACTTTTTTTTTTTAATTACCACATTTCTATTGACTATTGGTAAAACTGCTATACCTGCTTCTGTACATGGGTGAACGCTGGAGGATGTTGATTAAAGCCACGCTTGATAGTCCTAAGTTAATTAACAAAGAGGGAGTAATTGTCAAACGGTTCCGCCTGTCTAATAATTATGGAAATTCATGATGGGAGTCTATGGGGTTACACGTGTGTGGTAACAGCAGATACAGGTTTTCACGCTTACACATTCACGGTTGATCACTTAATATTTTCGTGGTTGGTAAAATAATGATATTGTACGATGATTTAATTTTGAGAATTTTTGATAATTCCAAAAAAAAATTTTAATGCATTTTTGGCTAGTCAATTTTTTTTTAATAATAAATTATCAACCCTGTATATTGATAGTGGGTTGAAAAATCTGAGGGGATACTTGGGTCGTTTTGTTTAATAAATTCCAACGGGTGACCCAGATATAGCGATGGATCTTGAAGCTTTTCTTTAATAAATTCCACAGGGTGTCCTAGTTGTTAAGTTCCGACCTTTATGGAATTCCATAAGGTTCGACCAACTCGATCCATTTTTTTTTCCTACCCAGAAACAACAGACTGACAAACTTTTGTTAATTCCACGTGCAATACTCTCTAATGAAAGCGTCCATTTCGCTTTTATTAAATTATTAAGTTATAATGAACGACCCAGATTTCTCCATCCGTCATTTTTATCTCGTTTGGGAACGCACAAATATAACCGCGTATACGAAGCTACATCTTTTTTAGGGAATGATTCCACGTAACAGACCCGTTTTATAGGTCAGGATACTTTACGTCCAGAACATTCCAGAAATACCGTCCTCGATTGCCAGTCTAACAATATTGCGTTGCGTGCAGCAGCCATTTTCTAAAAGGAAATACCTTACAATTTTTTTTTTTTTTTCGAAAAAGTCATCCACGCTGCTTACAGAACTCCATTACGACTTAAGTAGCTGGAAGCAGGTGTCATCCGGTTCCCATTTAAAATGGGAGGAGTTCAGTATTTAGTACAGGGGCAATAAATATTAGTCGGTAATTATCAGCGTTCCAACTTGTACCTGTAATCTAGATACGAATTAATTACGATAATAAACCGAATACACTGTATTAATAATATATACACCGCAACCGCCGGTTCAGCTATCTCATCAGAGTGATCCCCAAAGAATAACCATGACGTTTATTCACTAGTGTCAGAAAGTCCCTAGATGTAAAATCCCACGTTGACGGCAGGTAGAGGCACTCGAAATTTTTAAATAAAAAACAAATTCAGATATTTTATTTTATTCCCAAAATTTCACGAGGATCTAAACCCGGCTCTTCATATCTATATAGAACTAAACGTTGATTAGTTACTAAATTAAAAGTCAGACCCTCATCACGTTGCGATATTCCCAAAAGCCAAACCAACCGACCACGTGACCCTGGAGCCGTCCGACGGTCATTATATACATATATAATAAATATATATACACATAAAGAGTAATGTAATATCAAGGTAAATAGTCGACCAGCACGAACTAAATGTTGCAACAAGAATATTTCTCTTGGGGGATGCTGATCACGTGACAAGTCTCAGGGTGGCGTCCAGGTCGTTCTCAATTAATGTTTTTATCTTAACTCGTGGTGCACCTCTCAAACGGCTGACTAATTAGTTCCTCAGGGGGTTCCCACCACCCCGAAACAAACTCAGACCCGACCAACCAATCATCCGATTCGACTCGTACCGACTCTACTGCGCATGCGCCAACTTGGCAAAGTATGCAAATGCACCGGAACGTTTTCAGCCTCCTATACCTGTACCCATAGTTCCACGCTGTTTAATCAGAGCATATTCATAAAATATTCCCGAGTAAAACCGACCCTCTGATTGCACTTTAACAGCTCCCCGGGAACGTTTAACTTGACTCTTTCTTGCTCCTGTTTCAATTTATAAAGCACAACAGTATATTTGCGCCATGTACTTATTGTAGATATACATGTATAATTATACGTTGAAGGGTATAGTCTACCGTTTGGTATGTATTGTACAATATATTTAGCATATTATATTATAGGGACTAATATTATCTAGGGACTTATAGTAATAAATTTTATATCTTAATAATACAGTGGATTGTTACTGTATGCAAAGTTTGTATGATAAAAAAGTTAAAATTATTAAATTTCAGTGATAAGATGAATTTTGGAATTTTGATATTTTTTAATGGCGTACGATATGACATTTTTTTATTCTATAGGGTGACTGAATTAATTTTTCTTAATTTCGAAAAATATCTACCATACGCAGATATCGTAATGATCGAAACGCAGAGAGAAACTCATGTCGAATATCACGCCGCGACGTCGGGCGTCGCTTCGCCAGCATACACAGTAGATATAATAGTCACAGACGCCTGAGTGAATCCGTTCATAAAGTCAAACGTAAGGAGTGCTCAGGTATCCTGAAACGCTTTGTCTGGGCGTCGCGACGCTCGGCAACTCAGACGACGAGGTCGAGAGTCTGTTTTTGACGTGCGAATGACAAATGCACGGAACAGCTAGAGGCTGTTGACATTTAATTTTGAAAAAAAATTTTTTCAATTGGGCGACTATATATTTTATCAGTATGAAAAAAAGTTTTTTTTAATATTTAAAAAGTCATTATTATCAATTTAATAAGTATTCAAATTTGAATGATTTAAAAAAAAATAAATTTATCATCCCAAACACCGGGTGGCAAATCATCGATATATCGAGGTTCATGGCGAAGCGAAGGAGCCTTGATAAAATTGAAATAAAATTGTATATGCCCATATATACACTTAGGTCGCATTTCCATGGCGTTCGCGACGGTCGTCGCTCCTACGTTGAATACTCGACTGGAATGGATGCCGACATTATCGAGATCGCTCGGAAGCCTCGAGTTCAACGAAATCCAAGCGACAGCCATTTACTCGCGTCGCGTTACGTTGGAAGAGCGCCTTAACTCGGTGCGCGAATCCTTTTAGCTGTCGCGCGAAACGTCAGCTCGAGCTAACGCTCGCCTTAATGCAAAACCCAGCGCATTGTACTATACGTATATCATGGACGTAGAGTGTCGCTCGACGATTCCGTAACACGCAATTGCGATAACGTACACGTTAGATCTAACGTTGGATCCGCTGCCGCGTATCTGGCCTACAGAACCCGGTGCTACTTACAGCACCAAGATGGGCATACGCCAGAGATAAGGTCGACCGAGGGAATTGAAAATGGGAAAATACAATTTTCCAGTATTAAATTCAAAAGTTGAACGTTAAACAGTTTCGATAGCAGAAACTGCAGCGTCTATCGCCCTTGGGAAATAATTTCTTGTAAATTTTCCTTTCTTCCCCGTCGAGAAATTTCATTTTTCCAAACACTACTCCAGACTTCGTTAACATTGAAAATAATTACTTTTCATTATTTCGATAACAAGCTATTTTTGAAATTATTATTCCGACAAGACCTTTCCGATGGCTGATTAGCTTGGCTATGGTCCAAATTCGGATTTTATCTAACAGACCGAAATAACAGGTATGTTCTAAGGATTAAATGTCGAGCACAGATCCGGTAGCTCTTGCGGGAGCCCTTGGCTCCTATGGAAGATTCACGATTTCCCTGGACATGGGTTTCTCGGCCAATCGGCGCAGCCGATTATCCTCGAGTCTTGCCCGAAGGGCCCACTTGGATCGGTAGCACCGGAACACGACGGCTGAGCAGCCTGCGCTCTCGCCACCATTATCCCTGCCCTCGGGGGTCCCGCTCCAAATTGCAGGATTACTTCGGTGAAACCTGATTGCTGGATATAATTGTTTATTCATCGCAGCAAGCGAAAGCGAGCCTCTCATCACCCGCAGCGAGCTGCAAGATGGATTGACTCGACGGAACCTTATTACGAAGCGTGCACTTTGCTGGTCCCCGCAGTATTTTTGAATTTTCACATTTTTTTTTTTTTTTTTTTTTTCAATTCAAGCCTACTCCCGAAATTATCAAAGTGAATTTTTTTTTTTTTTTTTTCATCGCCAACTGGTACCCGTGGCTACCATACCAGTGTACATTTTTATTTTCTCAACCATAAGATCCCCCAACCTTTTTCTTCGACCTACCCCCATACGCGAATCCGTTACGAACTGTTGTTCAAAATAAAATGTTACTCTGCTTACCGTAAAATATTGCTTCCACCGAGTTATAATTCATGCGTTCGCATTACGCGTTTCTTTTTGTTCACCCGTTAGCCAAGACGCAAGACAAACAGGGTAGATGACGAAGCCTTCGGGCGAGCATCAATCCCTGGCAAAAATAATCCTTCGTTACATCTGCCGGATGGGAATTAGCCGACTTCTCCAAACCCGCGTGAAAGTAGCTCTGGTTAATATCGTATCGAGTATCGAGATTATTTACCGAGTCTATTTGCAAGAGAAAAATGCCGATGTGTCGGTCGGTAAAACAGAGCTAGGTCGTATGTAAAAAAAAATATGTCTTTACGTAATTTGAGAAGCAGATACGAAGTAGCATACGTAACAAGCTCATAAAGTGCATTAACATACCAAAGTACGAAATTAGGAAGCACCCTTATCAGTCAGACTCACGGTTAAAAGGGGGGTGCGTCATCTCGCGGGAGTCTTGGGGTTATTCGAACCATCCGAGAATACCCTTAATCCTCTCCGTCTACCCAGCATCCAACCCCCCGTGCGAGTGCCGCGCGTTAATATTGGCGTCAGGGAGTTTAGATTAGAAATTCATTCGGTTGAACGGAGTCGCAGTCACATCGAGGGAATTCCACCTAAGAATAGCAAATTACGGTAGCGTTGACTGGACCGCGGTTCAAGCCACAATGGCTAATTAAAGAGCATAGCTAAGCAAGTTCCAAGGGTAGTTTTGGCAGAGGGTTACTTCGAAAGACACTTGGGATGGAGGGGCTGTGTTATAGATGGCAGAGCTAGCATGGCTGCCCGGAGTGATGCCAGTGGGTACCTACCCACTAGGGCCGTTACTAGGGGTAGGTTTTAGGGGTGCGGATGACGTTTGGTCTATGGTACCTATATCCGCTATCTGGAGTACTACTGCTCTCTCGCTCTTGGAAAATATATATATGTATATATATACTCTCTCTCTCTCTCTCTCTCTCTCTCTCTCTTCATCTTCCAGCACGGAATGAAATGCCGCATGAAAGCCCCACGTCGAATTCCGTCAGGGCGCAAATATCTTACCCCATGGTTGACACAAAAGCAAACTAACGTTTCCACTAATTGCTCGCTTCTAATTAGCCGGCAATTTGGTATTTCGCCGAGCGTGAAACAAGGGATCGGGGCCAGTCGGGGGCCCCCCTTTGAATTACAGTACGAATCGATCGACGGGCATCAGAAACGTTCTATCTGAATTTATCGTATTTAAATGTATCCGGATTTCACGCCAATCGCGAATCCGTGCGCTGATCATGATCATCCGGACTAGATGATCCGATTTGCAGACGATGAATCGGGGATGAAAATTTTGAAGAAAAAAAATTTTTCAATAATAGTTCCTGTTATTTGTCAAAAATATTTCTTTGCCTACTCGATCCTTTGGTTGTTCCATGCTTCCGATGCTACTCGGTCGTACGTGAGCTGCGTCTTTGATGGTAATAGCGAAATATTATTCTAGAACTGCCAATACGTCATATCCGGGTGCAGCTAGCTCCTGCGCCTTCCGCTCGTGCCACGTCGAAGGTAATGCAACTTTTACCGGAACGTCTCGAAGTTATTTCGTTCAATTCGTTACATCGCGTAGCTCAGCGAGAGCTACGATGAGATTAGATGTCTCTCGCAAGCTAATAGACTCTCGTCCCGTCGGTAAGACAGTTTCCTGTCTTACCGTAGACGACGCCAAGAGTCAACGTCGTCTCCGTCAGCCCGGTCCTTTCTGTCTGATGGTTCCCAGCACTTGCAGCACACGTGGACCCGTAAATCGTGCACAGTGACGTAATCATATTCGCGGCATTAGCACGGCACGCGCTTTTGGCACTTACGGGGAAGAGCGTCCGAGGGCGTCGCGACGCCCCTACTTTCTGAAATCCGGCGTTAACCATTGTGGCCAGATATACGTATAACCAGATGGATTTTCGTGGGAAATGCATATATATACTCCCTTTGCAAATGTGTATATGATCATAAAGGCGAATCCGCATCACACGTGCTTTCTTTGCCACGGAATATTCTGATTGAAATAATTTTTTTTTATCTAAACGTACACTCGGTTGAAAAATTTTTTTTTTCCGTTTACGTACTTGCTATTTTATCGTACAAGCGTGTCAAGTTGTTTCGAAAGTGAACAAGGCAATTCGTCAGACGTGTCTCTGTGTGCCAATGGCGTAGACACTGTTTTCTTGGCATTTCAAGGAAACAAGGATTCTATGACGTAGGACTTCATACAGCTGAATATCCGGCCAGTGCCGTATATACGTGATACTTTTCATGCGTAATCCTCGTGATACGTAAATTGAGTAAATAGTGTAAAAAAAAAATGTTAAATACTGAAGACTTTTTAGAAAAACTAACGTTCCTGGTAATACGAGTCCAACGTGCCGTGCCGACTGTAATAAATGGGTCTGATGAATTTTTTAACTTTTCCTTCTTTTTTTTTTTTTATTTACCCCCTTCCGTTTTACCCCTCTTCCGTTTTTCACATCCTTAATTTCTACGCTCCCTTTTAAATTTCCCGCCTTTGCCCAAAGCTTCGTCTCTCTCGCTCTTAATGTCAGCGTCAGCAATGAAATTGTCCTTTCGGCCTGATAGCATCCCTTTAGTAGAACGCCTGACGTAACGTCATAACGCTACGGCAACGTTAATAGAAGCAGAGCTGCGCTCTGGCTCGAAGCTACAGGAAACAGGCCGAAAAATGAAATTTTCTAGAAACACGTAATTCGTTAACATACGGTAGCCTGCAAAATCCCTTTTCGCGTGGAGGCGAAACGAGCCAGCATTATGTCAGGGCACAGTCGGCGAGGAGCAAAATTCTTGGAGTGAAAAAAAAAAACAGGAATTCAATGAACCCGAAAATCAAGTTAAAATAATATTTTTTACTGAAATCCATAACGGTAACATCCACCCTTGATATAGCGGGTGGAAAAAATATTTCAATTAAAGAAAACGCCCATTGATTATTCATACGCATAGAAGCCGAGTCAAAGGATCAAATAAAAGAGTGAATAATTTAGACAAATATGCCAGTACAGGTGACCGTACATAAATTCTCGAATAAATGATGAACACGAGGCACCCCGTGAAATACGCGAAAGCACCCACGAACGTAGCTACAGTTATAGCGTACAGGGTATACCGCATTTCAGTCTAAAAAGGAAGGGGATTCCCCGACCGATAGGGTCATGTTGTCATATATACCTATATACACTGGTATAGCTATATATACTCTTATGGGTATACAATCTATATACAGGTATGTATATATATATATTTACAGACGTATAAATACGATGCATAGAGCAGTACCAGACTATAGATGATATCTGTTGGGCACTACCTACCCCATGGGGGTGACTCGCACGGCCCTGAGAGCACAAACTACCCATATCTATACGGCACTGTGCTCGTATATGCCAACAAACCCGCGAACCCCATTGTATTACTTATCTGAGTACTTTGTCACACGCGCACTTTTTTTTTTTTTTTTTTCGACTATACATCCATGGGGCTAACCTCCGGGTTTGTTACGGGGTTAAGCTGCCGATTTTATTCGGAGATTAAGTGCATTACCAGTCGTGACTCTCTCGGTCGGTGGTCGGCTTAAAAAACAGAAAAGAATATCTAAATGATCTTCACCCTCTTTCATCCCCCTGCTAACCCGCGCACGCCCTTTCATCTATTACCCCACCTACCTACCCCCTATCTCTATGTACTCTGGAGAACTTTTCTCTTCTCTAGATCATCCCCCATTGCGAGTCTTCTCACCCCGTAGCACCGTAGTCATACGCCCAACATTTTCCAACCCCTGTGGGAAAACAAAAATTTTCGATAAGCACATGCCCGACTCACCATCTAATAGCTGGAAGCTCTTAACGAGCCAATGGGAGCGTGGAAACTTTTTTTTGGAAAATTTTTGTATAATTATAGACCACTAATTTTTTGATATTTTATATTTTTGATAATTTTCTAAATCGATATCAAAGTGTAACGAGGTTGTACGAGCGAGCGAAATTTTTGCAAAAATTAGAAAAATTTGATATTCAAAAAAGTAAATTTATATTGACACGAGCGCTAAGGATGCTTTTTTATTTCTGCGTTGCGATACGTTCAGTAGCGTAAGAATATTTTTTTTTGCGAAAAACTGTGGTAAAAAATTGCCTGAAATTCGCGAAAGCATTAGGTTGATAGGTCGAATGAAAATGTGAAACTACGACGGGCGTACGTGAAAGGAATCTAGATGAAAGGTCGCAGGTGACACGGAAGCAATCTAATACACAGTTTCTACGAGTTTTATGCCCAGGGCCGTACGCGAGAGGAGGTCGTCGCATGATATATTCAACAATAGCGCCGTGGCGGACCCTTCGAACTTTTCCAAATTCGGGATAACTTAGTTCATGTTCCACTCGAGTAGATCCCGTGGAGACGAACGCGAGAAAGAATTGTCTCTCGTTCTCCGTAAACTCATCCAATGTTACCCAATTTGTCACCCATCCTGTCAAGCTGCTACGTATTATAGACTTTTCTTATCGGCAAAAAATATCCAAAAAAAAAAAAACGGACTAATTAAAAAATGCCGCCAGCGCGAATTAATATAAAATACAAAATAATTATAATAGTTGTAACTTTGAAAAATTTAATATTTAATTTTCTACACGGTCGTTCTTCCCATGCAATTTATCATACCCCCTTATCTATCTTATCTTCGAGATAACCAGATGACG
Source organism: Cephus runcator (assembly GCA_030142495.1). Taxonomy (NCBI): domain Eukaryota; kingdom Metazoa; phylum Arthropoda; class Insecta; order Hymenoptera; family Cephidae; genus Cephus; species Cephus runcator. The sequence continues at coordinate 2,870,167 of JARQTC010000387.1, read as the reverse complement.
CTTCGTCACTCGTTCCCCTAAGAGACAAGATAAGTTACACGCTCCTGCCTCTCCAGATGCAGAGATCCAGAGATGGCACTCGGCGTTGCATTGTACTCTTATCTCGAGTATTTTTATTTGCTTAGTTTGCTGGCTGGCTGACTTTCTTTCTTTCCTACCTTCCATCCATTCTTAAATCCCTCCCTCTCCCGCCCCATTCGCAGTCGGACCCGCTTGCAATTCCCATTTCAGCCGCGACGCTACCGCCGAGCGAAGGAGTCTGGGTAGAAACGTGGGTCAACTCCCAGATCCCATCCCGACTCTCTTCTCGGAAATCCCATAAGCCTATGAGGATGGCCGTGACACGGTACTTTTTCATCTTCCTACTTTGCATACGACCAAGCGAGATTCGCGGATTCCGAACGAGAAGGCAGACGAAAGTAGACGTGAATTTCGTCGCTGCATCCAGAAAGGAAAAATTCATCCAGATTCCGAATTGAAAATCGTGCAACAAGCATGAATCTCGTGAAATGGCATAAAAAAAAATTAAATAAATTAACAAAAAAAAATTTCCCAAATTTACCTAAAACACCCAAAAAAATGAGGAAAAGCCTGTAAAAGCCGTTCAAACAATAGCCAATTGGCAATTCCGGGATAGCTTGAGCTAAATGACATTGGTACCCGTTCAGACTTCAGATCTGCATACTCATCAACGACCTCTACTATACCGGGTGGGTCTGAATTTACAAGATGCTCGGGAAGCGAACGTGCACCTGCACGCTGCTCGAGTTAACCGTGACGCAACGACGGACACGTGTGGTGCGAGTAGAGACGAACCGGGTAAAATTAAAATAAATCCAGCGAGAGAGCAAAAGCCAAGAATTCAAGGAAGCCAGAGTCCCAGACAGGGGTTAGGCACGGCAATGCATCTAACCGGCGCAGAAGCAAGGTATATCAAGGTAACCAAGTAATCCAGCTCAGGGCTTTGCGAGTAAGCAAGTAAGCGAGGCAGCCGCGGCGAGCAAAGCCAACAAGCCAAGGAGGCAGCCAGGCAGTCAAGATAAGTGGACAATGCCCGGGGAAGCCTGAGCTACGTAGATGATAAGATCGGGCCGGTCATTACGAACGTGTCTCGCAGCGGGGGACATTGCCTGGACATGACGGGATTCGACTCTCATTCCGGGAGCATCCTTTTCTTCCTTACCACCGCGCCAGGAAACGATTCTGGATAGGTACAACCTCGGCCATCTTGGATGCCCATAGGCCCCCTGAGGAATGAAGTAGAAAAATCATTGGTACCGATCACCATGAAAAATGACGATTTCAATGACGCTTGACAGATATACAAAAAAATTTTTTTACAACTGTCAAAAAAAATATTTCAATGCAATCACGATGCTTTGTACGTAACAAATTCAAATTGGTTTAAAATTTTCATTTATAAGGGACGATTTCGGGCTTCGACGTTCCCACGTGGTCCAGGCACCAGCCTCGGTCTCTCTACGTCACTTGGATGAACTACGTTAGCGCCCGGGGAATCCTCTTTGACAATCGAATTCCATTAGCAACGGGCATTATCTTAAGTATTGCTAGGAAACAGGATTACGCTAGAGGCAGACGGAATTCAGTTCGGCTTTGCCTGTTGACCGTCTTCTCGTCAGGATCATTGTCTCCTGCCTAGGATAAGAGACGCACGATAGATAGACATATTGAATTCGAAATGGTCGAAATTATCTTTTTCAACTTGGGCATTAAAAATAAATTAATCTTATCAATTATTGCCAGTGAAAGGAGGGATTGGCATTAAAGTCATAGATAAGGATTCTCATTCTTGATCCTTTAGGAGACAGTTCTGATAAAGGACGCAGACAGTGTCTATATGAAAAAAAAAAAAAAAAATATTCATTTCAGTAAATTCACGTCTGGGGATTATTTCATTAAAATCTTTTCTTTCGTCTTATCTTACTGATTCGATTTGGTCAGTGATAAGGGCACAGATTAGCTATAGGCATATAAGGGTTCTGGTGTCAATTCATTGTATCGTTTATTTTTGTACTGTAGGCATTGTGTATATATGGGCTAAGTATGTGTATACAGGTATATATTTATGGGGTATATATATATATATATATATATATATATATAAATGATCTGTCTAGAGATTCCTTATACAGGACTCCACGTTCTCTTTTGTCCTTTCTTCTGATGGGAACGATCCCGAAGGATGCCAGGAGCCACCCCCCCATTAATCTAGGTTGCTGGATTCCTGGGGCTGTTCTCTCCTGCTAGTGGAGAAGGACGCTTCTTATTACGTTGTGATTCTCACGTCAAACGCCAGTACCATTGATTGATTGGATAGCCCGTAGATTCGTATCGGTAGCGTCGTGAGTCTCCTATGTACGTATGAGCATCCAGCTACGAGAGTCCTTCGGGATTATTGGATTTTCTGGTTTTACGAAAAAAAAAAAAAAAAAAAATTTTTTTTTACGGATATGATTGATAAGATGTATCACTCCTTATAGGACTCCAAGGCTCTTCTTGGTATATGATTAAAACATATCGATCGTCACGAGCTCCAATGCTTATTTGATGATCCGTTGTATTTATTCCCGTGCATGAAAATTATTTATTATCAAAATTGTTTGCGAAGATAACAAAAATTAAATTTTTAAAAATTATCTTTATCGGTCCATTCGCAATGATCCAATGATTTATCGAACGGGACACAGGGTGGGCAATACGTCGTTCCGAGGAAAATAAAAAAAAAAGGAAAGAGGATCTCGTCGAAACGCAATTTCCTGAATGGATGTAAAGAAAGGAAAAGGAAGAGAAAAAAAATTCAAAAATAATCTCACTCGAGACATTTCGATTTTCGACGTGTATCAGTGATGATATATATGGTGAACGTCTCGAATCTCGACTAGAGGCCTAAAAGTGAGAGAGAGAGATGGAATAAATGTTAAAGAAACAAGAAGAGGAAGATACGTCACTTCCGTTCGACTCGATCAGGGACAAATAGAAAATTGGATGAATGGTTCACATTGTGCGAAAAATTCTACCCATTGTACAGTAACTATAGCATTTGATATTTCTTAAGGTTATTATTCGGAATCCTTCTAGAATCCTGATATATTTTTAAGGGGAGTTCCTGTCCCCCCCCCCCCCCCTAGCCACCTCCTCCTGACCACCATTTCGCTTTTCCTTCGTAGCAAAGCATATACATATACGTATATACCCAGCCTGGTCGCTACCTACCTTAATCCGTGAGAGAACTGGAATTAAGGCTGGGATTAAAAAAAAAAAAGGCGACGGAATACCTCCTAACCCACCCGGTATATCAGCGTAGCGCAGGACAAATTGAAAATGTCCCATGAAAAATGCATTCCGCCCGTTAATGTCGGCATTTAATTCTTTTGTCTTTTTACCGAGTCATTGTCCCATTCGGGCGCGTTTCTATGCGCTCGATTTCGAATCGGCAACGCTTCGTGAGTGTTCGGGTCACTTCGGTTCGGTCATTGATACAGTTTAACGAGTGAAAAAAAAATTTTTTTTTTTCTTTCACCCTAAGAAAGGGGGTCGAATTGAAATTGGACTTTTCATTGAGTGTGGGTAAATCTTGTATCGAGACAGTTCGACGTGTATGTGCATGGTGTTTTGAAAAATTCGATAGGGTTGTTTCGTGACAAATTTTTGTAGTGGCAGGTGGATTTTTCGTATTAATCTTTGGATGGAGATTGTTAGAGGTTGATTTTGAAAAAAAAATATTCAAAAGTTTCTTACGTAATCGTAGGTAACGGGGCTGGGTACTTTGTCTTGGTAAGGAACACCCAGGTGGCTCGAGGACGTTTATCTAGATCGAAAAATTAGGGGTTTGTTTTTACGGGAGGCACGCACTCCTTATAATCCCATAGCTTGCATCCGTAATCTTCAATGGGACGTGGGTTTACCGTGCAGTTGGAATTTATTTCGGATCTTCAGACTACGAGTGAGTGGAGGGTCTTGTCTCGGGAGATTAGGACGCGGGGCCGATGAGATCCGAAGGAAACGGAAAAGCTTTTCCTTAATTGACTCGAGTAGAAAATCCGTTAAGGGATGCTGGGATCAGCGCGAAGAGATACAAGACTCGTTATAACGATTTAAGAAAAAAAAAAAAGACATTTTTCAAAATACCAAAATCTCAAACACATTTATAAAAATTTATATCAATATACCAACGCGTTACCAAAACGACGATGACGATAAAAAAATTATAAAGAACTAATTTTTTTTTTTTTTTCTAAATCCAGGTAAAAATTCAGACCAATAGATACGGCCAAAATCATCTCCAGCTCGAACTACCCATTAAGTACCGATCACCCTCATTGACTTTGCATATCCAAAACGTTTATAAAAATTATTGGTCAGTTTTGAAAAAGCCCAAAAAAATCCACCAATTTCAAGAATATGCCTGCTTGTTATGAAATTCCAAAATCACCGTCTTAAAGGGTTCCATCATATTTGTCCACTGTATATAGACCATTCCGTCGGTTTCTCATATACCCTAAAGCCAGGCCTACCACTACAGATACGTTTCTCCGACCTAATCACTTAAATAAAAAAAAAAAAACGTATATCCTCCTCCAGACTAAATCTTCTCGCTTTAAAAGGTTCTAAACACCAAAGAGCGGCTGGTATCAATTTGCGAATTCCAGGATTCGTTCCTCCAGAGAGGAAAAACGAAAAAAAAAAAAAAAAAAAAAAGAGTGAAGTAAAGGGCTCGTTCCCACAGGCATATAGTAACACATTTCAAAGTATCGCCAAGGAAGCTGGATAGAGACTGACCAATCAGGTTTGAGCTATGCTACAGGGCCAACGTGTAAGGGATCAGCCGGGTCTCTCTGCACCCACCTGCTAATTTCTTCGGCTATTAGCCGCAACTCTGAATATAAATCGAGCCATTACGCATCGTGATCTCTTGGCCGTAGGCTGTCCTCTCGTTTGGCCACGCGATGCATGGGTAGACGCTTCCTTTACTTTGCTTCTTTTAATAGTACGTCTTTAGTAGCGCCTATATATATATATATATATATATATACACACCTACCCTGACACTGCAATACTATAGTTACAAACGTAATTGATCTCAACCTATAATACAATATTATATTATATATATTTCTTACACATAATATATATAAATATATATGCCACTAACTATATATATATATATATATATATACACCTACCCTGATAATGCAATACTATAGTTGCAAACGTAATTGATCTCAACCTATAATACAATATCATATATATTTCTAACATAATGTATACATATATATACATGCTAGGGACCATAATAAAATAAATAAATATATACAAGTACGTCGGCCCGCTAGTCTCTCTTTCCCTTTCTTAGCGCAGGACCATTTTTCATTGAGCAAACCTTACTAGCCTCCAGTTCGATCGATCAACAATGAAGAACTGCCACTCGTAGTGGTAGGTGGTCCAACTGTCGGTACAGTTTCAGGAAGTCAATACGTCACTCCGATCGTTATAGATATACTACAAGAAAATTTATAACGTTCGCTATTGATCCAAGGAATTACACTGTATTACGTAATTCCAATAACCAGCTACGATTTTTGTTCGACGTCCGTGCGTTTCGTTGGACAACATCGAAATCGTCCTGTACCGCGCGTCCGCGTCGAATGTTTGAGCAGCTGGTTCACGATTGGCGGATACGGCTCGTGAATATTCGTGTCGGACGTAATGAATGATCGCGTGCGTAAAGCTTGAAAAGTGGGTGAGTCGTCCAGACTTCTTTCACTGACAATCGGCCAGACGGCAAATGTCGTAGCTTCGGGCTGATCCGCATTATGAAGCTCCGCGTCATTCAGCTATACGCCAAGGCGTGTCCGACGACTGGCTTATACACGGCAATTTACTAAAATCATTTGGAACTGCCTTCTTCACGCCAACGCCGAGTGGTGCTGCTGTCAATTTTATTAATTACCCAAAACGAGATTTTACCCGAAAACTGTGATTTCGTGTTATTTGAAATAATACGTGTATCGTTGCAGCCGAGTATCGTTATGACAAAGACATATTTGGAAAATTAATATAATAAAAAAAAAAGATTGAGCAATAGAATAAAATGTAAAAACAATGACAGCTGTCATAAGATGACAGACGTCAACAAAATTCAAGTTTAATCGATCCATGAAAAAATTATATTTCTTTCGTATCAGAGTATCTCAATCGTGACACAGTGGTACCAAAGCTTGAAAAAAAACAAATTTGATAACAACGAAATAACGTCGATTCGATTTATCAGTATCAAGAAATACTTCTGACGGTAATCGATCCGAAATTTGGATGCCCGTCGTAAGTGCTCGTGAAATTAAAGAAATAGAATCGAAGTTAAATAAATGCAAGGCCGCCGCCGTATTAAAGCGAAAATAGCAGCCGTGAAATGGAAGCCACTAGCCAAAGGGCAAATTGCGATTATCGCTATGGACTCGTGCGTTCGGATTCGAATTCTGGCATGCGAGATACAGGGGACTGTACGGGGCCGGCAATTGGGCCTCAGGCCCCATTGAGATTAACGGCGAGGAAGCCTTGACTAGGGTCCTCGCGTGTCTCTGATTGGTAGCTTAAGCCGCCATGGCCATTTCGTTTCATTTCGTTTCTCTATACGTACTCGTACGTGGGTTATGTTGCGCACTCATATGCGTGTATATATATATATATACTATGCATAATGATATATATATATATCCTCTTCTGATACCGATACCGTTTTAGTATACTACTCTGGCATTTCCTCTTCTTTATTATTATTTCCCCGACCCACTCCACCGCCCACCCTCCTACCATCAAGCCGTTTGAGAGTATCGAACCTTTTTACTTTTTTGTATACCATACCTACCCGTTATTAGATAAACGTAATAAACTCGGAAAAAGTAATAAGTTGCTTTCAATGTCTCTGGGCGGCTATAAGTGACTCTTTTCCGATACGGAAGTGTCAATAATATTTATCCAGTACGAATCATTAAGAAATATACTGTCGATAATATTTGTGAGGTAGAAACTACTTTTAAAAAACATAGTACCGATATATATGTATATATGGTATTATTATAAAGAAGCAGAGTAACCTGTATTTACAAAAATGAGGTAATTTGAAAAGTATAATCACCCGGAATATTTACTTCGTAAAATTGTGTGATCGACCAAAAAAAAAAGTGGTTTACCTAAAATTGAGAAAAATAAATAAATGAGCATTTGGGGCATAAAGCACCGAAGCTCTTGGCAGATGGCTAGGGTATGGCTATAAATTGATCCAGTGAAAAATTTGACAATGGGCTTGTTATCGCAAGAGAGTAATAAAGGACGATGGTGAAGAAAAGAAAGAAAGAAAAAAAGTAATAATCGCAGCGAGTAACTAGAACGGCAAAATGAAACGAGGAAAATAGTAGAAATTGTTGGGTTTGAGTAAACCTCAAGAAAGTACAAGGGAACGAAGGGGTGCGCCTCGAGTTATATTTCTGGCTGGAAGTTTGATTCAATAGGATAGAAGATTAAGGGTTGCCTATGTGCACGTTATCATTGGTCGGGGTGGTGGTGGAGGTGAGGGTGGTGGTGGTGGTGGTAGGGGTGGTGAGGGTGGTGGTGTTGAGGGTAGTACGCTGCCAGAGGGGTGGATAGATATTTGTAACTTGTTCTTTCGTATAAAGATATAAGGCAAGCACGGTGGTTGGGAAAAGTTACAATAAAGCCTCCTGGCCATTCTTGAGAAGCGTGTGGAGTTCACGGGGTCACCCCATCCTCGGCGATACTGGCCCACTCCAGAGGGAGGTGTATAAGGGTGACCTCACGTCGCGATATGACAGATTTCCGTGCCCGGAGTAAGATTGATGAGTTCAGACGAGGATCGAGAGACAAAAAATAATAATAAGCGAGGTTGACTCTTGTGCGGAGCCGCCATTTTCAAATCCACACGTTTATTGCAGAGGGTCGATGGGATACCGGATTGGAATTTTGATATTTGCGAGAAAAAAAAAATTGTTCTATATTTTTCTTTAATTTTCGTATTTTTAAAGCTGAATCCTCCTCCATAAAGATCCTTGAGCTGGAACGATTCCCTGTAAGAGGTATATCGATTAAAGTAATTATTGGCACGGTACTGGGTGGGAAGATAATATTTATAGTGAATTATAAAGTCAGTATTGATACTGTACGGTTGGTAATTATAGAGAAATCAAATTGACTCAATACCAACCCCCATCTGGACCAGGGTATTTATTCTACTTGGATTAAATCTCTAATCGAGCCTGGTCTCTTCGGTACCACCCGGACCAATTATTCCAATGTTTTTAACCGGATATACTCTGTTTATCTTCTCGTTGGGCAGGCTGCCCCGGTGATATACTTTTTCATAGTTATTCCCAAATCTCAAACTCTCATGCTCAATTAATAATCCACCTAGCTTTTCGTTAACGGGGTAAATCTCTCCGTGCCCAGGCGTGTTTGCATTCTCTCGCCTCGTTCCGACAGGAGCACCTGAAACATACGTAATTTCCTATGACGAAATTAAATCTTTTTTATTTCCATTCCCATAAAAACCCAACAAAATTACCAAAGCCCAATGAGATTAATTCTCGAAGTCTGATAGCCATGACGAAAAGAGCATGAAACGTGAAGAAAAAAAAAAAGATAAAGATAACCAGAGATCCGACTTACCCACATCAAGAGAAGTTCATGATCCCGTCCAGTAAGCAAATCACATATAAACCCAATTACAAGAACATAAAGAGATACAAAGAGTTTTCAAAAAAACGAACAAAGCCCCCCAAAGAGACGGATCCATCCATCTGATTCCTTGAAGAATAACGAACCCCGTCATTCTCCAAAAAAAAAAAAAAAAAAAATCTAAAATATTCACAGAGGTAGTCGCGTCCACCGATCCAACGAGCCGTGCCACGTCCCAAATCCGAAGTTAGGCCAGAAAGCGAACGTCGAGGAACGATGCTCGTCAAAACAAACCCATTGTAAACCGATCGAATCGTTTTACAGTCAGAAATTAAAATCAATTTGCGTCCCGTGTAGCGGTAATGGGGAGAATCTGTCGTGTCATGCGTCAGATTGGACGAATGCTACAGCTATATGTATATATATACCTCCATCCATATATACACCAATACGTTATCCATACACCGGGACGATTGACGCTCGTACGGTTGATCGAGGTTCACCAATGGTTCACGATGCTCCACGATCATCCATGATGATCCACGGTACGTTCAAGGCCCTTTCAAACCGATGCACGAGTCATTAGGCGGTGGAATGTCCTGACCAGACCCCCCGCGGCGGACACGGGGACTTCTCCACGCACCTACAATTTCACATATATACATGCATAGCGTGCCAACACCATTAACCCAGCCTCTCGTTCTAACCCACTGGACCAACGTATACGTATCTCCCTCTGGGCCTTTTGCTCCCGTACGAACGTCCCGCCTAATGAGTACAGGGTGCGCCCTGCCTCGCAGCACCAGTCGCTACCTACCTCTCCTCCAACGTAAGCACCACCATTTTTCATGCAGCCCAGCAACGAACCAATGCAGCGTTATAATCGAGTGCTGGATTTTCGCAGTTTTATTATTAAAAGAGCCTCCATTCTCGACAGTCCTTACAATGGGGTTTCGTTCGAACGACCCGGAATCCAGGTGACTGCTGCCAGTCCAAGGTAAAAGCTTGCACGTGGTGTCTAAAAATAAATAAAGTTTATCGCCATAAGCTGTTATTAACCATCGATACTAAAGCTCGACGTTAGTATTATGTAGGTACGTACGTGTGTAATCCCCGCCGTTTTCTCGGGAGTTCACGTAAGCGTTATCACAAAGCCCTTGATAAAAGCCCCTAATTGGGCTCTCGAGGCATAGGATTACATGGTCGTCGGAGTAGAGCGACGGAACAATGTAATATCGTAGCTTTACCGTAGACGTGAATATAGCCACAAACGGACTGGGATATCGGCATATTCAGATAGGTGCCACGTGACGAGCCGGTATAGTCCAGAGGGGCTATGACGATGAACGTAGTACGGATGGGTGTTGTGTACACCTGAAGTCAGCTGCGCAAGGGAATAATGTGGTAGAAAAGTCATTGCGCAACAGTGGCGGCGCCTTCGGTCCGAGCCCCGAATATTCGCAGGCAATTTCCCAGAGTCGCTCGGGCTTTGTACGAGGTCGCACGACGTCTGGTCGAAAGTCGAGGTAGTGATGAGGAAATCGAAGGAGCACTTCCGGTCGTGGCACAAGTACCCAGCAGCCTCCCGTATACGAGGGGGGGGGGGGGGGGCCTTCCCTAGTCAGTTCCCGGATCACTATAAAACGGCCGGTTTAAGGTCACCCGTAAAACCAGACCCGAGAGGTCGGACTGTCGCTGCGACAGCAGCGCCCCCACGCCTAACAATCCCAAAGTCCTCGTCTACCCTGCGACCCGAAATTGTTTAATTTAACAGCCTTTCGCGGATTCTTGATCTCGACTACGGGCTTTATTGCTTATTTCCTGTAGGAGGGTAACGACCACGGGTTACCGAGCTTTCTTTATGCTCTGCGCTCGCCGATCAAATGAGCCCGCGGAAGATTTACGGTCTAGCTCGTTCGTAGGGGGAGCCACCAGGAAGCGCGGGAAATTCAAATTTCTTATATCGACCGTTTTCACGTCTTATTGCCAAGTGGACGTGGAGGACGAAGTTTTGCGAGTTTTTTTACTTGGTTGCGTCATATTTGAAAACGTCATGGCGTCTGCTACTCGCTTTGTCGATCTCAGACGTCGTTTCTCCTGTGTTGAAGATTTTGAATTTTCACTTAAATTCTCGATACTTGGATATAGCGACGTCGAGTTTCGGTTAACTAATGAAACTTCGGACGATAAAAGGGCGTCCTCCCTCTTTTTCTCTCTCTATCTCTATCTCTTTGAAAGTAACCTACCGAAATGGCCTGCTTCGCGTCAGTATGTCCTGGCCATAAAACGAGAAAAGGTCACAAGGTGGAAGGAGCCTTATCGGAGCCCCGCGAATAACCGTAGAAAGAGGAAGCGAAGGGAGAGGGCGGTACGAGATTGTTTAATTTAACAGCCATTCAGGGAATGTTCGTTTCCTCTTTGAACCTCACTCGCTCGACCTTCGCGCGATCTATAACCTCGTAGCGACCTTAAGGTCGCACAAAGAAATTCACTGAGACGCGTCCATACTTCGTCAGTGATAACTTCTGTTAATTACGTCGACACATACCTACCCAGTGTAATTGGCGTCTGCGCCTACACGTGGGCGAACGTTAATAGCGAATAATAATTCTACCAAAGAAATGACAGCAATAATGCGAGAACCTGAAAATTGAAAAATTTCGCTTTGACTGATGAAATTATTCGTGGAAAAATGTCAAAAAAAAAAAATTTATAATTATTTCAAAAAATATTATTACCCAAAAACATTTCTTGTACTCGCAAGTGTCCAAATGCTTTTATAAGACTAATCGAGTGTAAGCCAATCGAGTACACTTTGTCGTATTCGGGAGCGATTAAACACCTATTACGGTGTTATAATTATCACAGTATTGCTACGCTCAGCAAGCATTAATTACGTTAGCGAACAATTAGAATTGCCAATAGGCGTCGGACCGCTGTTTCAACAAGGACGCTGAGCGTCCATTGTCGATGGCGGCGCAACGCCTAATCTACTCGGTTAAGCGGTGCTGCTACAAAGAGAAAGGTAATAGAAGATAGTGCACAGAGAGTGGGATAGAGAGAGAGAGAGAGAGAGAGAAAGAGCGATACGAAATTTGTAAAGGTATAACAGGGGCAAATGAGAGGGAAGATTAACAGTAGAGAAGATCGTATAAAGGTTATGTGTATATGCATATATATATATATATATATATATAGCAAGGGATGTTAATAGAACTGATAACAGGGACGGTGGGGGGCTGGCGCAGTGAAGGAGCTCTGTTCTGTTGTGGGGTGGCAAGGGGGTGGCAAGGGGGTGCCAAGGGGGTGGAAATCAGTGTAGAGAGTGATTGATCACACTGACGTAATCGTGCTAATTAGTCCAGAGTAATAGGCTTATCGGTACCGGTACAGACAGAGCCACCTGCCAGCTGAAAATTCGCGAAATCCTTGCGTAATCGGATTAGGAGAATTCGGCAGGTCGGGAATCGGCAGTCGATACGAATATCTTAAAAATGAATCGATATTATATAAAATGTGAAAATTAAATTTTTTTGGTAAAATTTTTTTCCCGGATTCTTACCCGCGAAATATTTAGAGGAGATTCGGCCTCTTATCGTTCGTTCAGTACTTAGGTCGCTGCATGTTGATTTTTGAATTTTGAAAATAAATTTTTTTGTTTATTAGCATTATATCGTATATGCAAAATGTTAATTTCGAGCAGGAAATTTATTGGGAATATGTAATCGCTTTCACGTGTTCATTGGGATGTGTTGGTATACCTGTATCTAATCTATTATTGATGTACACGTGTATATAGGTTGCCTAACGTTCCAATCGATTTACATAGATTGAAATTCTATTTGATGAATTTGCAAGCACTTCAACACCAAATTCCATGTATGAAACTGGTCAGCCGTGTTTCGATATCATTACCATCGGCAACAATCGCCGAAACAGCGTTACCAATCTCCAGCCATTCTCGATAGGTTGGATTCGCTGGACGCGTCTGCGAAATTTGCCAGGCTGCCTCGCGAATGGATAACGTATTAGGGCGAGTCTGGTTACGATATTTCGTATTATAATTTCCACGTCTGACGTCTGGGTCGGTACCACGAACAGCGGAGGGATAAAATGACAGGATGGAGAAAAAAAGAAAAAATTTTCAAAATTGCAAATAAATCAATATTATCAAACGGGCTTATTTTATATTGCAATTTTTTCCCCATTATTTTTCATAATTATACCTACGATCATGGGACTCTGAATTTTGTTTTAAAAAAATTTTGTTTAGGTCCATTTATATTTCTTTACTGTGATCATCCATTTTGCGAATTGTCCATCCATGCGTTACTAAGTAATCAAGAAACGTGACTCGGTAGTAAGTAGTTCGGTTTCGCTTGTAGTTTTGTGTGTATATATATATATATTGTATTTTTCCAAGAATTAAGAAAAAAGCAAGGTAACAGTAGCTTAAACAAACAATGGAGCGACAAAGATTCGTGAAACCTGCTAATACCGATTTTATTCGAGACTCATTGCTATTTATAAAAGTTCAGTGACTTCAGGTCCGTTTCGCAAGTAGCTGCGAAAAAAAAAAAAAAAAATCTACGTAAAACGCGATCGTCGATATTCGATCAGCTCGAGCGAATCTTTTGCACAGATGTTAAGGTGGAGTTCACGGTTGACCCATTTGACAAAAGGCTCGTTAAGATTTTCAACGCAATCAGGTATTTCAATTGACCCGTACCGTTATCACTATTGACGATCAACCAATGACACCGACCACGTGTCAAAATGGCACAGTATGAAAAAACTATACTTTCGAAAAAAAAAAAAAAATCCTGCCAAATTTCCCATAAAAATTTTTTCAAAAATCCCCAAAAATTCCAATTTTTCGATCAGCACGCTTCGTCGAACGTGTTTCCATATTTACAAAGCAATCGACAAAAGCGTGCCCCCCCCTCACCATCTACCACCTCTTCCCAGAGAAAAAAAAAATTGAAAAAAATATTCCACCCAAGAACCAAAGTCAGTGCGACGCGATACAAAGGTTCACCAGGACCGGTCCTTGTTTGCCTATCTCCAGGGGGATGCGAAGTCGCAGTCCAATAAGATAGAACAGACAGACCCTCTGTAGTCGCCTACCTCATAGTCGAGATACATACGTCCGTCAGTCCTGGAACAGACCAGCTGCTGGTCGACCAGCCAACTGGCATGAAGAAATGGTAGGAGTTACCGGACTACTGGCACCGAGTATACTAGAAAAGGGTAGACAACCTCCCATCAACCCCCCACCTGAAGTTCCTCACGAACACAGGAAACGTATTAGACACGAGGCTGCAGCTATACTCTCGTTGACTTTTCTACGCTACGGGCGTTACTGGAACACACTGTATACGCTATAGTACGAGCATACTTGAAGTACTATGCTTGCATACCATATACATGCAGCCTGTATACTGTACGTATACACTTGTCCTCCTTTGCCGGGTCCTCATTGTCTCCACTTGGTCAGGAGTCTGCGACTAGCTCAGGAATCCCCTGTAAATCTTGGGGACTACAGTCGACGAGTTATCTCTATATTTTCATGGTGGATGCTGTTACGGCGTCATCTTCTTTACGTCGCGTTGAGATAAGATTGACATTTTTTTTTTTGATGCGGGAGTTCCAGAGGGATATTTTTAAAAAAATTTTTTCACTATTTAATTTTACTCCGCAACCAAGTGGCAGGCATAGGGATGCATGTTTAAATAATTTAACGAAAGATCTGTGTTATATATCCGCTCGAAACGTAATTTCCGTGAGATTCAAAGCGGCTTCCTTAATCTCAAAGCAAATGAAAGCATCGCCTAGGTACCCACGTGCAGGCTAGATAGGACAATTAGCCGTAGGAATCTCGTGCAGCGAATGGACCGAGCAAACACTCCGGGAGTAAGTCTGAGATAAACACGTGGAAATTCTCGCGGACGCGGCGCACATTTCAAAGTTAATATTTGACACAATAAAGCCAAGGGAAACATGGTAACGCGTCGACGCGAGGCGTCCCGACGCTGCGGAAGGTTCGGGATATGAAATTATTGTACGTGACGAGTGTTTACTCTCACCAGGGCCCTCCACTTTTGACACACCCTATATATACTGGCTTATGCTCTCTTTATAGACCCTCCGACAACTTTTCAAATCCCGAAATCTCCCCCGGGACGAAGTCACGAATGCACAGAGGCGGGGTCGTACGTTGAAAATTTTATGAAAAAAAAAAAAAAAAAAATTTTGAAAAAAAATGGCAAAAGTTTGGCAAATAATTTTTGTTCCAAATTTTCAACTTTATTTCACCTGCGTGTTACCGAGTAACATTACTCTGCCAGCAGTGGAGCCCGTGTTTGCACGTGAGATAAGAAGTGAAGGGTGTGAAAAAAATATGTGGGGAAAGCCAAAAACCTAGGGGATTTATTAACTGTTTGCCCAGTGGGAATCGTGCAAGGTACGGGCCTGGTTTTCAAAGTCAATTCCTTGCCGTCCCCCCCTGCTGCCCTCTACTCCCGCGAGACTGATGGGAAGAAAAGGCAAATGGTAGGGAGATTCGTTGGGGGTTTCAAAAAAAAATGGTGGGTAATGAACGTGGCGATTTGTTACTTTCCCACCATATTCTCCCAACACGTGTAGACCCTTGAGGATGGGACTTTACGTTTCGTGGGTTGGTCCTCCTGCAGTCGCGACTATCAGAATTATTCATCGGCGCTCCAGTTTCTGCTTTTCAGTTTTCTATGTTTGACGGTTCCGTGATTAATGGACATTCCGGGCATTCTATCGGGTGCGGATACCCTCCGGGTGAATCTCTCTGTTGATAGTGTCGCTACACGACTTCGATATCAGGTAACACTATATACGTGTACAGGACGTTTCAGAGCCGTCTTGTTTGATTTGCCAGCCCAGAGACAAATGTTTGCCATCTACGGTTTAGTGGTCGAGCCACAATGCTGTATCGGAGTAACGCAACTTGGCCAAACATTGAAATCGAATATGGGGAATCGACGTATACGTCTGGCATTGAGGATATTCTGACGCGTGGCTGAGCTGTGTGAAGGGACCTTAAAGGTGAGTGTGGACTTTGACAGGGGAGAGGGGATAGTACGAATTGTATATTGAAAAATTAAATTCAAACTTTTTACTTCATTTTTTCGTCATTGATCTTCGACGATCCTCGGCTGGGGGAGCAGGGGTCACGATAACTTGGATCTCGAAGTTTTCTGGAAACTTATCAAAACGTATGAGAGACTCGGTGTAATATCGTTCGACTAAAGACACTTTTCTATTTCGCAAACTTTTACCCGGGACGGAAGTCCGCGACGTGACAATCTGACGCACGTGACTCTTACTGCCAAAACGGGATTAGATGCTGGAGGAATTGACGAGGAGCGAAGAGATTCTTTTTTCTTCTCTGAACGATGTTGTTTATCGGTGTAGATGAGTAGGGGGGAAAAAAAGAGAAAATTTGTACCAGGGTTTAGAAAACGGGAAAAATGTAGAAAAAATCGCTATCGCTGAAAATTCATACAGTAACCCACGATGGTTACGACGCGTGAAAGTGTAAAGAAGATAGCAGAGGACTTTCATGAAATTCCACTGATAAGATTGCAAGTACATGAATTCGTCTGGATTAAAAATAGAAATTACGTGAGTAAAGGGTATGGGAAAATTAAAAAAAAAAAACATACTTTCCACACGTCACCATATACATTTAAGCACGTAGTGAAAAAATATACTTGTCAAAGATTTGCACAACTTCGTCACTCAAAAACGATAGCCATTAGAGACAAAGAAAAGATTCAGAAAAAATCTTACGTCAGGACCGTCGCACTTTTTTTCCTTCTAGTTTCACAAATAGCAGCAACTGCATTTAACCCTAAGAGTGCATACAGTTGGCGTCTGCGTAAACATTGGCAATACCAGATTACCATGTTGAATCAGCACCAATCTCCTACGCAGAGTGAACGTGGGACAATCAAAAATGAAAAGACTCGAATCTCCAACGACAGTAACGCTGATTCGTGAAGTTTGTACAGTTAGACACACCTTAGGAGATATAGGTAAAGAAAAAGACAGGAAACGATACGAGCAAGCGTATTGACACAATCGCTTCCTCGAAAGGAAGAAATAAAGAAAAAGTAGGTTAAACATGATTTGAAGAACAATAAAATTCTTAATGGCTCGTTTGGAACTTTTCTAATCGGCAAGGAAGAAAAAAAAAAAAGATCAATAAAAGTACTGCTATAGAAAACTATGAAAAAAATAACATAACGCTGGTCCGATGCATGTTTTACTTGAGTGGAGATACTTTCGGATCGGCGCACCCGGTATTTATCCTTCAGGTTCTGCGAGGCGTGCGCAATTTTTCTTAGGTAAGATGATCGGCGACCTAGACCCGGATCTGGGGCACGTCCTGCAGGGCATCGCCGTGGCATGGGCACGAACAGCCTCGATGATGGTGGTGGTGCTTGGTCTGCCTTGCTTCCACGTCCAGTACCAACCTACCCGATTGCTCTCTACGTATTTATTGTTAAAGTACCCAGACACGAAGACGGCGAACTTGGGATTCGATGCCCCGGTCGAAGCGCGTCAGAGCGTGACGCGTCGTGCTCCCACCGTACAACTTTATTTATTTTATTCAGACCCGCAGCATTCGGTGGAGTTTCGTTCCGCAGGAGTCCTCCATTTGTCTTCTTCTTACACTTTTTTTTCTATACTTTATCAATCGGAGCAACGACTTCAGATTCAAAAGCAATACTGGCTGCTTGCAGTGTGAATTTAGAATCTGAATTGTTAAATGTAACCTCTGGGTAATTAAATTGTTATTATTATTACACTGTTATTAGCGAACGATCAGAGAAAGAAAAAATTATACTTATGCATGTTGATACTTAACTCATGTATACCAGGAAGTTATTATGGAACGCATTAAGGAACGTAGGTTCGTTCCAGGGAATAATCGGCGAGCCGGGCACTGTGGATGAAGCGAAACAAAAGGGAATGAAGGATGAGCGGAAAGAAACGGTGGATCGGAAGGATTAGTCGAAGGATCGACTGTTGTGTATGGGAGTGAGGAAGATTGGAGATTAACACGGGACGCAGAACAAGACGAGTCCGGAGTGGACGAGAGCGTGACGCTCCAGTCAAATAATTTTCTGTGCTGGTTGCTGAGCGCATGGAATGATTTTTGCGTTAGCTGGCATACCCGTCACGACTTTACCTTGTTGCAGGATGAAAAATAAAAATGAAAAATCGGGGACGTGCATCGATATCTAATATCGGCGGAGGTGATGACCTTCGCGGTTGATTCCATTTTTTCCACGCTTATTGGCACGATGCGCGTATCTGCATTGTCTGTGAGCTGTGAAAAATCTTCAGGCAGGACGGTATATTTATGAGAACATAAAGGTGGATTTACGAGCATCGATCGAACTTGAAAGATCGTTTCTTGAGAGGTATTAAAAATTTTTAATTTCAAAATTTCCCAAAAAAAATTATTCGTTGGCAGCATCCCTCGGGAGCATTTACGAACCTTGGTTACCTTGGTACAATATATTCCATTTTGATTCGGTGAAATCTGCGCACCCGTTATACGCCAGATTAATTCTACGGATATTACACACTACGCGGATACTCAATCGGGAAACATGTTTGTGTACATACACAGGCGTCTTTATGGCGAGAGCGTCGTAGAACGGCCGGCATCTTTGATCGGCAACAATTTGCGCCAACTCATTTTCTATCTGTACCTTGAGATCTTCGACATGGCGCGCCAGGTTCGCACAATGCTTCACTCTGTTCTGTTCTAGTCTGCATTACGAATTTCCCACTGGATTCGATCACGCATCGGAATTGCTCGATCATTTGTATCGGGTAAAAAATGCAGTACCTGTAACAGACAGAGATCGATTATACGAATAAAAAATTTGTTAATGATTTAGAAAAAGAAATTTCAAAATTCTTTTTATTTCATCTTTGGATTCATCTTTGGAATCACCTTTCTCTTCGGACTTCAAAAAAAAACATACTTGAAATATCTTTAATGCTTTCGACGATCCACCTGCTCTACTGGAATAGAACAAAACGAGTTTCTCGGATTTTCAGTCCTGTCCCGTAATGCGACTTAGTGTCAAGAAGCAATAACGACGTAAATCAGAAGGGCCATCCCCTCTTATGGTTGACGCGTCCAGGGCTAATCTCCGTCATCCGTAGGGAACATCCTGGCTGGCGCAAATATGTCGCAAGTCACTGAACGGGATTAGTCCTTGTGACATTCCCGTGAAAATTCCTATATCTCTCGGGAGAAATATCAAATATATATGTATTTATGTGTATACGTATATACAGGTACTACTAAAAAAAAAAGGAATGGGTACTTTCTAGATCCTCGAGACGTCGATCACCCGTAACAGGTATTAATATAAAGTATACATTTTGTGTGGGAACCCGGCAGAGCAATTCTTGTTTGCAGTATTTATGAAATTGTTTGACATTTTTATGGGAATTTTTAATATAATGAACAGACTGATCAAGATTGTCGTGTTACCCTAGTAATCTTGTGCCAATTATCCTCATTTGATATATTAAAGTGAAATGCAATTAACGTACAAGAACAAAGGGTGTATGGGAACAGAGGACGTTGTTGGACATAGAAAAAAAAAATGGACGTTACGGTACCTGTCACTGTTACGTTTCCTAAGAACGAAAACGGTGAATTCCCAAGCGGAAGCATGCAGACCCTTTTTATTACGAGAAGTGTTTAATTGTCACGCGAGCCAGTCAGTTGTTTTCGTTTGTTAAATTAGGAACACTGCCATTCGCCTTTTCCTATTTCTTCCTCCCGTACGTTTTCTACCGCGCGAACGAAACGACTGCTCTACGTAAGACGTTGGAGCTACCAGCTTACCCTTTGAGAATAGTAACGCGTATCCCACAGACTTGCACAAAAGTAATAATCCCAAGGAATCTCAAAAACATGAAGCAATTAATAACTCACTTAAGAATAATGATTTCCCGTTAATCCCATCGTCAAAGGTTACGAGACGCTGCCGTTTCACCATATGTGGCAATGACATCTACGCGCATGCGCACAGCCCCGAGACAAAGCTTCACGAAACGACCGCAAGGAGGCCAGTCCGTCAATGCCAAAACGACAGCGGGAAGACACGAAAATATTACATGCAGACGATCATCGAGCACATAATCAAAAGAGCGAGGATACAAGCAAACAAGAAACTAACCAGGCGAGTGACCGCGAGAGAGAGTGAAGAGATAAAGAATAAGAAATAGAAGAAGTAGAAAAGGCAAGAAAGCAAGGAAAGAGCTACCTGTGGCGTTCGTCGCTCGTCCAGATGATTGCGATATCTCACGCGCACAATGCCAAGCAATTATTAACCTGTGGCGAGGCTTTGTAACCATACCTACGGGAGCTAGTAAAGGAGATGGATACATTGACTGAAGCGAAAGAGAGGAAGAAACATTGGAGAATCCAAGGCATACGAGAGAGAGGGAGAAGGAAACGGCAAGCAAGAAGGAAATAAAGTGAGTCCGGGTGTCTATTCGTCCAGGGTATGCAGATGTCACTCGGGTTCTAGAAACGGGTGGGAGCTCGGGAGACATTTTGGTTAGAGGCAGGGACATTTTTCAAAGTGGGACCCCTTGACACTAATAAAGATTCCTATGGTGGGTCGGTATGCAGACGGTTCTTGTAGACGAAGCGGCTTTGGTGTACTTTGGTATCCAATGTGTTCTAACGTGTCTTCTTCTTTCCTTCTTACAGAGATTCTTCCTATAGTCACTGTGTATACCTTAACCACTGTGTACCATAGACTTACAATGGGACTCGTGGGGTACTTTGGACATGTAACACAGTAGCTACCGTTTAGTGTCATGGGGCTGGCTATGGGAAATTTGTACGCGCCAACGAATCTTCTGGCGCACTTCCTCCACTGGATTCTCCATGCTTGGCCGAACCATCGAGATTCGATCAGGATTTTTTATCGGACTACTTGAATTTCGTATCTGCATTATACACACGTATATACATGTATAAGGCTGATTTTATACGGTAATATCAGACTCTAGGTAATTTTGAAAGAAACGAAACTAATGAAATTTTCGAGTATTAATTAAAATCGTCTCGTTAACGTTTAATGGACAATAATTATGTCTTGAATAATTTATTTGACAAATTTAAAAAAAAAACGATCTATTCCGTGATTCTAAACCTGATAAGGATTCTGAAATCTAAGTTCTTAAAATATATCCTACGATAAATTTCCGTAGTTACGTTAATACTTTTTCCAATGCACGTTGAATAAACGTCGATTATACGATGAATCCCTTATTACGAGTTATGGCATCCTGAGTCTTCTTATCTTTCATCGCGATGACGAACAACTTGCTTGATTATGCGTGCGGGTACAGTTGGCGCTGGTTAATCATCATAATTACAACTCTTTGCAGGCTGATTGGAAAAGAAGAGAATTACTATTATCAGCTGTCATGAATTCATGGGAATCATTATAAGGAGTCCGTAACTGCTGACATCACTGCAACGAATCAGACCAATGAACACAATGCACAAATTGGATCCAGCTATAATAAATCTTATCCAGCGGATTGCAACTCGCCAATTGGTGCACCTCAATGTAAACTTAAAAGTCAATAAGTACCGTAAAGTCAACATGGCTTAAGCAGTTTCATCCGCCATGGGAATAATGGCGGATTTACCTAAGCGTAGGTGTGGGATTTATGATGGCCCAAGAACAAACCACCTGACCTTCCGCATTTTCCATCCTACGCTCAACCTGGAACGCGCATGAATACTTGACTGAGGAACAGAGCTGGCATCTTGAGTTTCTAGAATACGTCATTCGCAAAGAAAAATTTTCATTCTAATTTTTCAACGTCCTACCATCCCATACACATCATATGTGAACCTTATGGGAGTCCAAGGTATCAGAATCCCGTTATAAACATACATGACCAAGATGTATCACCCTATAGTAATGTAATATCGAAACTCTAAGCCAATAATGACATCGAAAGGAGATTAGATTTTATACTGTCAATGAAAGGAACACCTGACTGTACAATGACAGTTTTAGTGCCTATGGAAATTCTTAAGCTATAGTCATACTCATAGTATGCATAAGTTGACAGCGCACTACTGACAGATGATTTAGTTAAAGGAGGCCGCGACTGACGTGTCATCGGATTAATGTTCATGACAGTAGAGTCATTGACGTATGACGGCCACCGTGAACCTTCGAATAACTCAAAATTGTTTTTTTTTTTTTCACATTTGCTTCGACACTTTGAATATACTTAGACTTAATGCATACGGTTCTAAATTTCATAGCACTCAAAGTTATTTAGATATATAATTAAAATTTTATAATGCTTTTTTTTGTCATTGATATAAATAATTACATAGCTACTTTGAAATGTATATCAATAGAAAAATGTATAATCATTATTTCTTTATGCTATTAACTAAGGTATTCTACAAATTCTACATCACTAATTCATTAGCTGGTACTGGTTGTACTGGTTGAACTGCAATAGTAATTAGAAGTCATAAAAATGGCTGTTCCTGTTATGTATAAGTAAGAGATACGCGGGACTGAAATTTCTTCAGCATCGGTCTCTGCTTCTCAGATCTTTTACTCTGATCTTGCCAGAAGAATGCAGACGATTTGAGCGATCTCGCGTAATGTTCTTCTTTTTTGTTACGGCATCTTCTTTCCTTTCAGGCTTCAACCGTCTTGCTTCTACTAGCCGCCTGTCTATTCGTAACCAGATGGCTCGGTGTCTTATGGCAGCAGCTCACTGTAATGCAGACCGAAAATTAGACATGCTTTGCTTCATGGAAACAGTCTGGAATACAAGAAACAATCTTGCCAGTAACTTTTTTCTTTATTACCTAATTACCTTAAAAAAATTTCATTCTCCATTCTTTACTAAATTTCAATAAATCTTTTTCAGACTACCAAATACATTGAAAATTATTTTTTTTAAGGAAAATCAAAAGGAATTCCCACAGATGATTTTTTCATATAAAATTCGTTTATTAACGTAATTCGTATTTGCTCGAATCCACCGGACGAAGATCGAATCTGGGTAAAAAAAAAGGAAGTTGTAATTTTATCCAACGGAGACGATCAATTTGTCGTTTACCGGTCTCATTGCAACCCCTTCCTCTGGATTCTTGATATAAAAGTGAATAAAGCCGTAAACGTTTTATGATGTCGAACGTGTATTAAACGCTCGTAGCTTCGAGCTAACGAGCCAATTGACGCTTCCAATGAGGGGGAAAAAAATAGAGGGAAAAGAGCGAAAGGAAGAATCTGTCATCGTGTCCAGTCGATAGCTCGCGACAACGAGGACCCACTTTGACCGCCATTAAAAGGCTATAGCCATAAATATATCAGTAGAGTAAGACGATCCAAGTAGGTTGTTACCCTGTACATTATGGTTACATGGTTTACATTCTTATGGAATCCGACTTCTTTTACCATCCTATAATATAATCGCATCTAGCAGAATTATTTTAAAATATTTTTAACTAGCAGTAAACCTAAATAAACGATTCCGAAAGAGACTGAGAAAAAGAATGTAGAAAAAAAATAATGGCATTTAATTTTGAAATTAACTCAATAGAAATTTAACGTAACGAGTACCTTGGAGTGAGGAACTGAGACAGTAATGAATTTACATAAATTTTATACGTGTAAATAATTACAAAATCCAAAATTGGCTATTTTTTATGGATTTTTATGTACTATATATTTTTATAATTATTTGATACAGTACGTGACAAAACTTTGTCAGGTTTTTCTTTATACGCGTTAAAATACACAGGGAGACCAGGTCGTAGGTGTCTAAGAAAAATGCAAGAGAGAAAAGTCCCTAAGAAATTAATGTGCTATTTCAGTAGTGCCAACTGCCCCAGTTCTTGTGGCGCACCGAGTTCCTCTTTGTAAGAAAAAATTAAGTTCGCTCTTCCGAAAAAGAATTTTTACCACCGCGGAGGAAGTGGGACTAATGGCCTCATTACGGGTAAAAATGAGTAGTGAAAAAAAATAAAAAAATTTTTAAAAATGCAACACTGGAAGCCCTATCCCGTCATCCCCTTCTCAAAGAGAAATAACATAAACCTTGCTTATAATCATAACCATATATTCACGGGATAAGTTTTCGCGTTGGCATGTAGCGTAAATTCAATGAGAGCGTCGCGACGCCGTTCATTCGCAGCGGGAAACTCGCGACGTCGTGTAAAATAAAAATAAAGTCAAAAGTAAAGGAGGCGAGAAACCGGCAAACTTTGCTCGGTGTATTTACAAAACAATGTCAGACGCCTCGCCGCGACGCCCAGCGTCTATATATTTATATATATATGCACATAACCCACGTCTACGAATACCTAAGTGCGGATTCTATTCGTCGACGCCGCACGAAATCACGTGTCCCGAGATTCAATGCATTTCTTCATGTTCGAAAGAAACAAAAAATACCATCGCCATTTTCTTTTTCAATTCACTACCACGCAATCGCTTAATAAATTTATTTTGAGCACCTTAAAAAATTCCATTTTTACCCCAAAATCATTTATACGTGACTGTCGAATCTTGCTACATCCGGTAGCAGCCAAAGAAAAAAATTAAACTGTAATTCTGAATAATTGCTCAACAATCACTTTTCATTTTTAGCACCGTCGTTAAAATTCTCAATAAATATTTTCGATATATCGATTCCACGTATCCTCTTACGAAACAATATTAACAATTAAAATGACCGATACAACAAATTCTATATCACAAGCTGACCTACTGCTAACGAGTAGACTCATCAGCTGACTAAGTTTTTCCTAAAATAATTGTGCAAGTACACTATTGCTTGGTAAACCATGCGAGCAAGCACATTCCTCGAGCGAACTATATACCGTACATCAATTCGTTCCAGATGTCAGAAAGATAAAAAAAAAGCGGCAGGTAAGAAATAACTAAAAATCAACTAAACTAAATTACGTCATAAGCTCACTCGCCAATGTATCTCTGAGAGCCACGTGCATACGTCTTACGTGTAAAATGCCGAGAGCAGCAACGCAGCGAGACGGCAATGCAGCAATGTCGAATAATAACACGCACCATCCGTCGTGTCGTTTTCTCAAGGCGCACAGGGAACTCAGCAACGCCCACGTTGGGATTATCCTTGAGACTCGTATACAAATGCCGTGCGAGTCGCTTCTCGAAAAGCACCCACGTTTCAGCGTGGCTCCCTGGAGTCCTGGTGAGACCCGGGTGCTTTCTTCTTCAGGAACGAATACGCCCGTCAGGACGTTACAGTATCGCTGGCTGTGGTAGAGTGGATACTGGAACAACGTACAGTGCAGTGAGGTTAGAGGTATGAGGTATAACTAAAAGAACTGGAAAAGTCATGTCCACCAGGAGTTTCGCAGTGGGGCGTCTATGTATTCTTTAGTAAGGAGTACCAGGAACTGGTACTAGTACCAGTACCAATGGTCAAGTTTACCTAGCCCAACCCAGTTCGGATGAGTAGCTCGTGTATCGGTTGATAGAACGGGAATACGTTGCATGCAGTTGCATAGCGTTCTTCTGACAATAAAGATTACCCATGGCCACTGCTGTCGCTGAGCGCAATAAACTTCGTCAGCCCTTATGACTTCGAGTCGTATCACTTTGTCACTGTCACTGTATTGGTTATTCTTATACCGAGTCTGTAGATTCTCATCCGACTGTACCTTAATTTTACGTCATACAAGATTCCCTCCAGTATTCGTCGCTTCGAACTCCTCGGGCCGACTCGTGACAGTTATTGGTTGGTTGGACTACAATTCGTTTACCTACCGAACTACCTAACTTACCGACCGAGCACGGCGCTGCGTTCGCGATGAAAGTCTTGCGATAGAGTCACGCCGTGGAATTTGATCTCGCATACTGATCGGTCCTTTGGATTTAATACGAAACCACCTGTCCTGCAGGTACAAGGGGAATAGAATGTTTCAAAGGATACTTTAATACGTGACTGCAGTGTGAGGTTATATCGAGCTGACGAAGCAGGCGCTTTGACGTGTTTCAACAGCGGTACCTGTAAGTAGTGCATGCAACATGTCGTATGACATTTCGAATATACGTTGCGTCAGTTTTATCAATGGCAGCTGCCTCGATCCCTTGATATTTAATGGCACGAACGATAAATGCTAAAGTCGAGGACGGATTCGCACCTTGCTACGTCGGCGTTTATGCTAAGGAGCGTAACTTTTGAAAATTTTAAGAAACTCAACGGCGACACGCTCGCTGATTTAATGACTACAGCTGATAAATATTCATTCGTTTGCGAATGAAATCCACCGGGCTTTGGGATCCTAACGAGCGCGCGACTTCCACGACGATTTAAGTGTTGTTCGCACGCGAATCTGCCCCTTCGATCTTCATGGGTGTCTCGACGCTTTCCTGCGAATCTCATCGTCATCCGATCGGTTTATCCGATTTCTTAGCCTCAACGTCTCTCTACCTCTTTAGCTTTCCTTTTTGTTTTTTCCTTTTTTTTTTATCAACCCCTCTTTTTCCTTCCCTCAGGTATACTTTATCTTGCCTCTTCTACCGGTAGCCCTGATGATACTGGTACGCTCTACGATACGGACTACTTCAGAGATTCCTTCTCAGCATCCGTCCTAAATATATCTCGCCACAATACACTCCGCCTCGACGACTCGGTTTGGAATTCGACTCTGCGCCTCTGGACAGATTCCACCTCGGGAAGGACAAATCGCGAGGATTCGTCTCCCGTCGGATTCCATCTAGTGACAACTTTTCTTCAGGAAGCTGATACCTTATTGATACTTGAACACCGAAGTATGTAAATCTACCGTATAAATTGTAATAACCAAAAACGAATACTTTGCCTTGGTTAGATTCACTAATTTTTTTTTTTTTAGATTGATACTGCCCATAGGCGTAGATATCATCAAATGTATACCCTCTGTCTATTTAAGAATTTCACTTTCCCCTTGGCAATGGCCACTACCATTGTAGATTGAATGTTTGAAATGGTGAAAGGGGAAGGTCTTAAGGGATGGTTTCTCAGTGGGTTTAGCAACCCTTATTGGTTCTAGCATCCAGCTGTTCCTTTTTTATCAGGATCTTCAGCCCTGATGCTCTGCACTCTCCACGTTTTAGCAATCTCTCGAAATCTCAACCTCCTGTCGGTTTCTCAGATACCACCGTATACTCACTAAGGATCCATTCGGTATATATATATATATACACTGTGCTATTTCAACGGCGATTTCTCACGATGTTTCCAGACTAAATTGGAAAAGAAAAACGAACCAAATCAAAGGTATTTCCTATGAAATACCTGACTGGGTAGTTATAGGTAGGTCAGGCACGCTGTGCCCTTCCTACCTTCACTTTTACCAATCGATATATCCATTATCAATAATTCAACTAGATATCTACCTGCACCTACCTACCAACCTACCAACCTATCTAGCCAGTCAGCCAGCTATCTACCTGGTGCAATCTGAAGCGGTTATCTCGTTTCACAAAATATATCTAGAGGTCCGACCGGCGTATAACAATAAGAGGTCTCATACCGACCTAACCCAACCCGACTCTGGCTTACCAACCCGATATCACCTACTAATCGTAACCTGAACTTTCCTGACCTTCCAGTAATCTTCCCTTAAACTTTTACATCCGAAACAATGTCTCCCCCCTGCTGGACCTCCCTTGATTCACTTTCCGCCCTATCGACCCTTGACCTTTTATCCTCCTTACACCTTGTCCTTTACATAAATCAGGGTACTCTCTCTGCTGATCTCGCTCGGACTCCTTACTAACCTCTTTGGCTCAGCCAAGTAACTACCCCTTGAACATCCTTTAACAATCTTCACGAGAATCGCTTCATCATTTTAATCTATTATTAAATTGCAATTACTTTCTTGTTTAACCTCATTCTCGGTATTAGGTATAACAGGTATATACAATACTTTTATATATATCTATATATACAGGTATATAAAGCCAAAACAACGTAGGGATAATAAGGAGAGAAAAATATCCAAATCTTGATTATTTTAATTGCTAATAATTATTCAAAATTTTTTAATATTTTTTTTAAACTTATAATCCAATTTTTCAGGTTTGTTATATATATATATTTTTTTACTGATTCATCCTTCTGTCGGTACTATATAGTTTTTTCCTATTTCATTTTACGTCCCATACGGAGCAGCCGTTACAGGAAGACAGAGGGTGGAAGGAGGAGGCACGGAGCGCCGGTAACTAAGTGAAAGAGGAAGAAGGAGGAACAAAGAGAATGATATCCTCTTCCAATTACTCCGGAACTACTGCAAGCATTGGGAAATTCTGTTCTCGACTCGTGGCGATCGATTCAATACGATACAATTCCTGATTCGTTACACCGGCGAACAATCGGCGTACGACTGCCGATCTCGTTGCTCTTTGACGTTGCCGGTGCACAATGTCACGATCCAACATTGACTGATTGCCTCTTTGTAAAACGATGGATCCTTCGCTCGGCCAGTGACGTATCTCTACGATTGTAGGTACCTGCCATTCACACGATTGGATTCTTAGTTACCGGAACGATATCGAACTGAACCAATTCCAATATGTTTACGCTATGACAAGAGGCAAGCAGCGCCAATCGTACCGGTAGCGTTAATCGGAGCGCAATAGTTGTATTTGGATTAGGTTTTGCAAATTTTTTTTTTCTCATTCAACTTTTTCGTACAGATCCGAAAGGAAGAAAGATTTTGTATGCGAATTGATGATTTTAGGGGGTAATCTTTTTTTTTTTTCATTAAATATTTTTTTTGTTTCCTTCCGTCAACCTTTAGAACCGTCTGTCAGATATCTTAGGCTTCGCAAATTAAAGAATGGTACGGATTCTTTATTAGCACCTGGTGACAGTTCTTAAGGAAAAGGGAGAACACTGACATCTGCTACTACGAAATTGCATTCGGGGGCTACAAATTGTCCTCGAATGGGGATGAAATGACGCGCTTCCTTCGTTCCTCCCTCTATTACGTCGACATCCGAAAGAAATTGGTATTTAATTTGGATCCGTCCTCGTGCCTCCTTTAAGAAAATTGTAGATGGCGCACATTTTTCTCTCGGATTATCCCCGCGTACGAGAGTTTGGGTTTTTGAGGAATTTTAGGATTTTTGGAAAATTACAAAAAAAAATTTTCATTTTCAAACTTAGGTTATAACCCTGAAATTCTTTGCTGGCTGCTAAACGTATTGAAATTTTGTAAAAAAATTACATTTTGTACTTTTATCAAATTTTCTTTTCACCCATACTCTATTTCACGTAACTCAATTTTCCAAAAAAAAATCTTCACGTACTCTGTTCTAGAACTGAACGTATTGTCCGTCCCTAACGGTTCAGTGGTTAACCTACGGTGCCAACCGCGACAAGCTGACCCAAGTGGTTTTTACCTAGACAAAGGTCCTTTAATTCCGTAATGGCTGCCCAGGGATGATGATTCCTGCCCAACCTTCATTCCAACCTCTTAGAGCAATAGACTGCACGAAGGGACATCCCAGCTACCTGCTGACGCCTACCAATTATTCAAGTAAGAGACCAATCCCGCTAACCTCCACATAAGCCTAAACTCGGATCAGCGAATCCGTGAAAAAAAAAAAGTTGAGCTAAAAAAAAATTTTCAAAATAAAAAAATTATAGCCGCAAAAATGTCAATTTATACAAATAACATCCACGCCAAAACCCTCGATCGATATGATGACAAAAGTGAAAAAAAAAATTATGAAAAGTCCAAAACTCCATTTCCAAAAGACACCCGATCCCAATGCAAGCAGGTATAAGTCATCAGCGTACAAAATTGCTATACCGACCAACCAAGGTATCAAGAAGCAACCCGGCATTATTTTAACGTTCCCATAATAACATTGTCTGCTCGCCTTTGTTTAATTCATGGCAATCTTGTCATTACGGCCGCGGCAAACGTGTCTTTATTTATTTAAAACTTTTATTATCATCGGGTGGACCAGTCATTTCGTTCGCATTTAGATGAGTTTTTAATTTGGTGTGACGCCAGGTATTTGGTTTAACGAGCAGGAACCCAACGGGCCCGAACCTGGCTATGAATAATATTAAAAGAAGCTCCTGACATGTCGGAATACCAGATTCACTTCTTTTGCCCCTTTTCTCTTTCCTACCCCCCGCCCCGACAATTTACATAATTTTTCCTATTACCTTTCGTTCCTCGTCGTGCGAATATTCTCATGGAAAGCGACAAGACGGTCAAACATTCATTTCCCATATATATATATATATCATACAAGCACCAAACATCAATATAACATCGATACATATACAGTTTTCGTATGCTCGTACTATACAGTACTGTACAGTACGTACATATCCAATCTAGAAATAACGAATAGAAAAAGGCGAAGAATAAAATTGCGTCCGGCTGGCAGGTAATCCAACCTTACCTTGTATTATATACGTTCTTTGGTATATCAGGTTACAATGCATCTCGAGGTACATCGATATATTGAGAAAAGTCTAGTTTTTCGAATCCTAACGTTGGCAGTGGTCACAATTTAATTGCACCAGGGTGAAACGTCCTATAAGACGAATGGGCTTCCTAGCGGAGCCCTACGCCACTGTCTTATGAACTTTGCATGCGCTTGCGGGGTAAAAAAAGGCGCGAATATTTGAAAATTGTATTGCCGGATAAAATATGTTGATTTAGAAAATATTATTTTTTTTTTTCCTTAACACAGTCTCGCGCGTATACCTGTATGGCTTACGTATAAGGTCGGTACGCGTCTTACCTCCCTAGTACTACGGAATCGACGTGCTGAGATGGATGCCTTAATAATTCACAACTACCGAGACACGGGGCGCACATCAATACGTGATTAATCATGATTAGAACGGCATTCACACGGAGCAGTTTCACGAGCAATACAAACCACGTAATGGCGCCTATATATCATTCGTAGTAACTCCAGCGTGGGTTTCAAGCCGATTGCTTTTTCTCCTTTGAGAGTAACTCTCTTCTTTGACGCGTAACTCGTCCTGTGGCTTAACCTAGAGGCGAACGGGTGCACCGTGGGCTCCTATCTCTCTCGGGCGCACGGGGCTTCCTGGAAATTCTGAATTCCGAGAATTCAACAATCGTCCCCTCAAACCCTCGTGGAATTCACGTGGAACCAATATGCCACGCTAGAATCATTTCATTTCCCACTGCGCTGTTAGTAATTCCGTGGTATCGTGTACGGTACAACACCCGTCCCCCGCAGTACGGAATTTCGATTTCACCTCAATACACGTGCCAAAAGTAATTCGAGCACGCTGGAATCGTACAATTTCGCGGAGCAATGAAAATACTGGGAATAAATCAAAATGTAACCGATTGAATAATTTTGGGCAAAAAAAAAAAATTAATTGAAAATGAAAATCTGTACAGCGTTACTGTCTCTGATTCTTTGGCGCTTTGGGTACTGTGATCTGGACTATGAGAGTTTAGACTTGGAGGATATATATATATATATATATATATATATATATGACAAGGTATGCTAGGGAAATTAAACAAGTACAGCTTGACGTCGGGTGAGAGACGGGAGTAGTTGGTACTCCTGAATTTGCTGTTAACGAGCGTCAATTGTCAAAGGAATTATTTTGAATGATCTCTAAACTTTTATTGTGCTATACCCTTGCGTATTAACGTGGTACCAGACGATTGTCTGGAAACACGTGGTACGTCTGCGGGGAACGAGGACGGATGACGGTGAAGGACGAAGACAGTGCAGGGGAAATAGGAATATTGAAGAGTCGAGGTTGACGAGGATTTAGACGAATGAGAGAGAAGGAGACGGAGCGCTGCCAATGAGAAAAGGAGAAACGAAGAGGATTGCATTGATCGGGCAAAGGATGTTTTTGAAAAAATATTTTGAAAAAGGACATTCGACGATTATAAGGATCCGGTTGTGCCAGCGAACACGAGTGGGTGAATTTTTTGGAAATGAGAGTTTTTTTGAATTTGGGCTAATTGAATGCTGCAGCGTTTGTCCTGGTAACGGGATACCACGTGATGTTCTGTATACGTTATCAAAGCTTAATGGGGTAGGGGGATGTTATCAATCGAAGCTTATATCGATTAATCATATTTCGTATTACGTAAATAACAAAAAAAGGATTATTATTTTTATTATTACTTTGGATTATTTGATTTTGTTTTTTTTTTTGTAAGATTCGAAAAAATGTCTTTGGTGGATCGTAGGATCGTGATTTTTTTTTGTTCCGATCCTTTATCTCGAATTTATATTCTGCCTTGAATCGATCGGCTGGAATCTGTCAATTTCGAAGCTTCTTAGAACTCGTGTTGAAACGAGTCTATTCGCCAGGCTCGCGGGTCTTCTTGCAAATTTATTCAAATCCTATTGACGCACTGTGGGGATTATTAAGAGTGTATTGGATCGGATGGAAAGTATTAGCCAATCGGATCAACACCCACTCGTGGAGAAATCATCTTAGGCTTTGCAGTCTTTTTTTTTTTTCAGGTATTCGATTCCCTGCGTTTTACCTCAGAGAAGGGATTTGCCTTTTTTATCGTGGACGTTGTC
Organism: Cephus runcator; assembly: GCA_030142495.1. Taxonomy (NCBI): domain Eukaryota; kingdom Metazoa; phylum Arthropoda; class Insecta; order Hymenoptera; family Cephidae; genus Cephus; species Cephus runcator. The sequence continues at coordinate 2,837,792 of JARQTC010000387.1, read as the reverse complement.
GTACAAAGAAAAATAGTAAAACACGTAGACCTAATTGTATACTCGTTACTTTTGAAGTTTAAAAATTTTTTTAAAATTATTCGAATTCCGGGTGTCGCGATGATATAGAATATATTTGAAAATCTTTGATAAAATACAGATTGTTTTTTACGGGCAAACAGTGAGCCTAAAAAAAATTGTAATCCAGATAAGTTCCAATAAAAAAAAAAAGGTAAGTCAAAGAATGAATATTGACGACAAAGAAAATAAGGGAAAGAAAATTTTTTTTCTTTCACGTCCTAAAAAAACACCCCTTATATTCAGCGCCTCGTGAATTGATCTTATCAACGCGCAAATCTCAGGATCCAGAGCGCGCACGGGCACTGCTCCAAATTTTCCCGTGAAAATTCGTCGTACCACTTTCATTTCCTAAAGACGAGTTCACGTTGCCGCGACGATACGCGGCGGCGACAAAATAATGGGCCCGCAGTGTAGAGTAGGCAGAAGCATATATGGGAAGCGGACCGAAGGAGTCACATTTAATTACATAACCACAGACCCGAAAAGCCATTTACTCAAAATAATGGCCCGAAATGGGGCCCATCGTGTATTATTATTTTCGTATTTGGTCCTAACCTCGCCCCCGAAACCTGTCATATTCGACTGTTCCGGCCGGTCGCCGGTCTTAGTTTGAGAAAAAAAAAAAAGAAAAGTCGAGCAAGTACAGCCTGCACGAATGGTTCGACGAAAGAGCCGAATTTTTCGGAACTCCATTCCCGGCCCTTCATTACGGCGTCTTTACAGCAGAGCGTCAAGCCTCATCATGCGGGTCACTCTCTGTGACTGGTAGCTAAATATAATAAACGCATAAGAATAATAATCCAAACTATATATACATATATACATCCACATCCTAAGTACTTGCTCACGCAGTTGGTGGTAAGTACCTATCGATTCGTCACACTCGATATATTCCAGGATCGATTTACGTTTCGATTGCTACCCATATACACACATTCCCCGGACAGAATTATATGAGACCAAGCACCTTGAACTTGCGCCTAACCGGCAGCTCAGAACTGGCACGCATCGCAAGACCAGCTAACATAGGTACGGCCCACCTGCTGTTCCTTAAACACGAGTTCATCCGAAACCCGGATAGAAGCGATTTCGAAGGAGGAAATAAGGAAACACATACAATTTATACACCGCAAAGTAATTGCTATATAGAATTTTTACTGCCTAATTACATAACACACCCCTTAGATTACCGACTGAAAAATACCGGCCCACGCTCACTGTAGCAGGAAGTGACGTCATAGATGAAAAAAAAAAAAAAAAAAGAAAAAAAAATTACGAAATACACAGATCCATCGATGGTCGCTGGAGGAAGAAAAAACAGGCACCGTAAGAATCGACAAGACAAAGGGTCCTCCGGAGGTGAAGAGTGCGGTCCAGGAGAAGATGCTGCGGCAGATTTTTACGCGGCGGCAGTAAATGTTAATCCCGCAACTCGTAATCCGGCGGGAGCCGGTAATGGGAATCTCCGACTCTAACTGTAATTATAGGGATCATTTAATGGCCTCCCCTCCTTCCCTCCCCTCTCTCCCCACCACCCATTAGCATCACTCTCTCTCTCTTACTCTCTTATACTCACTTATTATCCCTATCTCTCTCTCTGTCTCTCTCTTGCCCCTCTTCTGCCTCGCTCTACCCCTCTCACTCTCCACCCTCCCCTACGACTTTACCGTCCGGCAACCCTACGCTAAGTTCAACTTCAGATCTCCCACCCTTAGCCCCCAGAAGGTAGAATTCGCAGGGCTCCGCTATTCTCGCAAACCAAGCGGAACCCCAAATGCCTTAAGACTCCTAAATAAGGCTAAATACCACTATTAGCCATGCAGCGGGGTTGCGCCCGACGGTATGCTCCTCTCTTCCCCCGTTTCCGTTTTAGCAACTATTCATTTGAATAACCCGCGCTTTACGACCTCCGCATATACAGCTTGGCCGATATCCGTTCTTGTGCATCAGGACATATTTCAGGCTCCCCATGAGCACTTTTGCGAACGGGTAACTTTTTAAATTGAGAATCGACCGTCCACAATTTCATATATATATATATATATATATATATATATACCGTGTGTGTAAAAAAAAAAGTTAATTTTTAATATTACTTTTTATTATTTTAATACGAAGCAGAATCACAGTCGTATTGCCGGGTATGAAAATTGGAATTATCGAACGGGTTCAAGATCGATGAGAAACGTTGGAGCATCTAGTATCTGGTAACTTCATAAAACCCATATTTCCTCCCGTTAATTCTTTCCATTCAATTGACAGTTCAGAACGATAAAATCGCGCGGTTACTGATAGAACTGAATACGAGTGCATTTGACTGGATTCATCCGACCGGAAAGCTGCCTTTCGTATCGGGAAGAAACGAGTTCACCGATCAAGTATAGAGCATTTTTCTTCTACCTCCAGCGTAGTAGCCGAGACGGGCAAACAGGCAGGTAGGTAAAGGTAGGTCCCTACCTATACCTCCTATCTATCTATTCTTACCTGTCTACCTATCTACCGAAATGCACTTCGGCAGGACTTTACTTGGCATTCCGATGACTTGGCAGTTCATCGTATGCATCTTTAACAACTACGGGTCACGATGACACGTTCCTTCGTCCGAACGATTGACCAGTCGATGCAACACTTGCACTTAACATCCACTCTTTTTCCGTACTAGGCCTTTGGTCGGATACGCAATGATCGACGGTGGTACAATTTTACGAATCGATTCGAACAATTTACTGTAATAAATAAATACAGTTTGTTCAACGTTCCTATCGTTTGTACAGCCAATATTTTTCATCAAATTTATTTTCTTCAATTTTTAATTTACCGCTCATAGAATTTCATTGGATTCTAGAAGAGTTATCAGAAACTGTCATTCCTTCCTGATTATCGGTTTTCGTTGACAGTGACTGACCGTTCGATGATCTAACCTAACCCAACCTAGAGCTGTCAATACGCGAACCCCGATTCAATCCAGAAATAGAACCTCCTATCAGTGCTGGATATCGAACCGATCGAAAGGTATCGGGTCGTATAAGAAGACAGTACCCTAACCTAACCCAACCTAGCCTAACCTACCTTGAAACTATGCACACAAGGCGTGGCTCAGGGCGAAAGAAAATTCGCAGCAAAGTCCAACGGTTTCGGATGGCTGCTTCGCTGCGGTGGAAATACGGCCTGAGGTGCTGGGGGATTTTCGAAAAAAAAAAAATAATAATAAATAAAAATCGAGCGAACCGGTATAGATACTGTTATTATCTGGAATATCAGGATGAACTGTATGTAACGGCTTAGACGGTATAGGGTATGCTCTCATAAAGTACGGCATGTTAAATTTTCTTTTTATTTGAAAAAAAAAAAAAAGAAGGTCAGGTACCGTTATACCGGCTGATACAGTGTATACTGCAGATGTTCGTGCTGAAAAACAATATTTAAAAAACAATTTCATCCTGAATTTAAAAATTATCTACACGCTACGCGGTTCGTGTACGGCTAATAATCCTCACTTACGTATTGTGCTGCGTGCGTTGATGCACCCTGGTAGCACGCCTACGAAAAGTCATTTCAGCAGAAGATCATTACATTCGCAACGGAAAGAAACTAACCGGGCAGAGCACGTTCGATACGAGAGTTATCCTGTTCCTTTATTACGGACCACCCTGAGTATAGTGCGCTCGTATGGCATAGGTTCGGATACAGGTCGTATCAAAAAATAAGACACTGTAGGATGGACTGTTAGTTATGAAAATAGAATCTAGGGAATTTCTAGTTACTTTCGTGAACACGATTCGGTTCACGGTTACACCGTGTTTCAATCGGTGGGTATGGCTGTGAAGTACAGTATGGGTATACCGGTAGTTTCAAAAATTGCATACGCAGCTGTCAGGTTACTCATGTATGCAGAGTACACGAGAAACGTCCAGAATGGACTTTTCATTCGTTTCATGTATGATCTGGAGACACATTTTTTTTTTTTGAAAAAAAAAATTACGAAAATCTAAAAGGTAAAGTCTACAGGTCGTTTCAACCGCACGATAATATTTGCCAAAGAGAAATTTTTTTTCCACGTCTCTACAGTCCCCGGTATCAGCCTGGCTGACGCAGCGGGCAAGATTCGTTAATACGATAAATCAAGGAACCCGCAATTTCTCGACAGGAATTTGCAAATCGTTCAGAATTTAACCAGCGTGTTTGCACTATCCTTCGGAGTAACAGATCCGCTCTATTTGTACGGCGGTTATGAGCGAGCATACAAAACGTTTGGTTCTTGACGTAGAAAACATTTGCGTCCACTTCTTCCTTTTTTCCGTGTTGGCTTTTCGAACTATCGTCTCGTACAGGAACGATGCGCGCGCGTCCCTTTCCTCGTCCTTCGACCATTACCTACGGTCCTCGTGGAATATTTGTACTCCACGCGACGTGACCAATTTAATATTTGCTTTATGCCCCGTAACGTGCAATAGCCCGTAAAATATTTAGCAGAGTGTGACATACTACTTTTTTTCTCTTTCTTCTAACAATACCAAATGCCCTTACAATCCAAAAGATACACGTGGACTCGCTTCTATTTTTACATACAGGAAATATAAATTCAAAATTTTCAACAGTAAAAAATAAAAATTGAAAATCTTTCGTGCTTCTGTATAAGAATGGAAATAATTTTTTTTTTTCAAAAAAAAAATTTTTTCTTACCAGCTTATATTTTTTATTATCTACCCTGCATTGTAACACGTGGATTAGGATCGATGTACTTGATACAAAGAGCATACGCTAGTACAGCACCGCTAATGTGTTTATATTGCACGAGGACAGGTTAAGGTAGGTATACATGTATATAATCCATGGGGTGGCACGAGGTCGATCTCGTGGGTTGGTATCCCGAAGGGATGGAGAATCGAGAGGAAAGAGGATAGCAGGTTCTGTTTATTTTGACGGGGGATATAAGGGGGGGGGGGTGAAAGTGTGCGAGGATCCCTGGAAGCGTCCATGTGTGCTCGCGTCTCGACGCCAACAGAAAGGGCGCCGCTATGCAACTAATTAATGAACTATCATGCTGGCTACTCTGCAGACATGGAAACCCCATTCGTTTATTAGTCGAACACCCACGTATCAGTCTGCTTGACGAGCGTATACGGATTATATATATATATATAAAATAATATACCGGGTGAACAGATAGTTGCGTATACCCCTTTACGACCCACTGCAGCTTCCCGGGTAAAGATACAATTTTACAACGGGAAACTGTGCTGTTCTCGAAAATCTCGAGTATTTCTCACAGCATCCATAGGTCCAGATATTGACAGAGTCATAAAAAATAAGCAGCATCCGCACCAGAAAAATCCAAGCGCGAAATAAAAAAATCACATCCGAAGATGAAATCTGATCTCAAGGTTAATTCTCATGGTTTTCTGAAGTACGAAAATTTTAATTATATCCCCGTACGTATCGCGATGTAACTGTAAAATTTTTTTTTAGTAAAGAGGTAAAATTCACTAACGTAGAAGTAATAAAATATTGTTGGGTCCATGGCAGATACTATACGTATATATATATCTTATCACAGAATCCCTCTTGATACCAACCAAAGTGCATTGGCATAATTGATCGACTTTTTTTGAAAAGCCATTCCGAGGTGTAAATTAAATACACAGCATCCAATATGGCCGGCAACAAAGAGTTATCATCACGCAGCATCCCTAGCCGGGAGCGCAATTCCAAAGTACCAAAGTGCGGGGCAGCCAATAGGACGGAATTGCCGTGTCACTCGTACGGAAATGCGATTCCAGCTGCGGGTATAAGTTGGTGGTCCCATCTGGTTCCCGCGGGAGATGAATCCCCCCCCTCTCTCCTCCTTCGTATAATTATCCAACTGCCATCCAGAAGAGTCTGCGTCTTTGATCTTAGCTCCTCCGCACACCTAACCTCGACTTCAGCGTCGGCCTGACTTCCTCTCCGGAGATCCTATCCATCTAGTGGACCTCTTACCCCTCCCTGCCACTCCCCCTCCGCTACCTACGTGACTTCTTTCATCTAGCCAATGGTACATACGGTACAGTGCACGTACATATGAACACACGGATGCTGCCGTATTTCTCTTGGAGTTGGTCCACGTCCTCACGTCCTGATCTTCGTCCTCTCTTGAGGATGACCCCCCACCGACTTTACTCTACCGCCCTCCCCTCTCGTACGCTCCTTTCCTGTGGCA